>JAGFMF010012069.1:11192902-11245216 GCA_019455555.1 Galemys pyrenaicus | reverse complement strand
AGCAGAACAGGCAGATCAACGGAAGTACACTGCTGAGGGGAGCAGCGGGCACAGCAGGAGAGGTCTGCTGCACCATGTGGGTCCCCTCCCTGGCCGGCCACAGGGATCGAACTCATGCTGCAGTGACTGCGGTTTGTTTCATAGTGCGTTGCCTAACCCACTGTGCCACCAGGGAGGCCCCCATGTTTTAAAACTTTTTTGAGTGTTAGGCTATTTGACAAATCTGGAAAAATGTTATATATATTTTATGCTAACATCTCTTTTAAAGTTTATAATATAAATATTTGATGTCAAATAATATAAATATTTAGACTGCAGTCTTAAAGGCAATTTATTGTTAAGATTATTTATATAGAAGTTTAATTTACAATAATTTTTAAGATTTGGGGTATTTGATGAATAATTTCAGTTTTAAAAACCTTAAAATTTATATTACTATACATTTTACAAGAATTTTTCTACATAATCTTAACATGATTTCACTCTATCTTCACAGCAGTACTGTTGAATAGGCTAGGTCAGGTCTTA
Source organism: Galemys pyrenaicus (assembly GCA_019455555.1). Classification (NCBI taxonomy): domain Eukaryota; kingdom Metazoa; phylum Chordata; class Mammalia; order Eulipotyphla; family Talpidae; genus Galemys; species Galemys pyrenaicus. The sequence continues at coordinate 11,244,688 of JAGFMF010012069.1, read as the reverse complement.
TCACTGATCTAATTTCAAAGTTTAAAAATCCAAAACCAGGGCCTCACTGGTGGTAAAAGGGTTAGTTAAGCACTGGGCTACGAAGCATCTGTAGCCACTGCAGCATGAGTTCAACCCCTGGCCAGGAAGGCAGCAGACATCTCCTGTCTCGTTCACTGCTTCCCTCAGCGGTGTATTTCAGTCAATCTGCCTGATCTACTCCCTACTCTGTTCTGGTGAATCCTCTCCCACACCTCTGACCTGTACCCCAGTTTTTGTACACATAAATAATACATCTTTTAAAAAAAATCAAAACTAACAAATCTTATCAGTTGCCCAGGGATACAACTATTAAGAGGTGGAGTCAGTGTCTGAATCCAATAAATATTTTAGGTTTAAATACAGTCCTTTGCCACCGAGCCCTCCATTCTACTGCCTGTTATGACCATATAACACAAACTTGATGATTGCAAAATATTTTAGTAATATTTTAATTACATGTGCATTTCCCACCACATACTTTCATGAATGACTGGTTTAGAATTCAGTATGTAAAAGCCTTGAGAAATGTATCCATGCTGATAGATACACATAGATTGTTGGAAATCATGTATGGATGACTTAACTCAGTCAGTAAGGGAATAAAACAAAAGAAGCTAATTATGTTTGTTTTCTTAACACTTGTAGACTAACATTGTTCTGTCACTTGATGTACACTGAGTGCATACTAGGTGCTATGTATTGCTCTAGAAGTTATACACTGCAGTGAATGCGGGAAAATACCCTGTTTTTCCTTCCCAGTAGTTACACACATGATGGATGTTGGGAACCACAGGGAACTAGTAGGAAGAGTTTATTTGCAAACTACTGCAAGTGGTGAAAATTGTATTTTTTACCATTGCTGTCTCAGTATCACCATTTGCTTTTCAGGAATCAATTTTTCATAAGGTACCACTGTTTTACATCCTTGTTAATATCTGACAGTAAGGGGTTTCTACCTCTGCTAAATTCTCCCCTGGGCCTACACCATATGGTGGACTCCAACACAGTCCACTACTTGCTCATTTTAATTTTTTTTACTTTCCTTTGGGTTAGTATCGGTGTACTTCCATCAGGTATCACCACCAGTGTGCACCCACTGCCTACTCACCAATAGCCCACCAACATAGTCCATTGTCCTTTCCTTCTCTGTTCTTGCCCCTTCCCCACCCCTGCCCCCCTTGGTGCTTCAGTTCTGCAGGCAGCTATCAAGAGTTAACTTTTTTAAAAAAATTTTTATTAATATAAATTTTTTAAAATTTACATATACTTGCCATCAATTGTAATCCCCATGTATTCCCCATCACCATCTCACCAGTGCACGATCACCTCAGCCCCCGTGCGCCCATCTTCCCTCAACCCTCCCCTCCCCTCCCCACCAATTGTCCCCAGTCTGTCCTTTTAAGCTTGTCTTTATCTGACTATTAATTCAGTTACTTTCTTAAAAAAAATGAAGCACGCCAGTGAAGTGGGTAGACATACTCTTAAATGCATGTGTGTGTGTGTTTTTTTTTTAGATTTTTTTAAACCCCACACTATTGTTTTCACAGTTGGGGAGGTGAAAATAATAGCTTTAAGCAGTTTCAGCTAACAAAAATGCCTTGAGACACTTTGTAACTTGGTTAACACAAGAGCACACAACTTTCATTTCTAAGAAAAAAGGATTAGAGAAACCCATTAGTAGCTGTTGTGACAGCAGCCGTTGGGAAGTAGATCTATCTTAAAATTGAAAAAGAGAAATTGGAGCACCAAAGACTCAAACTCCAGTTCATTTTCACTCTCTGGAATTTGTCTTTATCTGACAGATGAAGGCAACACCCTGTATAAATCTAATTCTTACCCCCTTTATGTCCATGCAGCTACCAGGCACTACTTTAATGACATATTAAACTGGGGAGAGTGTTCAATCAAAGGGCATTAAAGTGCTTATTAATTAGATTTTTCTGAACTTCTAAAGAAATTTTAAAAGTTATTTTTAGTGGTTCCATGGTAGGATGCCCTTCTCTTTTTTTCCTCATGGTTTATGATCACATGTGGAAAACACTTCCTAAACACCACTATATATTTTGGCCAAACCATTCTCCAGAGGACGGTGTATTGTCTTTGGATAATAACACATCAGTAATTACATATCACAGATCCAAAAATGACATCATAATTGGTTATAGAACAGTTTGAGTAGTTCATGAATTGAAGGAAAACCTCCCTACAATTTAATTGCAACCTCAAAACTTCTACTAGCTTCATGAATTGTAACTTTTAATGTGGAAGTTTCTGACTTCCAGAATTTATAGGCTGGAAATTATCCAAATAGTCTTGCTAAGAGAATAGAAGGAGTAGGAGTAAATTCTTAAAGTACATTTTAGCAGTGCTGAAAGTAAATTGCAGCATGGGAGTCAAAGTAGGACAACTGCTGGGCCTTTTAAAATAATGGGAGGGAGAAAAGAAAGAGAAATCTATAAAAGAGAGACAGGTATAAAATATAAGGGGAAAATATACCAAAGCACATATAAACAGGAGTTGGGCAAGACCATAATCCAATAAAAAACTATAATCTCTTCATTAGAAGGGAAATGAACATTGAGGTACTATAGAAATAATGTGTGTAAAATTCAAATTACAGTGAGTAGGTTAATATTTGTAGAGAAATTCACAAATGTAAATAGCAAATAGGACAAATAAAACCCAAATCTAAAAAGGAGTGGAAGAAAGGAACTATAAGTGCATATATAGGCATTAGTTGAAAACCTTGATTTTCCTCAGAGCAATTGCTAAATCATTTCGTTATTTAAAACGTTAAACAACAGTCTAAAAGATCAGTTCTTCCAACATGGTAATACATTAACAAAAGTCACATTTTTCCATGCACGTAACTATTTTAGTAGAAAATTTAAGTAGAATTCAAAAATCCTTTGTCGTCAAACTTTGCTTTGGCATTTTATATGATCCATGATTAATTTCAAATTTTTGCAATATTCTTTTGTTGGCATACTAATAAGTTGGTGAAATACCTAACCCCATATCTAGCATGCTCTTTTGCTAGAATCTGTACAGAAACATTTATTTTTTTATTTTTTGTCAGTTATTTTGTTCACATTGGTACACGTTAGCTAATTCCCCTAATACAATAATTTAAAGAAGTTAGTTTGTGCATGGCATTAGTTTTGTTTCATTTAAGTGACTGATATAATTAAATCTATGCTTAAATAACATGAATTAGATTCCAAAAGAGAAAGTTCTCCACTAGGGTAGGGAGATCTCTCTGCTAGTACTTTTGCCTCTACTTCCAGGCAAAACTAAAGAAGGAAAAACAAAAATATCAATGAGCAGGAATCTTACTTCCCTTAAGGGATCCTCTGTCAAGTTCACAGGACACCTACATTTACCAAGGTCCCATATCTGCCTATGCTGGCCCTCTATACACCCATACACCCATGCTCTAGGTTTCTTTTTTTTTTTTTTTGTATGTGTGTGAATATAGAAATAAATCTGCTATCCCTGCCTTGTAAACATTTCCAGACTCTGACACTCTCCCTTTACCACCCAAGCCACCGGCATCTCTTCTCCAACTGTTCTCCTTGCTTATACTTTTGAGCTGCTACAGTTCAACTCTTGACAATGCAACCACTGTTTAAACACAAATCAGTGCCTCTCTGGTATAGGGGTTAAGCCTCAATGCTATCTAGCTATCACCGGACACAGGCATGCATTCCATCCTTGGCCAGGGTGGTGACCCACATGACGCAGCAGACCTTTTCTGCCCTGCCCGCTGTTCCCCTCAGCAGTATATTTGAGTAGATCCACCTGTTCTGCTCCCCACTCTGTCTCTGGCGAATGCTCTCACCCCTGCATGTCTGGCCTACACCCTAGTTCTCACATAAATATATAAATCTTAAAAAAATAAAATGTAAACCAAATAATGTCACTGAACCCTCCAAAATAACATTGGCTTCCATCTCACTCGACAGAAAGGTCTTTTTCACAAAGCCCCACCAGGCTCCCCACAATCTGCATCCCCAGAGTGCCTTTGATTTCATGGCCTACACCCTCCCTGGCTCCTTCTACTGCAGCCACCCTGGCCTTCCTGCTGCTCCTCAGTTAAGTTAGACATGCTCCCGACGTTTTGGCCTTTGCATGGACTATCTACTATACCCAGAAAGCAAGGCTGCCTTCATGGCTGACTCACCTTTTTCAAGTCTTTACCCAAATGCACCTTCCTCTCTATTTAAAATTGCAATCCCACCTCTTGTCATTCCACATACTCCTGGCCCTTTCATACTCATACCGTGTACTCAACCCTCTGATTTCTTTTGGATAACATGTCTGATCTTTAAATACACAATACTTATTATGTGTTTACATGTTTGCTTATAATTTTGTCTCTTTTGCTATTATAAACTATGTATGAGGGCAGAAACCATAATTTTCTTCACTGTTTTTAAGCATTAGGAGCAATACCTGCTATAAAGTAAAAACTTAATAAACATTTTGGAATTATATTTTAAATTCTAAGATTTTTGTTAATTTACTTTTATTGAGGTAACATTGGCTTGCTTTGTTGGTAGTATCTGGGAAGTATATAATCACCACCCTTAGGTATTGTAACCATAGAGCACCAGCCAACAATCCACCCATTGTCGATACCACCAGAGTTCCATAATTCACTGTGCTTCCTTTCCTCTCTGTTCTCACTCCCTCCGGCAGCCCGCACCACCCCCCGCCAAAATCTGGATGCTTCAGTTCTATAGTCAGCTTTTCAAGGGCTTGTTTTTAAGCTTGTCTTTATCTGATTCTTAGTTTCTCTATGTTCTACATATAAGTAGGCCTCTTAAATGAATCATTTTGTTTTCATGACAAGATTTCAGATATTTAAAGCTCTCAGGGATTAAAGTTCTAGAAATCTAAACCTTGTGAAGCTAAAAATGTGTATGTTCAAACTGTATCCCTTTTATCTTTTTAATATTTTTATTGTGATAAGAACACTTAACATGAAACCTACCTGCTAATAAATTCTATCTGGAAACATATTGCTGTAGCTCTATAGGGCCAAAGTTTTACAACATTGTTTAGCTATTACTCATGTTGCAAAAGTTAAATTTTATACCCACTGAACAACACCTCCCCATTTCCTCCTTTCCTAGACCCTAGTTTCCCCCTACCCCTTTAGGTTTGTATTTTCCATATGAGACAAATTAAAGCAAAATTTGGTGATTCAACTTAGAAACTATGTGTCGGTAAATTTTACTGACTAGTGACTTTTTTCTTAAAATACACTTGTACTCCTATGTTTATTGCAGCACTATTTGAAATTGGTAAGACCTGGAAACAACCCAAATGCCCAAAAGCAGATGACTGGATCAAGAAGATGTGGTACATATACACAATGGAATACTATTCAGCAATCAAAAATGAAAAATTGGGACCATTTATAGAAACATGGATGGAGCTAGAAGGAATTATACTCAGTGAAACAAGTCAAGAGAAAAATATCGGATGGTTTCAATGCTAGGAGGAATGTGAAAGAGCAACAGCTACAACAACAAAAGAAGAAGAAGAAGAATGAGCTCAAGGAAAACAGAAATTACAGCCAAAAGTAATCAAAGGAAAAACAAAAAACAAAAAACTCAACAAGACCAAAAGGTCAAAGATAAACCAAAGGGAACATGGAAGGGGGTCAGGGAAAGAAGGGAGGGCAAAGAATGGGATGAAGGCAGAAAGAGCACAAGGGACTGAGATGATGTTGCACAGGTGGAATGGTGGTGGGAAGTCCCTGGGGAATACAAATGATGTCAAATATACTTAAATAAAAAATACTGCATAAATTATTCTTAATATTGATTGATAACTTGAAAGTTAATCTTTCAAAATTACACAACTATCATTTATATAAAGAATACTATTAACTCTTCACATATAAACAATGTATTCACAGAGCTAACATTGGCTTACATTGGCTTGGACATAAAATAAACACTACTTTTATGTATGTTTCTCATTCATTGTTAGTGATGCCTTAGCTAGTGTATTAGAAATTAAATGCAAATTGCCTAATGAAAATAGGTGTTTATCTGTTTAGTCCTTGTCAAAATGATTAGGTAGCTTTGCAATTCAATAATCTATGGAAACCATATAGGCTCTGTTAGTTATATTTTGTTCAGAAAGTAATTATTTTAACTTATTACACATTTTTGTGTTGTATTGCACCTTCAAGAAATATGTCTGTTAAACCACAGTAAGAAACTAGTACAGTTCCATAATTCAATTCATGCAAATCTGTTAGGAATAAAATCAACAACACTTTAATTTTGAACCTTCCCAACCAGCAGCTATACAATTTATGCACTGCTTTTCTATTTTTACTACTGGATAATGACAATGATGAATGCATTTTAGAGGAAATACATATTCATTGAAAAGACTGAGATCAAAACTAGCCCCCTCCAAAAAGTCTGGGAGGGCAGGAACCCATTTGCCTACTACAGAGATACGTCGGGAATGAGATAGAATTATGCCCACAATTCCATCTAATAAGGGTTCAATAATCCAGATAAACTAATCCTGCAGTAACACCTTTCCACACACCACTGTAATCAATACCCTCACAATTGATGGCAACTATAACAGTATTAAACATATCTGAACGAGCAGATGATTAGATATGAATGCAGCCAGGGGTCTATCACTCTCAGCGTGCCAGGTTAAGAGGTATGAAGACACAGATAGTCAATTGGCAACTAAGTAAGTTTAAAACACTATTCTTCTGACCTATGTACTCATGAACATGGGAAGGAATGGATATTAGCTGATTAGAGGTGATTTACATGATGAAGCACAACGATGAACTTATAAACTGTTCAGTCATGAGAATTACTTAATGTGAATAATGACAAGAATGCTGGCCTATCCCGTATCAATTGATTGGGTTAGTATTCTTCATCATCCCCACAAGTGATTTGACTTTTATGTCAAAGATACTGAGAAACAGCAACATGTCAAGATGAATGGAATGGGTTCAGAGATCCATGTAGTTCCTATTTCATTTTAGTGTGTAATTTTATAGCTTATTTGATATAATGTAAGATATTAAACTCAAGTCACTCAAGATACTTCAACTGTGAATTGAAAAAAACAAATGAATAGCATTATCTATTTGTATACTTATGCAGACAAATGTGTGCTATGGAATGAGCTCCCGAGAAATCATTTGGAATATGAAATACTCTAGCTAATAGGTGCTGCTGAGAGCAAACTTATCTTCTGTCTATAATCTTCTGCTATTTGCATTGGGAAATACCAAGCTGCAGCTATACTATAATATTTCATTCTGAACGTGAAATGTGTGATCGCAAAAATTATCTTTAGACACACATTAGTATATACATTTTCTTGATGCTACATTCATTTATCTTCAGACTCTTCCCTCTAAAATGCAAAGCCTATTTCCTCATCATGTTTTGTCTTAGTTTGGAATTTAGAAACCCATAGTTGCTGGTTTGGGGAAAAAAAAAACACAGATTTGGCTGGTAGTCTTTGGCTGGTAATTATAAAGAAACTAGTTTATTGTTTTCTATTCAATTAGACTCCATATATTGTAGCACTGATAAGGGCATTTATTTGAAGTCAAATATGTATATTACAAGTGGAATGCATGTAACTAAAACTCTATGCAACAGATAATATTTAAAACCTCATCTAATGCCCCCTTTTATTGGAGAAGGAAGGACAGAAATGTATTCGTTGGGAATAAACTGTTTCTCTCTCAAAGCTTGTTTACTGGTGAGCCTTTTCTGCCCTGAACTTATGTGAATTTATTATTTTTGTGCGCTGCCTTCTTTTAGGAAGTTTGTCAATGCTAAATATTATAAAATATCCCTTCCAATTTATGTGTGTCTTTATTACCCTTAGTTCTCAAGCTAACCATGCTGTGTTTTAAGAATTTCATGAGTAATTCAAAATGCCTTCACTATATGCATTTAAGTCAATTGCTCTGGTACTGAAAATGATCGATAGCATCATTTTGTAAAATGTAACAACTACATAAAAATGCTTTGCATTTACCTTCAGAGACTCCTCTTGTTTGAAGAGATCTTCAAAATCTTTAGCACAGAGGTCAGGAGCAAGAAGTTGTTGTTCCACTTCTGATAGGGCTTGTGAGACATGCATGATCTCAGTCAGATAAGTAGAAGGCACATAAGAAATTTCCGAAGGCATCTCTTCAGTCATCACCATCACCGATTCTTCATGGACAGTGTGCTGGTATAGATATACAAAAGGACAATTCTTTTAGCTTCCTAATAATGAAGACTTCTTTTGAGTTTTTATAGATTCTAGTTTATAGCTGATAAGAGGGCTGAAAGTGGGCAAAAAGCGCATGATGATAAGTCTAGTAAGAAGATTATCATTTATATACCCCTCTCCTTTCAGAAAGTGTCAGAAGCACTTTATAATAAGAGATCTGTACACATGAGAACCATGGCTATAAGAATGAAAGACCGAGAAACCTAAGGTCACGAGAGGGATCATTTTTCCACAAGAAAAGTGTATTCTTATGGAACATGTTTTAAAATTCCAATTCTATGCTTCCTGGAAATCTAGGGGTGGGGTAAAATGGTCCACATCTGTGGTCTTCATAACAAAAGAATCTTTCCTATGCTTCCCCCTAATTTTGATAGTCTTTATAAGAGCCTCAATGTGCTTTTCACTGCATGTACCTTTCTACAAGCATCTCTACATTCCAGACATTATCTCCTCTCTTTGATGCTAGTTTCCTGCTAAATTGGGGTGCTAATGAAGGTACTAGATGAATAGGAAAAGATAGCAGCATTCACATTTCCATGAGGACTTCAGAGAGCTGTCCAGTCCCAGGGAGTGATAGCGTCTCCTCCTGCCTCTGCACTTTCCAACCTGGCATCCCAGTGCTGGGAGTGATAGACATTTGGAGCTGAGTCCTTCTGGAATTTGCCAGTAGTGCCTCTTTCCCATTCCTTATAAGAGCAAGAAATAAATACTATTTGGCACGCAAATTCAGAAAGATGGATGACCTCTGCTCTCTTCTGTCTACCCTGTAAGCAGTAGAACTCTTGTAATTGAAATTATTTTTGCAGTAACTTTGTTTTAAATTGATCAACTGCCACCTGCTTGTTGATGGGGTCAGCTGAGGGTTTCAGTGGCAGGGTTTCTGGGGGAGTTCTGATGATAAGAGTGCTACACAGCCATTTATTACTGAAAGCCTTTATGACAAGACCATCTTCTCTCTCTCTCTTTTTTTACAGTAATGTAATTAAATGGAGTTTTCGATCCCAGACAGAATCCACACAAAAAAGTACAATTATAAACTGGTCTGTTTCTGCCTTCTTTTAAATTTCTCATGGACAGGATTTTTATACTCAATTCTAATATGATATAAAATAATTCTAATCTGCATGTCTCAATTATGACACTGAAAATTAGAAATTATATAAATTAGCTTAAATTACATAACAATATATTGCTTAAGGTTTGGTTTGCTGTATATAGCTTGGCCAAATCTGTGATTATGCAAGAAGAATCTATATGCATTTCAAACTTAACACATACAATATAAAATTGTAGGTTAGAGTCTGAAGAGGACAATGCATAGATTTAAACACGCATGTTAAAATCTAATTAATTAATCTCATTATTTTAAAAGAAACTGGCAGGCTACCTGAATGTGTATTTTCAATGGACACATTAGGTGTCACGCTAACCAGTAAAGTTACCAGCACAGGTCAAACAAATGTACTATTGCTTTCATACATTCCACTGGACTGGCAACTTGTTATTAAATTTTTTTTCAAGATAGTAACTCTGCTTTTCTTATTTGCATCAGTTGCTTCAATTTCTGAGGGGAATATAGTTGTACATTATCTGGAAACAAGAGTATTTCTGGTTCTATTTATATAATGGTGCATTTATCTTTCTCTTTAATGATATGCACTTTATTACACCTGTAAGTTTTAATAGAATGACACCTTTATTAGTAACATATTTGGATAGAAGTAGTAATTTCATTCCCCCATTTGTATGCACACATGCATGCATCATGTTATATGCTCATATTCTGTATAATCAAGGGGGTTGTGTACAAGTCAGCTTATCTTCAAACTACTTTTTTAAAAAGTCTGAATCTCATTCTAAAAAATGTTAGTGCATCCCAAAAGGTTTCAATGGCTGTCCTGATTCCTTTCCCCTTAAAATGAAAATGGTTTTAATTTCTTTGTTTCTTTTGTGTTATTTTGTTGTTGCTGACATGTAGCTTCTTACATCTTTATTAACTGCATTTGGGATGTTCTCAGTTATATTTAATCCATGTCCATGTCTTACAAATCCAGTAATTATGGCTTATCAATAGCAAGGGACATAAACGAACATTTAAACACAATAAAGAACAGAGGCACTAAAAATAAACTCACATTTGACTACAGCCTTGGCCTTCATTTCCTGAACACAATTTAAAAGTCCATTCTTTAACTCTTAGAGTGTGTGGCTAATACTGTTGTGCTTTGCCTGGAGCACTTTACATTAAGATGTGGTTTAAACTCTAACTAATGCTGATCACAGAAATAAGAGCTTGCATGGACTGCAGCACTGGAGATGGCTCTACGAACCGGGCAGCACCCTATCCTGCAGCACTGAATTTGTTCAGTTTTTCACTACGTGATTCCATGTCGAGTTGACTCCATGACTTATTTTATTAAATATTGATCTTTTACCTTTTCTCCCTCATAATAAATATTTATGAGCAGCACATCAAGGGAAACCTCATTTTCATTTATATTTTAATGGAAATCTCTTAGGGGGAGGTTAAGTGGCATCCACTGAAACCCAGAACCTTTAAATACTTGAAATTTTATATCTGGTTCTAGAAACTATTTTTGCTTTTTCTTTAGTGATAAAGCCCTTATTAGACTTACTGCAATACCTACAAAGAAGCATGAGTTGCACTACAGGCAAGACATGCTATTAATATACATATTATGATTTTTAAGACTATCACAGGTAAATCTTAGAGTGTCATCAATTCATGGAAATAAATGGACTGTGCCATATTCTGTTCACCCCATGCTCAGAGATGGCATGAAGAGATTGTCCAGAATATTCAGAAATATTAAAACACTATGGGTGATGAGAACATCATAGAAACAGAAAGGTATGTTCTAGCACATAGGTTATTTTATATTTCCATTGTAAAAAAGTAAATTAAAATGCCTGTAATTCCTAATCTGCCTTCTGGTAACAATTACCTCTGGGCATGGAATCAGCAGTGTTTTTTTAATCAGATTCTAAAATGTTAATATCACAAATTCACTATACTTAATGAAGACTGATCTATTGGAGAATGCAGTTCTCTGACCATTTGATACATATTATTGAATCATAAGACAGAACACTGCATATCTGCTAAACAGAGAAAGTTAAGTGATGACCTTGTGAACTTTTATGAGAAACAGAAGTATTTCAAAATAACTGACACCACTGAAAAACTGTCAATGAATTTTAGAGAAAACTTAGTTTTCTAAATTTCAAACATTCTCATTTATTATAAAGTTCTAATAGATACAATAATTTTTAATATATAGAGATTTACCATCATTTTCAGAGACAAGAAACTGCCAAAATTTAATCAAGAGAGTCAGACATTTGGAGATTTGGGTTACTGTCTCCTCCTTAAATATATTATGCCTTTTGACACAGTTATTCAGGTCTATAATGAACACACCACATCCACTGAATGACTTTCAGTTTGGTTTAATAAAAATTTCAGACAGTTATTAAAAAATCAGTGTAATTGGAAGTATCATGTTCATTTTCTCTTCTTTATGCAAAACCCATGTACTCATATTCAGATTTTGCATTTTCATTTAAATTTCATTAACTCTGCCTTGAATAATTATATCCTTCTGAATTCTGATGTGTACAAATCCTGTCTAACCTTTTGAAAATCAACTTGCTTTTGTTAATGTTCTTTACCACCTTATATCATTATAGATATTCATGCATCATTAACAGGGAATTGTGGTAGCCATACTAATTTATTTCATTCCTATCTGTTCTTATTTATTCCTAACAACATATATTGGAAATAATATACTATCCTCATTTTTCTAGGTATGAAAATCAGGAGATGTGGAAGAAAGCCCTAAAGTACCAATTTTTATTAACAAATGGAAAGTTCAATTGATGCTTAAAAAGGATTATTATAGAACAAAACTATGATTTGTAATACATAAAGCTGAGGTGAAAACAGTTTGGAGATTCTAAGCATTTTCAATAAACTTTGGTTTCTCTGAAACTTTTATTACTTCAAATTGGCTTCTTTAAGAGGCACATAACTGCCTGAAATAAAAGCAACCCTGTTTTGAGACAAATGGTGCATTATAGCTAGTTTTTAAAACAAAATGTTTTTCTCCATGATTTAAAGAACTTCTCTCTCCTCAATATAAAAGTTTCAAATGGGTTGAGGTTACTGATCTGTTTATGAGCTATGAGGTCAAAGAAACTCAAGAAGAAAAATGTGCTATATACTATATTATGATGATATATTCCACAAAAATACACATCTATTTAATATAATATTCTATATAGAAAATATGTCAGGTATTCAGAGTCAAGGAACAACTAAATTAGCAACTGAACAAAAAAGTAATACAATTATGTGGCCATTAGAGGGCCATTTTGTAAGTGTTACAGTTAATAAAAACATGCCAGACCTTTAAAATAAAACACAACTATTTTTAAAGTGAGCCATGAAATTAAAATGCTATTACCTGATTATTTCTTATTTTTATTATTTTATTTTATTACCTATTACGTAATGTGAGTCCCAAAATGACATTAGTAAATACTATAATTTAAAAATAGTAACAGAATCACATGTAAATCCTAAATAGGATTATTGGCTTTAAATGCATTCTAATGGATCAGAAATAAAAGATAAACTATCTTTGGCAGTTAGTTTTCTCTCTATTCTCAAAAGTCTTCTCAGAAAGACAGTGAAGTTTCTTCCTTGGGATTATTGCAATAGGATGGGTGTATTCTGTCCTGTCCTTGGTTTGGACTTACATAAATGGCATGGTGTTACTGGCTTTCTGACAGTACTGGCCTTGCACACTTCTCATGACGTTACTGGTTAGAAAGTCCTTCAATAATCAACCTAATGAATCCAAGTGAGTTGGTTATGATCTTACATAGAGAAAATGCCATTAAGGGAGTATTTGCTCTTAGATCTCTCTCACACCCCCCCCCCATTGTATCATCTAGAAAATCGCCTATGTGAAGCCATGAAACAAAGGAATGACCAAATTTCAAATGATCAGTAAGTAACTGATCGACAAATATAGCAAGATTGTAATATGCTTCTGTTGTTAAAAAAAGGATAGGACACTCTAAATACATAATCAGTATAAACTATTAGTGTATCATTCATATTATGTATTTTCTAAACTTGGAATAATTGTACAGAGAGGGCCAGCTGTCAGTGAGACAGAGACATGGGGCCAGGGAACAGCTGGATTTGCCAGTGTTTAAGGCTGTCCTGCTCCAAGAAGTCAGGTGTGTCCGGCATCCTGGGTAAAGGTTCTTGGGACCTGCTCACTGATCTGCCTCAGGTTGATGTGTCCCTTCCACATCATCCGATTTACCTAATTCCTAGGGGCCAAGCTAAATTACCATCTAATTAAACTGATAAACTGAATCTTGATAATGTGTTAATGGCTTATAGTGGTTTAAAGTGTTATCCTTCACAGGATAACATTTGCATTTTAATAAAGCGTTTCTGTGAATTAACATAAATTAGTAACTTGCTAGAATTCCAGTCACTGAGTTTGGTCTGGGAGAAGAGTGAAAGAGAAGGACTTTGGTTCTCACTAAGATAAGCACCAATGTAAAAATATCAATGTATTTGTCCTGTCTTCTCAGAAAAATTATCAATAAATTAAAATGGTCATTTCATAAATAAAGTTACATACCCTAGGTACTTTATAATGTAAAATAAATGAGACAGAGGCTATAGCATACAATCAAAACAAATTTGCTGAAGTAACTATGTATCAGTTTAAAAGGGTATTTTGAAAAACAGATACTTGACTTACTGCTCTGGTCATAGTATAATTTCCATTTTACAATTTCCAGAAGTCAAACAGGAATTCATAATAAAATCATCATTAACATAGACTTAAAAGTTATTTCTGATATATGTCCCTTTTCTTCAGATTAAGGCACACTAGCTAAATGATATTACATATAGACATTAAATGTAACTCACTTAGATGATCAAAAAGAGAAATGACCATTTGGGGTATTGTTGTGCAGATAGTTAGGTGATATTAACAGACTGAAGTTTCTGAGAAGACAGGCAGTCAAGAAAGCTTATTAATCTACTAAGAATCCTCGCTGAGTTTTAACATAAAGGTTTTAAGTTATACCTATAAATATATTTTTAATTTATACTTAAAATATATACTAGTATATATTTTTTTTTGATAGTAAGCTATCAGACTGGGAAGAACGAGCATACAAATCTTTCCATATGTTCACACATAAAAATGGCCACGCATTTACACACACCCATATATTTAATTAAAAATGAAAGTGAAATTAAAATAAGGAAGAACTACTTGCAATTATGTATCTACTTTCAAATATGTATCACCCTAATATATCACTTAATTTCAATTGCCCTGCAGAACTTTGGGTTTGAGTCTATTTTGCATAGTTGCAGAGAGACTCACAATATTTCTAATCAATGCTACACTTCTCAAGCATCTCAGAAAATTGGGTTACCATTTATCTCTACATAATTTAATATGACAACTAAGTATCTTTGCTTGAACCTGTATGTGCCATATTTATGGTTTTGGATGATATTGTTTTTATTATCAGAGAAGTGAGTGATAGTGAAGACAGATTTGTACACCGTCTATGGTCTAACATGGTCATCCTTAGCCTCAAGACTATTTAAATCTAAATTATTTAAATGGAAATGCAGTAAATTATTTTAGTGGTGAGATTAAAACTATAGCACTGTGTTCAATTTTTTTTTAATAACACCAAGGGTCAATAATGCAAATAGTCGGATTTTCACTTTTATGTGAAAAAATTTACACCAGCACTGTATCGATCAGAAAACAACTGTGGCATAGATAGGCTGATAGCTTTCCTCACAAAGTTGATTTAGACTGGCTACAAAATCCAATTTAAAATGTTCAAAGCTTGTAATTCAATCAATTTATCATACTACCTGTGACTGACTTTGAGGAACTGCTAACATATTTTTGTTTTCACATATATATACCCTGAATCCCTGTGATAAAATAAAAATGCCTAATATCAATTACATACAATATACACAATCTATCTTCTGAAAACGTATGTATACATAGATGTATGTGTGATAGTGTGTGTTTACATACAAACAAAATGGAAATATTGAGATCATGGTGGAGAAAGATCACAAACTGGTGAAAGATACGTGAACCCTTTACAAACTGGGATAAGTGCTATGGAGCTGGTGATTTCCAGGTAGGTATGGAAGGTGATGTGCGGGAAAAAATCGATTTAAGATCTATCCAGCCCAGCCCAGGAAGGAATCATCATTTGCTGCTGTGCTTCATGCAGGCATTACTGGACAGTGCTAAATGGGTGAGGGTAGCTTTAACCTCCACCTCTTGTTCATGACAAAGCATATTAATCTTTTAAATTGCAGGGACATATAAAAAAGATCACAAAAGTTTTAAAACGGACAAAAGAGAGATTTTGTGGGTCACCTTGTCTTATTACAATCGAATAATCCAGATATACAGAGAGCTGATGAAGTAAATTTTTGTTCATCTCCTAGGGCTCTTACAAATGGATGCACCAGATCTCTATGCACTGCCTGGAAAAACGACTCTGGATCATCTGTTATATTTAAAAATCACATATAGAATGAGGTAATATTTTTAAAAAAAGGGACACATTTAGAAAGAAGCACATACTATAGCACATAATATAAGCACATTATATATTTTAAGAAGCACATAATACAGCACAAAATGTTAATACTGAACTGTAAACATTCCTTGTTTCAGAAGGAGTAGAACAGGCAGTAGGAAGAAATGGAGAGTCTAATGTTTTCTTAATATAATTTTGCATTGATTGAACTGCTAACCTAGTATTGTATTACATTCAAAATAATCAGATAGAGCTCTGAATTAGCATTAAATAGTCGAAACAAAAGGACAGTGCGTGCAGTGGAAAATAAAATCTTCACACTACCTGTTTATGAGTAGTCATGGCCGCCTCTATCTGGTGGCAACACAACAGGCTATTACTGTCACTTCAAAGTTGCAGGAAAGCATACACTATTATTCAACTCTAACTTATGGACTCACACACCAAGACAAAATGCCTAAGAAAGCAGAAGGAATGTATTTTGAAAGATTTTTACATAATCACCTAAAGCAACACTGACCGGTGCTTTCTGCACATCTAATTGCTTGAGGAGTCCTAGCAATGACGGGTTGGTGCTTTTATGCATGAAGAAAAAGAAAGTTCTTTTCATGTACTTAAGGATCCTGAAGAAGGGTGAGTAAATGGAAAATAGTGCTCTTTTGTAAAGGCATCCAACATTAAATCTATTTTAACTGACCTTAAGAGTTCAATTTATAAAGGGCTAATTGAAATAAAAATAACTAATGAGAAAAATACTCAAGCCATAGCAGATATTTAGCAAAGGAAGAGAAATCAATGTTTTTTTTTCTTTTTTGCAGTTTTGAAATCACTGCTTCAGTGCTTCCCAGGCATTATAAATTGCTTTTGTTAAGTTGACTTTTTTTTCCTATTTCTTTGACCTGACACAAGGTTATCTTTATCTAAATGTCCTTAATTTGAAGAGGGACTAAAAAAACCTCAAGAGATAATAGCACTATTTACCAATTTATACAACCTAATTCTAAATAGCGTGACTTTATTACCCCACATCTATTCTTGTAAATATTCATAATTATTTTATACCCTTATAATAAAAATTAAGGAGTTACAATTTTCAGAACATAACTGAAAGATGAAGACTAAACTACAAAATATACTATCTTGATGAGTACAGTGGGCATTTTTTCAAAATCAACGTGTGTATTTTAAGAAGTATGCATGCATACATTTATAACATGATTATAATACACATTCATATGCATATACACAAACATAGTTATATGAATATTTGCATGAACAGAATATGAAAGAAAAATATCCGGATATTTAGCTTGCTTGTTAATTATAGACAGACAGGTAGACTACAGAGAGATAGATGATAGATAACAGAGGTATAACTCAGCTGGTAGCAGTTATTCTGTGACTTATAAAAGTAATGTGTTATTATACATTTAAACACCTTCATTTCTAATGGATTATTTTAAGCTAATTTTAGTGGAGCACAAATTGCCAAAATAACTGAATTACCCATTCATGCTAAGGATAGAACAAATAAACACAAATCTCTCTCTCTCCCCCCTCTCCTGAGCTAACATGTCTCTCTAGGCCATGTCCCTATATCCTTATGTTTAGGCCCTTTTATTTTGCCTCATGCCAGGCTACATCTAGTGTGTATGTCAATCTTTCTTTTTCCTGTTGACTCCTAATTTACTGGGGTCAGAAAAATAAGACACTTTAGTTTATTAGAATCATCTACGTAATAAGTAAAAAAAAATCTTCAGAAAAGGACACCCACAGTCCTCTCATAAAGATATTTAATAAGTTGTGGACTCCATGACCTTCAGTCAGTCAATATGGGAAATCCAGAGGTCTTTTGTTCTACTCCTTTCCTGATGCCTGGCTGTTTTCCAGGTAATGCATAATGGCATCCATCCAACATCTGAATAAATGAATTACGGCTGTGTGTATGGAAACTAGAGTGTTTAATGTTATTTTCTAATATATTTTATAAATTTTCTAATATAGTATATTTTATATAGGTGTTATTTATAACTTGGAAAAATATAACAGCCAGTAAAATAATTCATTTTTTTCTTACACATTTTTTTCTTACAATTGAAGATTGCATTCAATTGTTTATTAGGGTTTTGTGAACTTAATGAACCCATGGGTTTACTATGTTGCACTTTACAATCATTTTTTTCCTGAAATAGTTTGTTCACTGTCAATGTTGCAGAAAATAATTATTGTATTTTCCCATGCAAGAATTCGTGTCAAATTGTACTGTTCTGGCCAGCAGATATTTTCAAGACTTAACTCTAAAATCCATATTCATCCAACCATTTTTAAATTTTAGATTTTATGTTTTAAAGGATAATTAAGTGAGGTCTTTATATACATTCTATTGCCAAAACCTCTTGATAAAAACAGCTATGATAGAAAACGCATATGGCCAACATGAAAAAAAACATTTTTTTCACTTCTCAAAACTTTTCAGAATACTGATTCAATAGCTGAGTGCTACGGTCAAAACACTTTTTTAATTTAAATTTTAAATTATTTTTATTGAGGTAACACTGGTTTACAACACTACATATATTTTAGCAGTACAGGTTCACACATCTTCAGATGTGTGTTACCACACTACACTCACTGCCAAAGCACCCATAATCCTCCACCACAGTCCACTGGGCACCCTCCACTCTTTACTCTCTTCCCATACCCTCCTCAACTAGTAGTTTTAGTTCTGCCGTCAGATTTCAAGGATTTGTTTAATTTTGGTTTTGTCTATTCCTTTGCTTTGGACAAACTAGTATTTTTACAATGTAAGAATTAGTTAAAATAAATGTAAAAACACTTTGTAAATTACAAAGTGGTAAGTTATGTGTCTATTTATTTGGAAAGGAAGAGTATAGGAAAAGCAAGCACATCAGCATTAGTGAAGTGTATTTATCCAGTTTAGTATCTTATTATTTTCAGTTCCAATTTTGCAAAGCAAAGAACAGAAAAGACAAAACTTCTATGCTGAAGTGCATTATTTTTTTGGTTCCAACAGCAATACCAAATGATGCTGTTATGGGATCTATATACCCTTCAAACAAATATAAGATTTAAATCCAAAGGAGGAAAGTATAATCTAACACATAGTATTTCTGTACCTTTATTTCATGTAACTGTATATGCTGAACATATATTAAGCAGCTGCTGTAATACCCTAATCCCACCCTTTTTGCACATTTCTTCATGTATTCACTTTCTCACGTGTAATAAAAGAAATTTCAAAATCTTATTCTACGGGATGTTTGCAGGGCATTTTTGCCTGAACTGCCATAAAAATGGGAGGCCATCATGGGTTTTAGAACTTCCATTTTCTTATTCTCAAAGGAATGAAGAAAACTCATCCCTCATTTTCAAAACTTCAAGCGACCAACACAGAAGCTTGGCAGGGTTGATGCCCAGGCTTGTGAATGTTTCTCCAAATAGATGACTCCCAGTTTTTTGTTTTTATTTCAGTGTTCAATAAAATATTACCAAAAAGTCAGGGAACTTCACAAAGTTACAGCCTTTATCTTTTTTTCTAGAAAAGGGCATTGTAATAAAAACAATAGTAAAAGAGAAAGGAGGAAAATGAAGAGGAAAGGCCACTTCAGTGCTTGCCCATCACCAATGGCACAAAGTTACTCTCTCAGATAAAGAACACTTCTTGTATAAATTCAGATCTATGAAAAGCGCAATATATTTTACTCTAATCGTTTCTCTTCCCAAAGGACCAGTGAAAATTTTAGATAGCAATAGAAGGCACTGGGAGCACTATTAACCTAAGAATATAGAATAAATAACTCTGACCTACAGGGAATTCCACAGAAGGATGTTATCTAGCCGTTCAATTTTTATTGAGCACCTACTCTATATACAGGGAAAATACTAATTAACAAGACAAAGTCTCTGACCTCATACAATCTACATTCTAATGGTAGAAAACAGACTATAAAAAAGTAAACAGATAAATGTGACACTTTTTGATTGTCATATGTGCTATACGGGGGGGTGGTATTCTGGCTAAATGTTATAGGGCATGAAGGAGGGAGGGGGTGACGGGAAAGTAAAATTCATCAGACACTATGAAGGATGAATCTGCTTTACATTCTGAAAGATGATAATCCAGCAGGCAAAGATTTAGAAGGAAAGTTCCAAGTGAAGGGAAACAAAACAGCAAAGACCCTAAAGTGAAACAACTTTGTAAAGTTTGAAGTAGAGGAGGCCTTTGTGTCAATACATCAAGAAGGCTGTTTTCCAATAGGAAGGCTAAAATACAAAAGGGTCCAGATCTCTTAAAATAACTTTCCACATAGGAAATAGCCAAATGTAGCTATGAAGCAAGAAGGTGAACTATAGTGTAAAGAATGTTATTCTTATATTTAGTGTATATTTGTGATTGGATAGTCACATGACAAATTTTGAATTTTCTATAGATCTAAAAGAGAACTGCGAACATCATTATAGATGAGTGTATCTGTTAGCAAAGAATTAACTTACCTATATTTTGCCACCGGGCAGTCTTTTAGTTATGAATGTGCTATTATGAAAAAATATTTACTAACTGGAAATGCTCCCAGTTAGTTTATCCTGGAAATAAATGCCCACACACTGCTATCCAGTAACCAGCTACCACCAAAATACCTCAAAATTATGAATGTGAACAACTTAAATTGGTACAGATATGGATGCTTGATTTTAATTTTATTCATGTACCTTTTATCCATGGATTGTCATTAAATAGAGCTTCCCTCTGCTTTACATGTTTTAAAATAGCCACCTAAATTTTTGAAAATTTATCATGATTGTAGCATATGGTGTTAAATTTGAGAATGCAATCAGCCTGAAATTTCATTTAGTTCTCTAGTAGAGAGCTATCTATTACTTATTGACTTCTGGACTCAGAAAATGCAATAAATTAAGAGTAAAGCTTATGGAATTTTGAAACATATTTATGTTGTGCAACAAAGTATATGTAAATAAATGCATTTGTATTGCTAAAATAAAACTGAATTTCAAAAACATCTGAAGATTTCAAAAGCCATTGGCACATAAAGGAGAGTGGAAGAAATATCAGATCACTTAGCAACTTGAAAATATTGTAACCCTTTTTTATCACATGAAAATCAAAGTTAGGAAAGCTATACACTGGAATTAATTTTATTCATCTGTTCTCAGAATATGTTCCATACAACGAGAGTCTTAAGTAATCACTGAAGAATCAGAATGATTCACAGATGGTGAGAATGATTTAATTATTTTTAACCAGTTGTTACAGGCATGCTCAGAAGGATATTTCCATCCCCAATGCAGAAGCCATCTGATTTCTCTTCCAGCTGGTGTTCCATATTTTGAAAGCAAATTTAGATTGGAGAAAATTACACTTTTTATTGTTGTGTTGCAAATGGAGGTCAAATTGCTGTGTATAAATTCTTGTACTTTTTTCCTCTTCATAGTATGAGCTATATTTATCAAATATCACGTCTTTTGTATGATTGCTATGGATTCGCCAATGTTCTTTTATGTTTTGTGTTGTCTGACACATAGGAAGCACTAGCGAAATGTTTATTGAATGAAATACCAATTCAGTGTATCCAAAATAAAACTTGAGTTTCTTTATAGACTGCCAGCAAGTGTACGGAATTCCACTTTCACCGCACCCTTATTATTATTAGAAGGTCCTCACGAAAAATGAACCAAAGAGGAAAGAAGCCAGCCGGGGGTGGGGGGGGGCGGGAGAAAAAGGCCAAATTTCCCCCTACTAAAGAGACAACAACAGCAAATCATTGTTCACTGGTTGATTAAAACTTTTTCATGGTGTTGGAATCTTTGTCTTTAACTTTATGGTGACAGTTACTTGACAACTGTTAGTCTGGTTAGGTTGTTTTACAAATACAGCTAGCCTTTGTAAAGACCCAGTCTTGTATAACTGATGACTTCAGAAAAAAGGCTTCTTGTATTATAAAACACTAAATTATATTGGTAATCATTTCTATTAAATTAAGAAAGTATAAATTTCAGCTAATGGCCTCATTCATGATGAGAAGTAACAATCTGCTCCAAAATAGTTGTAGCATATGTAACACATTTCTAAGTATTGTCATTCCAAGGATGAGAATATTCATTTTAGTGAAACAAAATTTTTAGTGCCAAAAATGAGTCCTATTTATTCTTAGCAAAACTTACTAATAATGCATTAGACTCAACTTTCTCTTTATATAAATCTATATGGGAAACTATCATTAGTATATTTATTATCAATAACTCCTGAGGAATGTGTTGAATTTCCACTTGGTATTGAAATTTCATAGTGTATTACTGTAAGAAAGGTAACACTACTTTGTTCATTTATATATTTGACATCAAACTGAATTGTGGCTGCAGTCCATTATTGTAACTTTCCTTCAGAAAATGAACATTCAAAATTAGATTCTTAACAACAGCTACAACCTAACTACACAATAATTCTGCATGGGGATGCAATCAGTGAATCTTTCCATAGTTTAACAATCTCAGTACAGTCCTATGTTAACAGAGTTGCTTATTATCCTTGACCAATTCAATTAATGTTGTGAAATTTTGTAACCACTCTGGATTACTCATTTTATTTCAATATTTTCCTTTCTCTACTTCAAAAATGTCATACTCTACTTTTATCATTTTAATGGTTAATGCCGAATTATTAATATGCACAAACTACTTTGCAATGTCTTGAGAATTAAGACCAGAAAACAATTTCATCATCATGAATCTATTCACTCATTTTATACATGATGCACCTACAATGTGTGAGTCACTCTTTCTAGTTCTAAAGACAAACCAGTGGGGAAAAGAGACAAAAATTCCTGCATTTTTGGCACTTTCCATCTAAGAAGGGAAATAAAATAAAAAGTGAAGATAATTTTCACTTCTCTGGTAGCACATTTTGAGGAAGAAGTAAACAGGGAAGGGGCTGATAAATGTGTATGTATGTGTGTATGAGTTTCTGCTGCTTGTTTCCTCAAGTGAGCTGCTATTTTAAATTGTAAAACCATGTTCTCAGAACTTCATTTGTGGGAATATTTGAAGCCTAGATTTAAGTGGTGCTAAACTGGAATATATTTGTATTTACTTCAGTTAGGTTTGTGGTACACTACCAATTCAAAATAATTTAAATTTTTGGCTTTTGGTTCGTGAGTACACCTACCATTGTGAATTCTAGAAACCACCCCTTTTGCACTGTCCCGTGCATAAACCAATGACCACAATAAAAATATTTTGGAACATGTAACATCTTTGGTGTTTCATTATTTCTCATAATTCTTTAAGAAAGAACTTACTAACATTGTCCTGAACCTTAAATGTTCAGGCAAAGTTGCATGGGTAAAAAGAGATTCAGGTTGCAATTTAAGGTTTTCTTCCTCCAAGTAGGAAAATGAGAGCACAATTTTTTTCTGAGTGGAATTTGGTCTAGTCTTGATTTTGCAATGGTAATACAGAAGAAATCTGGAGATTTTATTGACTATCATCATAATCTTAAATTATATATGCCACTCCTGTTGGCGTATGTCTGTAACCTATTCCTTTTATAAGCTATTTACATATCTCCACGATGTCATAAGTTTATTTTAATTCACGTTAGTTGGGATAGCAAAGTAGTCATTCAGTTTGTGGACTCTTCTTTAAATATTCTTTTTTGCACATTATCTCTGTTGTCTTCCTTTGTATTTGTATCAGGTATAGAACATACTACTCTGTTCTTTCAGAATACCTTTCACACTTTCTAGATTTTTTATCTCTATGTAGTATATTTTAATGATTTCACCATAATGACCTTCTAATTTCCTCTTGATATATATTTAATTAGGCTTTTAACTCAGATACTTATTTTTTTTTGTTCAATGATTAGTTTTTGTTTCTAGAAGTTTTCATCATAAATACTGGAGAATTTTTCACAATGCTTTTAAAAATTAATGCTTATTTTATTCCTTTATCTCTAAGATAGTTTTATTTCAGGGCAGTCAGTGGTTTTCTAATATATTAAGTTCACAGGGCACAAATTATCTTGATTGTTACATTAGGTGATGCTAAGTCATGATATATTATTTCTTCATGTGGGTTGTAATATTTTGTTGTGAGCTAATCTTCAGTGTTCTTCTGTGGGATTCTCCCAAAAGAATGATTTATTGTATGATTCTTTGGATGGACTCCAAGGACTTCATCAATCTAGGATCCATTTTATGTTAATTCCTCAGTGCTCTGTGGCTAGTGTATAAATTCATATCTCCCACACTCAGTGTTGATTTTCAGAGGTTTTTTTTTTTCTCCAGGCAGAATCCTTGACAGATAAATTGAGCTCATGGGTTGGATTTATCTACTCCACCTCTACATGTCATGGGAAGTCCTTCAAGGCTCTATACTCAGACAGACCTTTATTTCCATCTCTGTAGTACACATTGTTACGCCACACATTTTCTACCAAAGGTGTTTAAAACTTTCTACTAGCCATCACACCCTCTAACTACGTTTAATATATCATGAGATGGTACTGTCATGCAGAGTTCCACCATATATTTTGAGCTCAGCCGTGTGCGTGCTTAGAACTTCTTTAAAATTTCACTTTATTCAGAATTTCAATATAGTTGAAATAAGGGGTGAGGCACTTAGTATGTTAACTTTCTAGAATCTTTTATTTACTGAACATACTTTACTTACTAAACAAGCATTAACCTGATTCTATAACTAGAGGCTTAAAAAGTTACTATATTACAGAAATAACTACTATGATTACTACACTCCAGGAAAACACGGAATTTTGACTTCTTAATATCTATGATATGTTAAGTTCAAAACTGAAGTTGAGAGAAGGAAAAATCTATAAGCAGCTAACTCCTGATTCATTTTCTTAGCAGCCATCATTCATTTTATACAACCACAATTTTGTTTACTAAAGAACATTCTGTCTCTAAATAAGACAATTATTTATGTTCCCCAAAGATTTTACATTGACAGCTGACAATCTCTGTTGTTATTTTAAGGCAAAAAATAACCTGTGTGGCAATTATCCAAACAGTATGTTGCTCTGTATTTTAGTCTCAAAATTAATAACCATTATATGAGAAAAAAATGAGTAATGGAGTATCAAATTTCAGTTCAGATGTTATTTTTCATAGGTGATGACAGTCATCTCTGTGATTACATTTCTTGTGTATTTGTGCTTTATTCTGAGAAAATCCAACATAGCAAAAGCATAATTGTACAGTAATGCTTTTCCCATTTTTTTCCCTGAAGAAAAGTGTTTCTTCACTACTCAAACAGGAATCCTATCATAAAATTTAAGTGAAATTTCCCCCCTTTGTACTGCAACTGTCCAGATGTGAAAGTCTGCAGAATCTATTCTCATAGAAATTCATAAACCCATCTGCATATCAAAAGCCCTATGAAGTTCTAGAATAATGAAATGGTTTAATCTATGTTTTTCAAACTTGTTTCAGCACTAAATTTATTTCTTGATCTTCCAAGTAACTTCTAGCTTATTCGGGGAAGTACTGAGTTCAAGTTTGGTAATTTCCATTTCTTACATGTACTTTTGGACAAATCTTATGAACTTTATTTAAATGTATTTTCTTTATTTTGTAAAACAGCAATATTTATTGGAGAGGATTATTGGGATTAAACTACATATACATCAAAGCTCACTTTAGGTGGAGAGTTCTGTTCAAATTTCTAAAAGTTAGTGGAGGAATATTTACACTCCAGAAGTATTTCCATTTTTTAAGAATATTTGCTTGAGGATTAATTTATATATTTCTTGTAGCATTTAAAGTCACTCTAATAGGGCCTCCCTGGTGGCGCAGTGGGTTAAGCAACGCACTACAAAGCAAACCGCACCCATGCAGCACGAGTTCGATCCCTGCCGCTGGCCAGGGAGGGGACCCACATGGCATGGCAGACCGCTCCTGCTGTGCCCGCTGCTCCCCTCAGCAGTGTACTTCCATTGATCTGCCTGTTCTGCTCCCCACTCTGTCTGTGGTGAATCCTCTCACCCCCCACACCTCTGGCCTGTACCCCAGTGCTTGTATGCATAAATAAATAAATCTTAAAAAAATAAAGTCACTCTAATAAAATTAATTCCCTCTCAACTTTTCAAGAACTTGTATATTCTGGAAAATGTGCCTTGAATGTTAAAATGTCTTATGACAATTTACTCTAATGTTGTAGAAGCTATCCTTGGCAATATACTATTGGAATCCTCCTCATCTTCACCACTGACCTGTCCTGATTATACATCGAAGTGCTACCAAGTGTTGATTGCTGTCGAGTGGAAGGATGGCTGGGTAACTTATAGCACCTATATAAAAATCTAGGTACAAAGTATTCCACGAAGGAACAATATGTATAAATGTCCTGAGATGGAAATGATGTTCATGCATTTAAGTACAGAGGAGAAACATTTAGGTGTCTGTGATGGAAGAAAGGGTAAAAGGGATATAAATCTGGAATAACAGGTTTGCTAGGGAAAGATGGCATCATGTAGAAAGGATTTCATTGAAATGGTACTGAGCAGTAGTGACTTGACAGCCATTCACTTGTGTTTTAGGAGTTTAGTGGGCCTGGATTTAAAAGGGAAAATATAGTGTGGGTGAGGAAAAACCTGGAAACAAGGTTCAGAGGCTCAGTTGAGAGATGATTTTGCTGTCAGCATGTAGATATTGTAGATACTGGAGTGGTCCAATGAAAGATAAATTTTGCAAGTAGAGTCAATAGGATTTGAAATGAATTACTAGATGACACAAGAGAACAGAGGGATTATGGATGAAGTCTAGGTTTTTGACCTAAGTGAAAAGGCAATTTACTAAAACCAGGAGAACTTTGTAGGAGACAATTTACATAGGGGAAGAAATCAATTTTTCTTGACTTGGCTATGTTACATGAGAGATGCCTGTTAAACTTCCAAAATAAGAAGCTGAATAAGAAATTGCTGGATAGGAAATGCTGAATATGAGTATTATTTACTTGGTATTTGCAGTCACAGAAAATCCAGGGCAAGTAGAGTTGTATTTAACAAAATAACATTTCCTTCCATGGAGATATTTGTCACTTTTGCTGCCCCCTTCCTGGGACCAGTAATAAATGTTTGCCACAATTTTTGCTTCCTAGAAACAGTGCAACTGGTAATGATTCACGCTGAACCTATTAGGCAAAAGTCTTATTACATCTGTTGCCACCATCTAGGACAAAGCATTTATTTAGGGTATTTCCCTTTATGTGGGGTCAGCCAAACTTCTTGTATTTTCTCATAGCATTCGATGTTTTCCTTTGAAGCACCTAGCACAGTTTTAGTAGCTAATTACAAGTCATTTTTTAAAAATGTCCCATTCTTTACTGTTCGTCTTACACTAATACACTGTTTAGTAACTCAGAATTTATAGGTAATAAATACTCTTAGTTTTGGTTTATCAGGAAATATTTGTGTCTGAAAATAGCTTGTCTTATTTCTTGAATCACAGTTTATGGGACATCTGAAAATTTGCATAGCACATTTAAGGCATCATTCCATTGTTTTCTAACATCAATCACTGATGAAATCTACTGTCAATTTTGCCCTTAGGCATTTTGTCTTTGGTCTTCAGTAGCTTTTACAATGCCTTCCTCATCATCAATGTTCTGAGTTTTATTACAATTGGTGGAACTTTATTCAATTTGAGGACGCATGTAGAATATATGTCTCTTCCTCAGGAGCTCCACTTTCTCGGTCTGGAATGCTTTTCTGAAATATGTTTGAGCTTTTTGTTCTATTTTTTTTATGTCCTCTAATATTTTCAGCAAACAAAACTTTTCAATATCACCTCTTTCAATTAATGTATTGTTTGTTTTACAATGAATAAAGGTATCTGAGTTATTACTTCAATAAAATTTTAAGTTCTTGACTCTCTGTTTTTTTTCAAACCTTCCTGGCCACTACTCAGAACAGTCTGCTCTTACTGTAATAATTCCATTCTATTCATTTAAAATATGTTTTAATACTATAAAAAAAGACAATATATATTTATGGTTGTCCCCTAATCTGTTTTTCCCCAGGTATATATTTAAAACAACCAGTGTTTGTTAACATTACTCATGAAAAGAATTTTTCATATCTAGTGTAGTTTTAATCTGTAAGCTTATTTTGCTCAGGAATTCCACAAGACTCCTGTGATATGTGGCACCCTCATTGTGAAATTTTGTGCTTGCATTTTCTTAACTTTTTAAAGATAATTTTGAAATACTACAATTAACCTCAATAAAATTATTATTAAGAAAAAATTCCTATTAAGGAATTTGCAAGGTCATTTTTTTCTTATCTATTTCATTACCTTCCTGAGGGAGGTAAGAATTAAGACAGAGTTCTAGTGAAAAGCTTATGAAGAATTATACCTTCACCAGGAAAATCACAGAGTGGAATGATATTTCCCACAAATAGTTTGTGACTTTAGACTATGCTACCTGTGCATGGGTTGATGGCTCTAACTTGAAATTTCCATTAAACAAACTATATCTGACTGTGGTTAATAACATTTAAACTTATGGTAAATACGGACCATAATTCTGTTAGTGGCTTAGATATACAACATTTTTAAATGTCTTTTTTCCAGTGTTTGTTTAGAGAAATAATTTTTAAAAAGATTCATTGAGTCCCCATCATACAGCAGGTGTTTTGCAAATATTACAGTATTTCACCATTGCAAATGTCCTTATCACCATTGTACATATGAGGGAAGTCAAGCAGAGAGATTTACCCAGTCAGTGGAATTCATATTCAAGACTATTTATCCCGGGGAGTGGACTTTTTATTGGACCACACTGCTATTTTAAAATGTCCTGTAGAAAAATTCCTTACATTGAGTTTATAGCCACTGCTGGGTCTTGACTAAGCAGCTAAATCCCCTAGCCATCAGCAACTATCAGCACATTAAAAGTATCTTACTTTACGAACTAGGGTAGGGGCTCACACACTAAGTACCTGGACAAAGTTTTACCTGTTTCTCCCAATCTGTTTTCCCTTCCAGGTTTGTTCTGGGGACCATCATTTGCAAACACTCTCCTCTGCTTTGGTCTGCTCTCCTGTCTGGTCCAGGCCTACCTCTTTGCTCCCTCAGTCAAAGTCCCAGGCCTTTTCTGAGCTTTGCTATTGCTCCATATAGCTATGGCATGGACACAGAGTCTGAAGTGTACTAATTTTACCTGGTTTAGTCCGGTTCTGAGACTTTATCACGAAAATAGATAACATTAATGTCTCATTGTAGATTCATCTTTCAAACATTAAACACCTTACAGTACTGCCTACAATTCTGAATTGCTACTGCCAAGATATGAAAGACTGAGAAGCGATGAATCCAAATGGAGTATAGGGTTTGAATCTGGAGAGAACAGAAAGGGACATTTGAGAAAAAGAAAGATTGGAGAAAGGAATTCATAGGGAGGTAAGGAAATCTGAAGCTATCACTACCCATGCTTCATCAAGACTACTGTGGAATTAGTCCAAATATAACCATTGTAAAGTTGTTGTATTGTGGCTATTTCAAATGGTCTCATTGTAGAATAATTGGGAAAGATGATTCTAACCAGTAGACATAGGATAACAGCTTTTAAATAAATAAAGTATAAGGATACAGCTTTGACATTTTCTATCATTTCTCACCTTTCAGGGCTAATTAAAATCCAAAATCAAATATAACTAATATCAAGATTATCATTCTTCATACATATTTGTATTGCTTCCAATATCATAGAAAATCAAGTGCTAATGTAAAATTACTTTCTCCACACCAAAAGTCTCCTGAAGACTTGGATCTCTGTGATATAGAATCACGAAGACATGTTTATAAGGAAAAAATATTTTGAATTTTTCTATAATTTTTAGATTTACAATAGAAACTTTAACTGGGTTAATATGAAACTTCAAATTTCACATATCCTCACTTTATTTCATCAATAATCATATTCACATAGTTGTTGGGGGTATATTACGTATAAGGGCATACTAGAATTTTAAGAGGATGTTTGATGGCGATTTTTGATCCTGTCTATTTAACTATGAAGTATTAATAATTAGGTTGCAAAGACTTTAATTCTACATACATGGTATGTCAAGATAGGAGGGAAACTGGAATTAAGAAATTAGTGGTCGTATAATTCAATGCACATATTTTACCCTGATGATCTATTAAATCAAGGCCAAAATATTTTCCTTGAACATTCTTTATGGTTATCTTATTCTTTCATTTTGCATCTACAGATATAGGATTTCTATGAGTATGAGCTTGAGTTATTTGTGATATATGTTCATAACATCTAATATGAAGGATAATAGGCTAATACACATAATCAGCTGGAATTGGACCTCAAATGAAATATAGTTTCAATAAATAATATAGATTACTTCTCCCAACTTCCAAGAATATTCAACTGCCATTGAATCCTAGGATATGGGATTTCATGGAAAACAATAGATTTGTGGGTTTTTCTAATGCGTAAAGAGAAATTGTCGTAACATGCACTCTATTTTCCCTTGGTTAATACGCAGCATTAACAAAATTATATGCTTATAAAATAAAGCTATAAGAATTGTCTTATTTAAAAACATATCCACTATTAAATGGAATCAGTAATATCACATAAGAAATCCCCAAGAATATCTCATGTGTGGGTTGAAGAAAATGAAACTCATTCACATAGGTCAAAAGGTTGAATATACGTTGCTTTCATATGATTCAATCTAAATAGTTATAAAGCCTATTTTTCTAGACTTTGTCATCCTGGTTTTGTGAAGGTCATCATCTTTGCCTAAGTATAGAGAGATAATCATTCCTCTTCACTTTACAATACCTCAGAATGAGAACAAAACAATGTACCTGTTGGAAAATCCTTCTTGTTTATACCCTACAATATGAAGAGCTAGGAAGACAAGCTTATGATTATGAGTTGCCTTTTTCAAGAGAAAGGCACAAAAGCTGCATTCAGCTACTTGAAAGAACAGCACTCATTCCTCTTTCTTTTGGCTCATAATATTTCAGTAGTCACATTATTTAAGTTTTGTGGTCAATCTTCTATCAATTACTAACCATCTTACTAGGCATCCAGTTCGAATAAACTTTTAATTCATTAAGTAGCTAAGCCAGGTATGAAGACTAAGCTATTATTCTTTAAAATCAGTGAGATAAGACCTGATGCAAGTTCATATAAGATGTTTCACAAAAGATTTATTATTAACCATGTATACATTAAGAAAGTAAAATTAGCATGGGATGATTTCAGGAAAGCAATACGTATCTCTGGATTAGACACTGAAATAAAGGAAATGTATGATAAATTGACAAATTCACATTGCCAATGTTATGGAAAAAAATGATGTGGCAAAACAAATTAAGATGTATCTTTCAATTGTGAGGAGGGGAACTATTTCCTATGGGCTGTTAATTTCTTTGTTTTTAATATGAAAAATTATCCACTAAGTGTTACAGAAGCCCAAAGTGGGGGGAAACTACTCATTTTTGAATGTACATTTAAAAGCTTGAAATTGCACCCAGATTTTTCTTTCTTTTTGTTAGTAGGACTCTGTTATCAGAGTAGTAGTTGCAAACACCTATGTGGGTTTGCCAGTAACAACTCACAATTTGTGCAAAGTTGAGTCTTCGAAACTGAGCAAATTTGCTCTCAATTTCCCGCCAGCGCTTGCTGAGCTGGATCTGAGTTGGCTCCACTGCCATTGCGGCCCCATCCTCAGACAAGCCCTCAGCTTGCCTACGCACTGCATTCAGCTCCTCTTTCTTCTTCTGCAACTCACGATCAATTTCCTATTGAGCAAAACCAATACAGGGTCCAGGGCAGTTAGCTAACCACATATACCATCCTACAAGCAGCACATACTTCTCTCAGAAATTTCACAGGCTTTTGTCATTTATTGTCATTTCAAAAATAATTTACAAATATTGAAGCCTTCGCTGTCATCTTCACCCGAGAATCCAAATATTATTTCAATTATCCCTTGAAGGCTCAGCTTTAGATATTCTAATTAAGAAAATATTTAAACTGGTCTAGTATTTTCTTTCTTCATTCCTCTGGTGTCTGGGGAGTTGACCCAAATTGGAGTGATTACTCTCATTTTCTAGGGGACCATCAGTATAGAATATTATTTAGAGGGAAGGTTATTTATTTCCTTTTTAAAATTTTGAGGAACTCAACAGAGAATGAAGCAAAACAAAAAAGTGTAAAACAACAGAAAAAACAACTTCAGACAATATGCAAATAAACCAATAGTAATTTAACACAGATGTGTGAAGATGCCCTGATGAAATGAATGTGCTAACATGAGAAAGAAGTCGTCCATATACCGATAAGTCATTTGTTCATCTGGAACAAAGATACACAAAGTCAATTACAATTTTACCAAAAAACACGTGGCATTTCTTAATTCATTTTACATGTCTAAAAAATAAAACATTTTATTCATCAACATTATGCAAATTGAAAAACACTTAATACAATACATTTGCTAAAATGAAACACGATACAAGGAAACACATCAAATCAGAGAAAATGCTAATAAAGGAAACAACAACATCAACATTTTAAGTATGATCCACACAGGCTAAGTTAAACAATTAAGCTACAGCAATAAAATCTAATATTGACATTCTAAAACAACATTACCTTTATTTTCCTTTCATCTCTGGGTTCGGGTAGACTGGCTAATTTTTTTTCAATGTCATCCAAGCATTTCAGGAGATCATCAGCCTGCCTCTTGTACTGATACCACTGATGAGAAATTTCTAGAGCCTTTTTTCTTCTTTGAGACCTCAAATCCTGTTCATGGTGCAGATATTATTAAAATATCAATATGTATGTATAGCACACTGTGGGCTGCAGTTATTTAAAAATAATCTGAGCCGCTTATCTTGTACAACTTTGGTTAAATTCACATTTAAATGCCAAACATATGAAGAGATGATTAAATTATGTCTTTCTGTGGCCGGGTCCATGTACAGAAGCTCAGACATTGGAACTCACCTAAAGTATTTTCTCTTGGCATGTTAAAACTTGTTTAGAAATCTTGTCATCTTTAACTGATATGTAAAGAATGAGTTGACTAAAATATCATGTAGTCTATGTGAAGAAGTTTGATATATGAGTTAACAACTGAGTTAACTAGGTACTTGCACAAACGCAGTAAATATGCAATTGACTCTTAATACAGGTGAAAATTCTAAATTTTGTCTCAGCAGCTCCGGGCACATCAACGAAGTTTTAAGTTTTATAGCTAAGAAACAACACTTAGAGTTTTTGAAATACCTGCAAAGAGTTTCACAGGCCACTACTATTTTATGATTAGAAATATAAATTCATTATATTTAGCATATCATTTGTTTCAAGCTATGTATGTAGAAGTGAGAAAATTGTTTATCTGTGAGTGGACCTGGAAATGACAACTCAATGTTATAAAAATGTGTTTTCTTCCAAGGCTTGCATGATCAACTTTTTTTTATTATATCAAATCATGTTTCAAATGCAAAATGATGAATTATTTAAGAAAGAAAAGGGAAAGAGCATGGTTTTCAATCAAACTGATGAGATAAACAGGGTGACTTATTTAATAAATCAACAAAGGGGGTAAATAAATCATCTTGCTCCTTACAAGCACACCCAATGTCTGCCCTGATCAATAGAATTTGATGAAATGTTGTATTATGACAACACAAGGGAGCTCACAAGCTCGGGTTACAGCTTTCGTTTCTTCCAAGCGTAATAATTAGGATTTCATGTACAGCTTTAACTGGAGCAAAAGAAAATAATGACTATCAAGCAACTGCTGACATATTCACTGCATTGGAAAGTTCTAGCCTCCTTTGAAATATTTTGTAAGGACTAGAATTAGAGCCACTCGGCAGGTTAACATAGTTTAACAAGTGGGCTATATTTTCATCGGTTGCTTTTAATACATTTGCAAGAATAATCTAGATTCTGATTTTGATCAAAATTAGGGGTTTAAAAATTACTGTAGTTTAAGTTTTTAGTTGAATTTATAAACCTCCTGTGGAGGTAAGAAAGGACTGAGATGAACAAGATGGAATGCTGCTTTTCTCAAAGGTGCCCAGATACAGCCACATAAATGAGAGTTGAGTCATGCCTTGTTCGTGACACAACTCATACCTCTGCCAAGAGTGTTTGTGGTCACAACATCTGCAACTTGTTTAATTTCCTAAGCACAAGGTGATGTAAAATGTGTAAAGATATTCAGAGACACCATATAGATTTCTTCACAGATAGATCAGATAACCATTAAACACTGCTGTTCAGTAGGACACATATCATCATATGACCGGTGTAGATGCTTCTGAACGTTTGGTCACAGTTGGGAGCATGTGAATTACACAGCTTTCTGATTTTCTGAGCACATTATGACTTGCTCTTGTACTCCCTCAAGGAAGAGGTTGTTTCCATTTACTATATTTATCAGCAGTTACCTTCAGAACACCTGCTGGCCAATTAGATTTTCCTTGTGGATTCCTTGCAGGCACAATATTGTGTAATTGCATTCTCAGCAGTGTTTATTTGGTTGTCTGACAATATAGGAAAAGGTTTTATACTCTTATTTGCATATAGAAAGCAGACTCCATCCACCTACTAGATGGATTCACCTACAAAGCTACATAGCCTAAAAGAGCGATTTACAATAAAAAAGCTCAGCAATTAACAGTATTAGAATATTAGCCATGCATGCAAATAGTGAACATCACAAAGCACATACAAAAATAATAGTCATTTCATAAAATTCTTCCCATGTCCAGTCTCATCTCCAAAATGTCTCAGATATTACAGAAACCCAATGTTCTATTCTGTCCTTCCTGCACATATGCAAATGAGTCACAAGAGTACTTGAAGCTACACACTAGCACTGGTTGAAGTAAGAATAGCAGTTCTCTTTCAAGGGCATTAATATTTTTGAGGAATCCTATATAAATGAAATTAGATTCAGGTGGATGCTTTAGTTAGTTGCAAAGAATGACTCTTTTAAAGTCAAAATTAAATTGATTGGAAAAATTAAGTATAATTCCAGGCTTTACTAAGCAAATATTAGGTTAGAAAACAATTAAGCCTTCTCTAAATAAAATCAATACACTCTAGCAAACAGAACGTCTAAAAAATATAGGTTGGTTAATCTGGCGGTTAAACAGGTTTTTCAAGTCATTTAAAATAACTTATAAGAATGGACTATAACAGAAAATTAAACTCATGAGCACTATGATTGATGCACTGTAATATCTTTTGGCTATTGTGCAACAAAATAAAGCAAAAAACCCCATAATTCTTAACACATCGTTCAAAAGCAAAAACAGCACTCACAATGTTAGTAAATCACACACATTAAACAAAAATATGTAATTCTGGTGACTAAGATTCTTAAGCAGATTTTATTTATGCACAATATAGTCTCTCCTACATATGAAAGAAAAAACACAGGCAAGGTATATTATAATCTTAGCTCTAATACCTTGAGAGCATTATGTTTTGTCTGTAACAGCTGCTGTTTTATCTTTATTTCCTCTCGCTTTCTCTCATCTGTGATTCTTTGTTGTAAGTTGTCTCCTCTTTGCAACAATTCTTTTACAGTACCCTCATTGTCTTCACTCTGATTAAAAACAACAAGTACAGTCTTCATTTGGGTTTTTAAAAAGCTGTACATCGTAACAAAGATAATAAAACATGTTATTTAAACACACAAAAAAAATCCAATTTAAAACTTCCAGGGAATGTTATTACAAGATACTATGCTCATGGTCTTTCTTTTATATAGTGCCTTCAGTTTTTAAAAGAATTAAGTTTTCTTTCTTCTAATTCAAAAGGACACAACTGACTTTGATTAGGGCCTATGCAGGAAGATGAGGGAATAAGGTAATTTATCATTTTAGACCAGACGTGAACTACTGTGAAATCATTCTTTTTGTCTTTGTTTTTTAGTATATTTCCAGAAATCAAAAACCTTGAGAAGTAAATTAACCTTGTCATTTATAATGTTAACTAATCCACATAGAAATATGGATGTCTGAGTGTGAAATGGCAAAAAATATTAAAACTTGAACACACATCTAGGAGAAAATACTTGATTTTCAATGTATACTGACTAACTCTTGACTTGTATTTGAAGCCTTAATTCCCAAATTAAGACTACCATTAACTACGGTTTTAGTAAAAACTGATGTTTTAAGTTTTCAAATA
Organism: Galemys pyrenaicus; assembly: GCA_019455555.1. NCBI lineage: Eukaryota > Metazoa > Chordata > Mammalia > Eulipotyphla > Talpidae > Galemys > Galemys pyrenaicus. Next base: position 11,208,469 of record JAGFMF010012069.1, on the reverse strand, counting down.
TCACAAATTATTCATCTCTAAACATTTTGCTATGTGTGTTATCTTTGAATACAATTAACTAAATATTGAAAATGTGGATAAGGGAAATGGCTTTAAGAGTTTTCAATGTGCATTTCATTCTTTTAGACTCCAAGAAAATATTATTTTATACTTTGAAATAGAATTATCTGATTAAGTGCTTGTCTAATATAGTACCATGTATGAGCAAGTTATTTTTCAACCCTTGTCTAATATCTTTTTGTTTTCAGTTCAGTGTAAGAAACCTTTTTATAGGCGGTTCACCATATAATGGTAGCCCAGGTACCGTGATGAACTAATATCAACAAATATTAGACAATGTTTTAGAGCTGTGTGTATCCGTATGGTATTAGATGTCACATACTTAAATCCATATTTCATTTTTAAACTTCAACATCCAATAGAGGAAATGCTGATTATTTTAGACAGAATGAGATTTTGATCGAGAGTTGTTAGTTACTAAGCTAATGAAATGTATAGCACAATGTAACATTAATGTAGTTTAATGTCTTTTAACAGCCTTATTTTAATGTCTTTTTACTTCTTCTACTGTCTTTTAAAAGCCTATACCATCTCCTGGTGACCAAGACAATAAATAAACAAGCAAAACAGAAACCCCACTTTACTCTTCCCCACATCAGGTGAGGCCTATAGGGCAGAGTCGGTGATGAGCCCAAGGGATAAGCAGCACTCTTTTTCACCTCGGTGCCCTCTGGCTTCTTCTTTGACATGAAGAGGTAGTTGTAACTCAGCACCTTGGAAAGCCTCTTCTTGTCTTTCTTCCCATGAGCTGATTGGCAAGGCCGCCAAACCCTATACCTGGGAGTGACTGGTTCAGGCAGCTCCAGGAAGTCAGAAGTGATGAGAGTGAGAACTGAGATTGGTGGAAACAGTTCTCTCATTGCTATACCCATATCTATTATCTAATATTTATATACTGCCTTTTGATGTTATTTTCAAGCATTGCCTAAGAGGTCTGTAGCACTGTTACATGCCTCTAGCATGATACATGTAAAAGCCAAGAATGTAATATAGGTGATCATTGAGGAAAAAGAGAAAGGAATTGTGAAAAAGCAGTGGAGAGAGAACAAAAAAAGTCAGTGATAAAAGAGATGTGAGGCAGAAATAGTCAAGCCAATGAAAAATGTAGACATTTTGAAATTACTCAGGGTTGAGAGAGAATGTTATGAGTATGGGAAAAGTCCACAGGGTTAGCTTTCTTTACTCCCATGAAATAAGGAGCATGAATTCATACATATCTTAAGCATATACTCCACTATATATTCAACACTTTGGTAAAATAAATTTGTGGAAAATTTTAATAAACAATGTTTATAGTGTGGGTAAATGTTCCCTCTCTGAAATAAACATTACTCCAAACATGAGCGACACAAAACATCAGCCATCTGTGATAGCTGAGATACTTGTTAAATTTCTACTTATTTTCTGACTTGACTTTTCCCTCCCATTACGTTTCATCCTAAGTTTGAAAATAACACAGGTCAAAGCAAAATTACTGTTATTTATCAACGTCTTTAAGAGCTCCAACATGACCCTATTACAGCGATTTGGCATTCATAATAAAAGTTCAACAATATTTTGAATATATAATGAATCATCAGAATCACTAAATGTGCAAGGTATACTCTGAGAATTTAGTTGGAGACTTGAGTATCTAATTTATTTCAGAATATTTTTTCATTTTCACTCCTAGTTCATTCACACTTTCATCACAACCAATTTACCATATCTTTATTGAAGTCTTCCTCTTTCAGATTCACCCCCTGCTGAATTTCAGCCTCCAGTGGTTCAAGCAATTTTTGTATATCTGAGTTAAACTGCTCCAATTCCTTCAAAGGAATGGAGGCCTAAAAAAAAAGATAGTGCTAATTTAAATCAAAATTACTTTTTATTAGAAACATAAACCAAAAAAAATACATTTGTTCAACCTCCTGTTGCTAAAATAATGACATGCATTATGTTTCCATATTGTATCTTATGAAAGTTTTGAAATACAACTGGTAAAGTACTTAAGGATGCAAATAAAGACAAACATTTAACATCACCAGAGCTGAACATACAGACAAGATAGTGCAGTTCATCATTGTGTTTCTTCAACAAAAGTTAATTTCCATATATTTCACTAGGCTAATTGGTAACATTCTAACATTGAATCTGATCTTATTTTAAATATTCTGATATAAATACCATTTGGGTAAATACATCTTATCAGAAATTGTCTCATTCATCAAATAACAGTAACCTCAGGTGGAAATGCACAACAATCTACTTATTCTCAGAAAAACGATATGGCAATCTGCTCAGATATTTTAAACACAATTTTAGTATAGAAAAACTGACAGGCATGCTCTCATAAGACAAACAATGCCATTAGCTTGCTTTAGGAAAGCTTTCCTTAGTAGCATGAAAGCAATTCAAATGAAGGAACCCAGAGTATTTCATATCAAAGAAATCTGAATGTTTTCCAATCTTGCAAGCCATCACAGTTTAATTTTGAAATTCATAACGGATAAAATCTCATAAAACTAAAAATTCCTTAGTTTTCTAAAGAAACCACTTGCAGAGGAGAAATGAAAACACAATGAAACTTAAACATATGCTCAAAAGAAGTAGGCAAGGTTAAATAATTAAAGTTCAAACACTTAATAATTTTTTAGTCTATTGATCTTTACTACTTACTCAACTTCTTTGCTTTAAAAAAACTACAAAATATTTCATATTCAATAACTTCTGAGAACTCACAAATGGCATATAAAAATGGTATTTTCCTACAGAACTAAACATTTTCCATTTGAAAAACCAACTCAGTAACAACACCCACTTTCTTACATCAGGATGACTGCATTCACCAAGTTTGACCCCACTTACTCTTCCCCATCTTATTCCCAGTCACAGAGTAACTCCTTTATTTTTATTAGAAGGCATCTCCTAGACAACAGTAAGGCTAAACGCTCGGGGAAAAAGCAATATCTAAAGGCATTTTAGATAATCATGAAGCAGTGAATAGTCAACTGCTATTCATAAAACATGGGTCTACATGTAAAATGAATAAAAACTTTAATTCTAGACACTTCAACACATACCAGAAAGGATTTCTGACTTGTTTTTAAGAGTGACTTATTTTCAGTAGTAGTTTTTAAATTTGAATCATCATTTTTAATGTCATTAAGTTTTTCAACAAATACAGAATAGTCATATTGGAAATACACTTAAAGAATGTTTCAACCTCTGTATCATCAACATAATTCTATACTTGCAAATCACATATTATCAAGGCACTATAAATGTAAAAAATAATCTTATAACTGCACTATATATCTGGTGATTTTTATATTACAGAGAGCTATACACATTTGCTAGTATTTAATATGCACAACTGTACCAGTACACACTATTTTGTGAATATGTAATAAAATATTTAAAATAACTTTTATTGAGTAATTGGATGTCAAAAATAGGGTGTATTCATTTGCAGGCAGATGGTTTTACTGCTACACTTGCTTCCTCTCCAGATCATCCACTCTCAACATACTTACAATAGTTGTTTTAAGGGCTCAGAACTTGGACCTCCGTACCTCTTTATCAACACTCTTCACATAAATGTATTATTTCCAAAATTTAACTGATTTTCATAATATCTCCCATTCATCTTTAGCTGTCACATCACTTGAATTTCGACCTAGACACACTCTAACCAATTCCTTATTTGAAGTTTAACAATCCTAGAAATGAGCTCATTATCTTTCCTCCAAACTGCTTGCAACACCAACTTCCTTAAATCTATTAATAGAAGGCTGTTTTTCTCAGTCATCCAGGCTTAAAAATGAATCACATTATTTTTTAACACTTCATTCTATGTCTAATAAGTATCAAGTAATTTTCAATTCATTCACTGTAACCACTGGATTACACTGGATTATTTTTGGCATAAATAGTATCTTATGAAAAATAACTACTTTCCAAAACAAAAACAAAATTACTGAGAAGAATAGAATTTCATTATATTTTTCTTCTGATACACTTGATTTCTATTTCCAGAGATACCATCTCTCCTAATCCTCACAAAGAACCTAAGGCAACAACTTCCATGCAGGCTACAATTTCCTTCCCACCTCACTAGTTCCATCTGGGCACTAGGATGAAGTCAATATGTCCTGCAAACATGGCTTTCATTATGATATTTCTCTGTAACAAAAGTACAAGTAGAACAGAGTTCAAACTCTACTATAATGGTCAAGGCTTTCTCTAACCTTGCTCCACACACCTTTCTACACTTAATTTAGTACTCCTATATCAATTTTTCCTTCAAGACTAATGGTGAGCTCCTGCGACCATTCCCTCAAGGCCTTCTGAATGCTTTCAGTGCTCTGGTGAAGAATTTAAGCTTGTGAATGAGACTGTCAAGACTGAATCTGCCTCCTTCATTTAGTACCTGAAGGATCTCACAAGTGTTTTGTCCTCCTTGACCTTCAGTTTAATTTGTAAAATGAGGATAAGAAAACAATTTCATAGGGCTGTTATGAGAATCAAATAAATATATCATCACGGTGTCTGATATATCAAAAATGCTCAAGGAATACGGGTTCTTATTTTCCCTCAAAATCGTACTTGTGTATTCTCTTTTGAAAACATATGGTCTGTAAAGAGTAAAATAAATGCTGTTGATATGGCATTTTTATTTTACCAAGATATCTGTCGGAATTACGAAATTCCAATGGCGAATATGGAGTCACTAAAATTCCAATTTGCTGAAACCTATCCTGCTCTTGACAATGAAACTTGCTTCAGAGTTAATCTACATCAGTGCAGAGGGTGATCTGACGGAGCATGCCAAAGGGCTTGGCACTTGCTGTGCCCCGTGTGATACTTGCGTCACATGCAAGAAACACACAGAGTGCGCGGGATTTATTCTAGGAACACGCCCATAAAGATGAGGAATCTGCCTGTCATGTCCAAGCTACAGGCTTTCCAGTCATCTAGTAGGCATTCCTCAGTGAATAGCTTCTGAAAAACGTAGAGAATGATGACTACTCATGAGGTAGCAGATAACCACTTCAAGGAGCTCTTGAATTTTAAATATATCTGGGATTTTTAATGCACAAGTTCTACCGTATAAAACAGAAGGGACCTGAACGGTCGGCACTTCACACGAGGATATAGACTGATTGGTGGCCAATGTTACCAACAGCGTGATCCCTCCAGATACAAAAAATAATAAAGCAGGTTTAAACAGATTCTAGGAAACACTATTACGAAACAGTCATGTAATTATTTGAGGAAGATAATGCAAACTTAGATTTTCATTCGGAGTATGTGTAGGGTCCAGAATGCCTGCTCAAAAGCTACTCTGCACTTTTTGCAAAGTCATTATACAGATCAGGGATTTGAATTATTCTGTGTGGTTCAAAAATGAATAAATAGAATCAATGGACAGACATCACATGGACGCTGAATTTTAGATTAATAAAGGGACAACTGATTAGTGTTGCATTTTTTTCTCCTTTTGAAAGCACTGATGTTAGAGTAGTGAGGTTCTCATACATGAAACAGCAAGCAGAAACTGGGTGATTATAATATTTGGGTATATTTTAAAAATAAGACCCTTTCACATGAATACTTCTCTAAAATGTAACAATATAAACTCTCCTTTGTATGTAAAGCATATTGTCTATCTATAGACAGCAGTTAAACAGAAATGCAATGCCAGTCATATTTATAGTTTAAAATGCTCTATTTGTCATTAAAAAGTTTAAGAAAACAAATGGAGCTAATTATGTTTTAATCATTCCACCAATATATTTATATAATTTAATATATTATCATTTAAAGCTGTAAGTCTTGAGTTATTAATTGCTTATATCATTTTTTCATATTAAAACTTCAAATCACACTGTAGGTTTTATACTTTCGACACATCTTAATTTGAAATAGCCACATTTCAAATGTTCAATAGTCATTTTTGGTTTGTGGCAACCATACTTGACAGTACTCAATCAATGGTAACTTATAATCATGACACTGAAGAGAATAACTCATTATCAGTTTGAAATGGGTCTCACTAATAACAGTCAAACTGTTGATGTTTTATTTAGCAAATTATAGTGGATATAGATTTTTTTATAGTATCCATCTCATTTATTTGCATTCATATATGTTTTCAAAGGGGAATTTTTAGGAAGCTGTCTGGAGGTATAAAAACTTATGGGACTATGCTCAATGAGTTAGATCACTAAACTCTAGTTCTCATTTCTGTTTAATTCTAGGTAATATTGCATTATCTCATACATATTTGAATATTATATTACTTGCTTTTCAAGGTTGTATGCTTTTTATCACCAAGATAATTTAATCCTTGAATTTGGAAATATATCTTACACAACTTTGTGCTTTTCATAGCAATGGCTGTTTACTGTACAGAAAAGGTGTTTGTCAATTTTAGTACTGGACTGAAAACATATTATTAATCAAATTAAATGATGACCAGTTTTATAGCCCAAATGACCATAACTAATCAACCCAATTATTTTGGCATTACTATTGGCACAATCAGAGCAATCATCTCACATCCATGTGACTAATACACTTTGTTCAGACACAAGGAAAAATTAATTGCTTCCTTAGGAATTCACTGGTTCACCATTAGGTCATGACAGTTCTAATATGAAAGGCTCTTTTCTGACCAATTAAAGTTTTACATTTCATTCCTTGGTTTTCATCATCTTTGTAATTTGGAATTCCTTCTTATGAAGTTTGTAAAAGAAATGCATAATAAGGGACCATCCATAATTTAACAGCTCACTCTTGAGCCACCAAAGTCTAAAACATACAAAGTATATGTCTTTTCAGGTCAGAATTATGAACAACTATTTAAGGAAGTTGAAAGCAGTGGTGAACAAATCATCTTATTTTTACATAAATTAAGTCTATTGATTTTGAGAAAATACATGACTACAGAAGAACTGGAATCACAATTAATTCACACAATGTTAGACAGTGCACACAACACAGGTTTTAGAATACATAGAAAATAAACAGACAAGAGTTATATTACAAGAGATACTATAAACCAAGTATAGGTTTTGCACAATCTTTACTTACCTTTTCATCTTAAGAGATTTAGCATGACTGTGCAGCCATACAAAGTACAAATAAAATGAAACAGAGGGAAATTTAATAGTCAAACAGATAAACGGACACAAAAGAAAGAAGAGACAGAGAAACTGAGAAAGACAACACTTTGTTTTCCTTGATTTTTAATGTTATTTCAGATTGCTTAACAGCTATTAATTGTATGTTGCTATATGATTTAAGGATTAATTAAATTTAAGTTTTGTTAAAGTTTTTGCATCAAAGACGACTTATATAACAAATTAACAACCATTACAGGCTAAAAAAAACAATTACAAATTGATTCATCATAGATTGGAAGCATTCAAAATTACTCAGATACATTTTATCACTTTTAAAATGTAAGATTTCTTTTGGTTAAATATTACTCTCAACGTGCATAAATATACTAACATAATATTGACTGTGTTTACACAGACAGCAAGGTAAACATTTGTTAATATGGACTATTTGATCTTAGCAGTCATGATAAATGGCTACTACATTCAAATTAAAGTAAAATCTAAATCGAAAATAAGTAATCCAAGTGCTACAGATTGGTTTAAAATTGCATCACATCAATCAGCCTCCTCTTTCCATTTTGCAACTTTGAAAATTTATTTAACATTACAATATTAGTATAGAAAAAATAGGTGAAAATTCATGGAACCCAAAGGTGAATAAAGTTTCAAGGACCAGTAACATCCTATAGTACAGAAAAAATACAAACTACTGATATGATATGAAGAGTTATTTCAAATCTAAATATCTGTAGAGGAAAGAAAACTTACAAAGAGAAATTAATGCAATGAAAAGATATTTCCAGAATAAAGAAAATCAGATAAAGTGGTTTATAGGTTTATTCATTCATTTATTTTAAATTCATAAGAGCAAATTCCTAGAAGTAACAGCTTAAAAGTAAAAAGCTGACATGGTTAATTTTAGGAAAATAATTGGTTTATACTTTGCTGCTCTGAGGATGAAAATGTGAAAATAGGTAATGTCAGGGAATTTGTGCGGGAAGCTGTTATATAGTATAAGCATATTGGTTTTGAACTGATAAAATTTCATGGTTATACTTTTCAGAATGGACACTAAATATATTGTTTAAGATATACTGGTGGTTCAAGGTCTGCCCACTGTCTACTTTTAGTTGAGTATAACTGGGAATACATTTCTACCTCATGATTACATGAGTGTAGCAAAAAAAAAAAAGCATGAAATATGAGAGGAAAGGATTTAACTCTAAAATATATGGGGGAGACAGAAAAATTAAGATCAAAACATGAATCTTTGAATATCGATTCTTTTTTTCTTTCATTTTTCTTCCTTCTTTGTTTCATTGTTCCCTTTGTTTGTGCTTTTTGTTTTTATGTTTGTTTTTAATAGACAGAAATGTACTGAAATCACTGTGCTAAAGTGGCACTGGGCATTTTATATTAACATATACCATACCAACAGTAATTAGCTGATGGCATAAATAGAGGTAATAAAGTATATTGAGACTTAGTATGTTGGAGTAGACATAGCAATGGCCTGAGATCTTAAGTTTGTAGCCAGGCTATCTTACTGTGAGAACTTGGCTAAGCCACTGCCTTTCTCACAGTCTCCTACATATACCAGAAAGTCCTGGACCAAAGAATAATTACCTTTGTATCTGTGAATTGAGCAGAGGAATACTTCGTCTTTTCAAAGGATCATAATCAGGAATATATAATAAATTTCATCATTTTGAATGTTAGGGCAAGAAGACTCAGTTGGTTCTAGCAAATGACTCTGGTTACCAAACTCAATGTCTTGTTTGAAAATATTTGAAATGATTATAAAAAGGATTTGTTATCAAAGTTTCAACAGAATTAACCTTGTTATAGAAATAGCAAATTACAAATGTGAAAAAAATTTTGATATAGAAATTGCGTCTAGGTTCATTTCCCATTTACTTTAGTGGAATAAAATTGGCAGGTACACTACTACATAATGGGGATTAATCTGTTGCTACTATTTGAGGATTTTAGCTGTTACTATTACATACTGAATATTCTACAAGTTATACTATATAGAGTGTTACCTGAACTTTCACTTATGATTTTTGCTATAATCTCTCCTGCAGAAAATATTTATGCTTTACTTTAAAGGATAGTCTTATAACAAGAATCATTGTGCCAGTTAAAGACCACGTTTTGTCAGAGTTAAGAAGAACATGAGTAAAAAGTGGATGACAAATAGGGATGGGGAAGAGCAATATACATGTATTGATAAAGCTGGTCATAGAAATAGGTTTTAATTAAATTGTCAAATCTAAAAACTTTTAATTTGACAGTCTAGGTCACATTTTTAATATGTATTATTTATTTTCAACTGAGATTTAGGAGAGACAAAATATCTGTCTACATATTGTTAAAGTATACATTAGTTTTCACATATAAAACTACTATTTAAGAGAGACCAAACCCAACCATGGGTTTTTTTCCTGATATATTCTATATTAAATGGGAAACTCACTGGTTCTTTCATTGTCTTTGGCACTAAGAAGAGTAACTTTTGCATATGCTAAACTGATTAGAGGTTAAAAACTTGACACTTTACAATTATTACAGCAACAAAAGTCTGAAAATTTATAATCATGATGCCAGGCTTCCCAAACCTCATTTTATAATTGTGATACATATATAGAGACATGGAAACTACAACATGGATTTTAATGCCAATTTTAAGACCTGTATGCAAATGATAGAACATGTAGTATGTGTGTGTACATGCATATACAGCCTATGATACAGAGTTCTTAAAAAAAATTGAAGGAAGAAGAAAATTTCTTATTTTGGTTTAGAACAATGCAGGGCCCCTAACTCCGTAGAAAAGTGAGGCATTTGTAAACCTCTGGAGGAGAATACAATCTAATATTATATAAATATATCTATGCCTCATAATATTTCATAACAGATAAGTACTTGCCTGTATTAACAGGACATAGCTAGTCTGTTTAGTCGACCTCCCTTTGAAATTAACATGACAAATATATCTTGTGCATATTTTATTCTTGAAATGCATATGTAGACTTTCACACTCTATCAGTCTTGACTCTTGAATAATTTTTGAGTTTGTCACCTTCTTGGCCCCCGTATTTAATACTGAACTCTGGACTAGTTTTAAATGTTTCTGGACCAGTGGTTCTCAAAGTGTGGTCTGTACACCCTTAGCATCAATATCACCTGAAAACTTGTTAGAAATACAAATTCTCAGGCTCTACCCATTGCCTACTGAGCTAGAGTCCGGGGTGCGGGGCAGGGAAAGTCAAACATTTTTAGTTATCAATTTCTTGAAGTGTGTAAAGGTTTCAGAATCACTGCTCTGGAGTGTGACTTCCTTTCTACTGAAATTGAAAACCCCTTTATTTGAGGTACTTACACCTTCTCATATAGGCATTAAGATGGTTTCCCTACATCCTGCCATTTGGTTATATTTTCTTACAGTCACTTTTGGACTAATCTTTCAAAGGTGTCCAAAAAATAAATCAAGAACTCCTCATTGCCTACTGAATTAAGCATAAACTATTAGTGTGCATGACCTTGTCCCATTGTTTCTACTAACCCTTTGAAATCTTATCATCCACTTCTAAGCTTTATGTTCTATGTTCAATATTCCGTAATCAAACTGAACATACTCTCCATTGAACACACTGTACACTCTTGAATATTTTCATGAATTTATTTGGAATTGTTACTTCCTCTAGGCTGCTTGAGTGGCTATGAAATTCCCTCAGCATATACTCACTCTCAGGCCAATATTAAACATTAAGCTCATTGAATCCATCACAATTTACCTAGTGATAGAGATAGCACAGTACCAAATACCGCAAGCTAAAATAACACATGGGTGGTAAAAGCTCAGATTGCTCCCTCACCCCAACCCTTTCTTCATTATCTTTAAGATCTACCTCAAATAGCATCCCTCCCAAATAGCTGACTCCTCTCAACTTGGCTTCTCAGAAGACGAAGGGCAGATTTGCCCCAAGAAACAGAACTAAGCAGTCTGTTTTTACTCCCTGTTTCCCTTTCTATATTTTCCTGATCATATAAAAATCTACTGTACCACCATGCTTGGAGTTACTAAAGAAAAAATGTTCGTGGATTCCATCTACTTAACTAGGGTTCTAAAAATCATCTCTTATTTTGCTTTATAAATTGACCCTCCTATTAAAACTTTCATTTTCTCAAACTTATTTCATATAGATTAGGAAAGACAAATCCCTTGTATACTAATTTATTTAGGTTATTTACTAATCTAAATAAAATGGAAAGGAGAATTATTTCATGTATTTTAAAGGCCACATTTAGGGAAAGTAGTACTTACGTTGAATATATGTAAGGCTGGTCCTTAAAAAGAAGATAGAAAAGACACGTCTTTTTTGTCACAACCCATTTCAGAAGAGACCAGAAAAAGAAATAAGCTATTCTTCCTCTTCATTTTCCCATAAATTTCTATCTCAAGCCTCAAAACTTGGTCACTCAAGTGTAAATATTTTTACATAATTGTTGGATATTAATGATTTATTTTACTATTTCATATAGGTATAATAAGTTACAGATTTTTAAGAATGTACTGCTTTTGATCATAGGTGTTTGATCCACAGCATATAATCTTGAGGTTAAAATAGAACAGACACCAGCTCCTTACTTTTTATGTATGGAAATTAGGCACTAAGTGTCCCTACTCAAGATCATACTCAAAGCAAGTTTTGTGGCTCAACTTAGTCACTTTTTCCTCTCATCATACTGTTCCTAATTGGGGGGTAAAATTACCACTGCAGAGAGTTGTCTCTGACGGACAAATCTTCAGTAAACCTAAATTAAGGATCCCAGTGTTCAAGCTTTGCTTCCTAGATTTTCAAATCTTATAACCCTTTCAAGAGACATAGGAGTAACAATAATTTTCTTCAGTGAATAGTGAAGCCAAACATTGTCAGTATAAATTGACAGAATAAATTGTTGCTCTACTCAATCCCCCTTTCTAATTGACCTGTAATAAACGACCATCCTGAAATCAGTTCTTATGCTAAATCTATGTTCTACCCATACCATTCCTAGCCTACTTTTGTTTTTATTACTACCATAGATGTTCTCCCAGGTTGTCCTAGGTGAAAACTAGCCACAGACTCAGCCACAATCTAGTCTTACCCTGTATAAATCCAATAGTGAGACTAGTCACAATCTAACCTTAAACCCTGTGTAAATCCAACCATAATAATAACTTGCCTTTGAGATTAAAAGCCAACCGCTGAGAATTTCAGCACTTCCCGAATTCCCCTTCCCCATAAGCAAAAAATAAAACATAAAAAAATAAAACATAAAAACCATTAAGAAAGGTATTTAAAATCCCTTATTGCATCAACAAAGGATCACTGAATTATCAGGGACTAATCTAGCTAATTAGCTTTGTAAAAACTAATCTAACCCATAAATTTCACACTGTAGTCTCTGGATGTAATTTCTTCCTCCTGAACTCCATTACATAAAGGAGAAAGATAAGAGGTCAGGGATCTCCCCATCCAGTAACTCTGTCTTTATCCATTTTATACTTCTGTGGAAATAACAACTATTATGGAGGGGACAACAGTTTTCTTTTAAAAATAACTAATCTAGTTCAACTCCCTTATCCTACAAATACCGAAATGTAATTGCAGAGAAATCGCATATTCTACCTAACACTGACAAAATTAGGCCTTGAATTCAGTCTTTTATGTTCACCATCCTCCCTTTTTTATATGTTCTGATGGTTAGGACTACCTCATCATTAATTGAACATCTCCATGAGGATGTAGTAGTGTTAGCCATAGTAAATGATTGCAGTAACTATTCAAATTTGAGTTTGTACACAGGTAGATCTCAAGTGTCTTTTACATCCTTGGATAGTCTACACCCCCCAGAACAATGGACACTCAGCATCATTAGCCTACGCAATGCAGAAACGAACAAACTACCAGATATCTTTATCTCCATAGCCTGACCTGTCATGATGACAGAGCATAATTATTTCTTCAAACCCCCCAAATGGGCTACTATTACATCTAATCTTCTTTATTAACTTAGATTAAAAGTAATACTTTCAAAAGTAAAAAAAATGTGATTGTCTAGTCAAATAATATATAATCGAAAATAGTGACTGAAAATATTTTGTGCCCTTATTCAATAAAAAAATTAAAAGAAGTGCATCATGTGGGTTACCAGAGGCTTGATGTCTGGAAGTGTACTGGCAAATTTGCATGGAATATAAAATGACAATTCTCAAAACTTCTCTTGGCCATGAGAACACTGTCAGCTCCTATGGAGCATGATGAATTCAACTCATTTTTCAAAGTCTAAGAGTCACAAACATGACATCATTTGTGTCAACTTACTATTGAAGGGATCAAGAATATAACACCATTTTCATTTAAGTATTCTGTAGCTTAGAATGTTATAATGATGGGAAGAATACAAAAATTAGTAATGAAGTTCTAGCATCCGTATTTTACATGACTGAAATAATCTTTGGTTATTTAGAGATTAAAGACACCAATTACCCCCAAACTAAAAAATAACTGCCAATTTAAACAGCAAAGTAAATTATTAATACAAACAGATGCACTCTGAAAATAAAAGTTTAGCGCCTCTTGGGAATTTCTTAGGTGAGGATGGTTTACTTAAATTTGCATGTATGAGTAAAACTAACCAGTTCACTTAAATGTAACAAAGGAGAAGCAATGAAGTAAAGCAATACCTTTTTGCCTTGGGAAGGTGAGATTTGAAGAGTAACTTTTTCAGGTGCATAACACATTTCAAATTCATATCACATGTCCATATTTTACAAACTCCTTTAAATATGTACTATTATATATAATGGTGATACATTACAATGCCTTAGACAATATAGCAGTTGCAAATTATGCTATTATTGTGTGTCCATAATTATCAGAAAAAATTTTTCAAATATGTTCTCCTGTTTTTCCAGGAATCAATACTTACCTGACATATTACAGCATATTTTCTTACAGATATTTTAATAATATTATTCTCATTTAAGATTAGTTCTAGCAATTAAGTTTATAAGTACACATATTTCTTTTACATACATTCTTTTGATTTTAAAAGCATATCATATATATTGAAAATGTGTCAAACCATATTTTTATGAATTTGGTGGTAATTCCTTGCATTTTGATATCCCCCCAAAGAACTGTAATCCTATAATACTGTATTATTTTTGCAAGCTTCTCTTAGATAAGATTTTGTCTTCATTAAATATTACACAAATATAAAGGGCAATCAGCATGCAAAAGTCCCATATCCCCTGGATCTTCATTAAATGGAATAAATAAAAAATAGGCATATAAAATTACAAAAATTCATATATATCATCTTTGCAATTATTTGTTGTCATGGCTTGAGCATTTCATTCTAGTCTAATGGATCTGTCACAGTAAGTATCGGCCATTAGCAGGAGCAAGTTAAGTACACACATACACACACGTGCACAACCAATGAAGAGGTACAAACACCCTAGATCATGCAGAAGTACAAGGCCTCATTTTGAATACTTGATCCATATTACACACAGGTTATATATTTGGCAATGTGTCAGTAGTGCTTTCTTTACAAGGAGGTCTTTTGTGCTCTTGTTGTCGTAGGCCTGCAGCATGCTATTTGTTACTTTGCTGTAGGTAAAGTACACCTGAAAGTACATATGTAAACCAGTGTAGAATGCAGTTCTAAAATAGCTGTGCATGAGAGAGACAGAGAGACAGAGAGAGAGAGAGACAGAGAGAGAGAGAGGACATAAGAAGGGTGGAAGTTCTCTCATGAGATTCATTGGTAAAATTTCCTAAAACACATTTTGGCCTTCATTTTCCTTTTGAAAACATTGCTGTGAGGGTTGCTCACCCCCCTCAGAGTACTGCGCAACCTTCTCAAGAGATCATTTATCACTAGTTTCCACCTCGAAGCAGATCTTCCTACCTTTCCAGTCTTAATTCTGTGAGAAATGGCTGCAAATCGATGGTTGAGTTCTGAGATTTTGGGTTCTACTACTTTCCTGCAGTGGTCCCCTCGGTTCGCCATCAAGTTTGCTGCTTGATCACGGGTGGAGTCCACCTTTGGGCGCATGTCATTCATTTCAGCCTTTAAACGCTGTATTCCGTGAGCAAGAAACAGGGCTTGAAGTTAGTAATTAATGGAAGCTGAGAGAGAGAGAGAGAGAGAGAGAGAGAGAGACAGACAGACAGACAGACAGACAGACAGACAGAGACAGAGACAGAGAGACAGAGAGAGACAGAGAGACAGAGACAGACAGAGAGACAGAGAGACAGAGAGAGAGGCAGAGAGAGACAGAAAGAGAGAGAGAGGAAGAGGAGAAGAGAAGAGAAGAGAAGAGAAGAGAAGAGAA
>JAGFMF010012069.1:11178229-11192852 GCA_019455555.1 Galemys pyrenaicus | reverse complement strand
AGAGGGGGAGGAAGAGGAAGAGGGGAGGGAGAGGGAATGCAGAGGAATAAAAGGGAGGAAAAAAGTCAACTTCCATAAGACAGGAATACAGTGAGGATGTCTATGACCTCAGGAAAACAGGTCATTGTCTTTAAGTTGGACTCTATGCTTGTTTACAATAATTTCTTGGTTTGTTGACTAAGGGATGATCTAAGAACAAGGGATGCTTCCCTGACTTCTCTATGTTGCCTACAAAAATCATATCTTATACTTAGTCTATTACCTTTGTTACTGAATGTCATGGCTGTGGAACAATTTTATTATGTGCTCAGGAGGAAAAGTAGCTGAAGAACAATTTTTGATCCCTTTTTGGTTTGAGTTCCTTTTCTTAAAATCCTATTTGGTGTCATGGAAATAATTGATTTTCTAAAAGATATGGGATTCTGTGTCACAGAGGGATTGAGAAAGGTTCTGAGTCAAGGGATGAGAGAGGCTAGAAGAGCAGTAACTCAGTTTCTATTATTCCAAAGGCCTGGAAGGAATTTCACCCTAAGATGACATGCCCTGACTACCCACCAAAAGAGAAGGGAGTGAAAAATAAGGTATGTTTTGGGAATAACCAAAAATATCTCTGTAGTTTTATGAAAAAGAAATTTTATGCCCTACCAAATATCAGTTATATGAAAAGGAAAATAATTAAATATTGAGGCAGAAACTACCATTTTTCAGTGTTCTTTAAATAGTATCCCACTAGTCACATGAAATTACTGAAAATTTCAAAGGACTTATTGAATGAGCTTTGTAAAAATTCAAATTTTCCTATTGAACTGAGACATCCTATAGCTTCAAAAAGATATATTTGCACACTATACCTCTCATGCTCTTTCATAGGAACCGTTCTTTTAAGTAAAATTAAGCTGTCTCTGAGAGAAGACTTAGGATGCCCTGATAATTTTCAATACAGAAGGAGAGAACACAAAGCCATGTTTACATACAGTTGAAAATGCAAAAGTCAGTTTTCCATAAGCACAACATTATAGCTAATTATTGCAAAAGCTCGGATCTTGCATAGGCCAATTGGCAAGAGAAATCTATTTCAGTTGTTTACTCAGAGAACTGGCGTGAATGGTGCTGGGAGAGTAATCTCAGTGTCAGATACAAAGGACGTATTACTCCTATAAAAATGGGCAGTGCTTTACAATACTAAAAAATCCAGGAAACCCTTTCTCATCACATTATAATCTGCCTGTAATTAGCTGACAGCGAAATATGGACAGGTATCCAGATTACAGAACTCTTGAAAGTCATTAACTTTCATTGAAATTTAGAAAGTAGAGAGGGAAGGAAAGAATAGAAGAGGGAGGGAGAGGAAGGACAGGAGGGCGGGAGGGAGGATACCAAGAAAGGAGGGAGAAAATAGGGAGGAAGGATGGCTGGAGGGAGGGAGGGAAGGAGGAGGGAGACAGGAAGAATTTTTTTCATTCTTTTTATGAAGTCCTTGGTAACTTTTAGGGCAAAGATGACTGACATAACTCTTGTGCAGTTTGAAAATTACTTTTCATAATATTTATTTGCTACCTTAAGCACGTCTTCCTTTTGCTGGGGTTTCTTTTTCTCAGATTCATCCAAAAGTGTATCAGCCTGAATGATCCAGTCTGTGATGTGATCCACATTCTGGTCAAATGTTTCCATGTGCTTCTGGTATTCCTTAATTTTACAGACATACCACAACATTATTGGTTAGATATTACTTTTTGACACAATGTTCAATTTATGATAAATCTATATGTAAGCCTTAATTTAAAATGATTCAGAAAAATTGGCAGAATTATTGTATTAGTAGAATAATTATTATTTTTGGTATTTATGAGATTAAGTAGGCATAAAAAAGTACCTATGATCCCAATTAACCAAGACCATACCTTTTTCCAAATCGTATGCAATATTTGGAATAAAGGAGGTATTTTAGAGCCAATACAAGTCAGACATCAATAGCAAAATGCTTAAATTTAATTTCCAAACTTAGATATTTTGCAAGATCGAGATTTCAGACAACATTCTTAAAAGATTTTCCCCACTTTTTACAATTAAAAATGAATTTTTAAAAGAGGACTTAACATTTCAAATTCTTTTTTTGTGTACTATCTATATTCGAAAATACATCACAATACAGTTTCACCTATGAACTATAAGTCAGCATATATGGCCAGTTGAAAATTTGCAAACACAAGTATTGCTCTGGATGTTTATGTAATTTCTGTCTTAAGATGAAGTGGGCTGAAAATTTTTCATTTGTTTCTCTTACCAACAACAGGTTTAACCACTCTTCTGCTCGAGAAGTGACAGCAATCCAGTTACTATTTAGAAGGCTCAGTTTATCTTCCACCAAGGTTTCCTTCTTGCCCAAAACCATTTTTAAGGATTCTCCTAGGTCGGTGACACTCTTTAGGTGAACCTTCTGCTTCTCAATCTCTTTCTGAGTAGCCTGTGAAAAGGATAGTCTTTAAGATTCAAGTAATACATTGCACTCTCAAGATTCAAAGCTTTTGAAATGGCTGTGTTTATGGTTGTAAGAATTTTCAAGAGCTTAAGCCTTCAAATCCTATCTTTATGAATGATGAAAATCATACCCGAGACACTCTCGTTTCCTACTATGTATGTATATTTATATATAAACATGATTCATTTTATAGTTATGACTGTATATATCTAATAAACATACTGTCCATTTAAATATATTTATATTCACTTAATTTGCAAATGCATTGGCTAAAGGTGGGTCTTAGAAAGCCTATTTACAGATAAGCAACTGCTTTCAGAAAATTCAGTGATCACTGCACTCTTGTATTCTTACAGCAGGGATTTTCAGCATTTCAGTGCCACAAAAATTATTTGGCAGAATATTAAGGACACTTTCTCAACATAATGCTTTTAACAGTACAAGATAAAAAAATCACTGGATTTTAAGTGAAAACAATTATGCTCAAACACAATAGATAAAATATCTTTTTAAAGTCTGTGACATAGTAATATATGTTTTCTTCCCTAGCATGTATAACTAAGACGGTCTATCAACAGATTGTTAACGATGGTAATTTCAAAGTAGTGACAAGTCTAACTGGCATTTTGAAATATACATAATAACTAGAAGGTGACAGAAAATGATCTGTCATCTGTCATATCTGGTGGTGGAAAAGTAATATGAACTGCTGGTACACTAAGGTTTGTTGCTCACATTCAAAAATGAAAAAAAAAATAATGGTTACTTTCAGTTAGAGGTCTAAGAAAGTAAAGACATAATATGGAAATCCACAAAGCCAGCACCATCACTACCTAAGATGTGACTTAAAAAACCTGAAACCAAGCAGTCAATACTAGAAATTATGTGGAGCTGATGTAAAAACCGATGCTAGTACAAATGCATTTTGCCAGCTCTTCCCACAGCCCCTTTCTCGTGAGCCATCACAGCTTAGCACGTGACCATCTTGAACTTCTGTTACTCTCCCCTGTGCCAGTCTTGTCCATGGACAGCTGCTGCCCCTGAACCGGGAAGTATACCAGGGCCAAGCAGATCCTGTCTCATGAAGTTTAACTGAAGGACACAGGAGACTGTGACCACATTTGGAAATGGAACTGGTGTCTTCATGAAGGCAAGTCGAAGCCATAATAATCAGACAGAATCACTGGGGAGCAGCAATATTAAGAAAGCAGAGGGGCAGCGTCCCTGTGGGCCCAGTGGTTGACACCACACGTGAAGCATCCTTGGCACAGCAGCATGAGTTCGATCCCCAGTCAGGGAGGGGACCCACATGGTGCAGCAGACCTCTCCTGCCTTGCCTGCTGCTCCCTCTGGAGTAGCAGTGAACTTCAGTCGATCTGCCTGTTCTGCTCCCCATTCTGTCTCTGGTGACTTCTCTCACCTCCCATGACTCTGACCTGTACCCCAGCTCTTGTGTGCATAAATACATAAATCTTTAAGAAAGTGAGAGAGCGAGAGAGAGAGAGAGAGAGCGAGCACAGAGAGCCCTCTCACAGAGAGGCAAAGGAAGCAGAAGCACAGAGAGTAACAGAGGTGGTCCAAGGAAGGAAGAAGGAAGAGAGCGATGACCTCTGTGAGGCCAGTCTGTGTCTCACTGCTTAGTCCTATGTGCTCTTCTTAAGGTGTCTTGTCTTTCTTTATGTCTAAGTAGTTGTGGCTGTTTATCTTACGCACCACCAGGTCTAGATCCATTCAAAGCACATACACAAGCACATTTGGAGTTAGCCTTTGACAGCAAATATGGAGAGTGAATGAGGTGAAAATATTGTATAAAGTGATTTCTATACATAAGATAATCACAGTATCTTCAATTCTAAAATATTCTTTTCTATCTGCTTTTCTTTCTCAATGTACACATATCTGATATTAATGCCAAATGGACTCATAAGCTATAATGCAGTTATTTGCAACACAGGTATAATCTACTGTCCCTGGGTGAGTTTAGCAATTCACAGAAGCAATTCCTTCATTTATCAGTCATAAACATGACTGATCGACTACTAGCTGCATCACTATGGTAGCAGTGATCTAGTGATTCTACGTAATACTTCCTTTGGGTAGGAAAAGTCCCTCTCACTTGTGAGTGGTTACCGCCTAGATTTTAGCCCTTTCACTTCCTTTCCAACTATACCTGGTAGACAGTGGTTTAGGCAATGTGAATAAAATGATTAAGTTCTTGTCCTTATAAAACTTGTATCAGAGTATGAGTTTTTTCAAAGATATGGAAATACATGCTAACCAACATCTCCTACTTTCTCTATTCTAGAGACTTATAACTAAGAGTTGATTTATTCACAAAAGTAGCCCTTCACAAAATTGATCTTAATTTAGGTTTAGTTTGCTAATTATCTATTAAAATGCCTTTCTGAAGATATCATATTTTAGCTCTGACATAGAATTTGTTGTATGAACAGACATTTGTCTTCTATGGCAAGCAACGCAACTGAAGGCAAAGGAAATTTCTGAATCTCTGAAGAGAACAGAGATGGTTTGAATTTAGCAAATATTATTGCAAAGAGTTCACAAGCCACAAACAACTACTGTGCATTAAACATATGTAATTTAACCAGCTAATTTTCAAGAGAAAATATTCAATGCCCAATAATACCGCATTCAGTTACTGAAAACAACAGGAAATATGGACTAATTTCTGCTGCTTTTTTAGGTTCAATATTACTATAGGTTCAAATTAAAAGACGTCAAAAGTTATCACCATCATGAATATGAGTGTGAAAAAAAGTAAAGATCACTGTGTGTTAGTGTTTATGACCGAACTTAAGTCAGGGGAAATTTGCATTCTTACTGTAAAAAAAAACACGACAGTTAAACCCTCACATCTAATATTCAGAATAAACTGGTATTTATTCATTTATATGAAAGCAATTTAGGGCTAGGAAAAACTAATTTGGTAATAGATTTTTATTACGTTCTACAAAAATATTTTTAATTAAAGGTAGGATTTACAAATATTTCAGACTTCTACCACTATACTGATAGTGCTTTCTCAAAATCTCACTGAGATTTAAATTCATCAGTGTGCATCAGGTAGTTAATATCTACTCTTTGCATCATTCTCCACCAAGATAAGGAAAGGAGGTAGTCTTGGAAACCTTCTTCTCATTTTCCCTACAGTATGCCTCCAAAAGCAAAGCTGAAATGCATTAACAGATTTCTCATCATATTAGAAAGAGCATAATTTTGGGGAAAAGAAGAGTCACGGCTAGGATAGGCAGGAGTGATTTCAAGTAGGAGGTGACATTTGGAACCTGAGTATGACAGAAAGGATTGGATGATTTGGACCGAATAAACAAAGACAAAACACAAAATGACTTGAAGCTATAAAGGCCTGAATCAAAAGCCACTGAAAGGGAACTATGGGGTACGTACTGGAAACTGGAAACCTTTTCCTTTGATCTAGTAGCAAAGAATATCTACACTTGCTAGTATACTAACAACAAAACTACTGAGCCAAAGTACAGCTACTGCTTGGTCTTTCTCTCTATCCCCTACTCAGTTCTCTGAGCGAGCAGAGTTATTTACGAGGTTGGTGAGATAGAGAAAAAGAAGTGAAGGCCTGTGATACTCCTTCCTCTTAAAAAATCTAGTGATTAGCACACAAGCTGCCTTCTGCTGCCATGTAGACTGAAGGGTAAGGGAGGTTTAGGAAGGCCGGCACCTCTGAATAGGCAAGTTGAAACTGAATGACAGAGCAGACTAAGCCGTAACTCAGCTTTTTCAATTTCTTCAATCACACAGCAAGTGACAGCTTCTAGGGTTGATAATTAAAACTGAATAAAAACAAATTATGCACATCCAGTTTTATTTTGACCTAGGACAAGGTAGTAATTCCAATTTCAGGAATTTCAACAGCAAACCAGTGTGAAGGATCATCTTGTCACTCAGGGTTTTTACAGCACAGGAAAAATGTCAGGTGAGCGTGGAACTCAATTTAAATATAAGCCTCCATAAAATAGAATATATTATTTTTATTTTCCATATGCTTACCGTGTAACCTTTGGTAGCACTGGGATAGTCAAAATACTAAACACTAACTGCTGTGATTTCAAAGGATCAAATTTCCTATCTACTTCTTAGCCATGATAATATAAAACACTGCTCTAGCTTAAGTAAATAAAAAAATGAATAAAATGGGTGGCACAGGTTTATTTCCCCTGGTAAAGACACCCACGTATTTATATGAAACATGTAAAACATACTGAATCCTTCCTCATGTCTGTATTAAAACACTTGAGTCTAATTTTATATGGCACGAGAGGTCCCAGATTCAACACACTTCACTGATGGGGTAAAAAGAATGGGAAAACCTGTTTTGCTGGTCTCTGTTAATCATACCACAATGTTATGGAAACGCTTCTCTACTTTTATGGAAAGGTAAAGCAGCTCAAAGTAATTATCTGGACCCACAGGAAAACATACTCAGGTATCTTCACACAAGGGCAAAGGAACCTAAGCCACTTAGGCCATGACATTCTCTCCCAACCATTTCGCGTGTTCAGATGACAGATGCCTTCCAAAGTTTTTCCGGAATTCCACCGGGGCTTATGTTCTAGGATAACTTCTCTATGTGATTCCTTATTATCCCTATGCCCATTGCAAGCCCTCTATCTATCTCTTTTTTATAATCCCTTAAGTGTCTCCTGCCCCATAGATTCTTATCTCAGCCCCAACTTTTATCAAATATGTACCATGGTGCCATTTCTGCAGATACTCCTCCGTCGACCAGGATGCAACTAAACTATTTATTTTTGGTTTTTCCTTGATCTCCTGTGCAAGTTCCTTCTAACATGGATAATGGTATTTTTAAAGATTCTTCTCCCTGAGTAAATTCTGCATTCAGTCAGTCTGCATAAATATTATACCATTTCTGCTCATCAGCAATGGCAGAGGGAATTCTTTCACCTTTAGTTACAAAATATATTCACGGGAAGGAAATGAGTAAATTACCACAGTACCGCAACTCTAATAATTTTAAGGTGTCTGAAATATAGATGAAATTTACAATTGATGTTTACATTTAAGGTGACGGTGCTTCTTTTGAGCCACAACAGCTTTAATTAAGTCAATGGTGCATCCCACAATCTCATATATCTTAAATGTGATGAAATATGATATTAATTGTTTTTTCAGGTCTCTACACTGCTCTGTCTCGGAGAGGGGTTTAGAACATATTTTATTATTAGGCTAATGTGACAGAATAATAGAATGATAAATTCAAAAGGAACATAAAATACTAAATAGTGGTTTTATGGCAATGTGTATTGACATTTTATTAATAATGCATTGTCTATTAAAGAAGAATTTCATGAAAGCAGAATGTGCAGAACAGAAATTATAGCTATAACTATAATGACAGTGAAAAGTGACTCCAATGGCATTTAACAGATGTTCTATTTTCTAAGTAACAGCTGCTTGATGCATTCATTGTACCAAGTTAATGATCTGCTAGTGTTATTTCACTTCACAGATAAATTACTATGCTCTCTTTAAAAAAAGATATGTAATTTTTCATGGGAATGATAGTGTAACAGACTTTAGAAATAAGTAATAGTTCTCACGCTTTTATAGCCAAGAGGAGTGATGAGTTGAGGCAATTATCCAGATAATCTCGGACCAGAGGCCAGATATTTTTAAACTGTGAAAGGTGATTGTTTAAAAAAATACAGGACATGGTTGACTGAACTGAACGTAAATTTTCAAAAGACTCTGCTTGCATTGCTTTATCTAGTGATTCCCAGACAAGGCCAAATATTAGAGACATTGGTCATGCTCAGACCAATTAAATCAGAAACTCTGGGGGTGGACCCCAGACTTCTGAAGTTCCCCAGGTAATTTCAAAACGAATGCGATGAAGCACTGGGCAAACAAAATGACACCTTCTGTCATGAGATTTTAATGGGTGACTGTCATTAAATTTTAGCACTGAAGTGACGGCAAAAGGATAATTGAGAAAAGAGTATTGTTAGCACTCCGCTCTAAAGTTGAATGTTACAAAACTGTATCCCTGAGGTCAGTGCAAAAAGTACAATGACTTGTTTTATAAGTGACTACTTAGACATCGAGTAGTTTGCATTATTTAACACCCTCAATTAAATTCACCATTTGATTGTGTATGATTCTCTCAGACAACTCTTGGTCCCAAAACTCCGGTTAACAACATCTAATGATCAATTTATGAAAAATGGCAGATATCAACTAGATCTATATCTATCAGATTTTAAGTATTATAGGACCAACAATTATTTTTTTCAGGGAATTATATTTGACTATTTTAATCTTTACATAACATGATGGATATTAAAGAGCTTTAGTGGAAGTGAATTATATAACTGCCTTTGAATTTTTGACTACAGAAACTAAATTAGGGATAAATGAACTACATTAGTGGACAAATCAGGAAATCATATAGACAAAAATTTGCTGATGCTTATATTTTCTAAATATAATAATCATCAGAGATATAAAGTTAAATTTAATTATTTAAATATTTACTTTCCTACAGTCATATTTCTGAGCTCAATTCATATTCTAAATGATTTTGGTCAATAATGAGAAACTCAGAATTGATTTATTTATATCCAACTAATCTGACTGATTTTATGTCACTCACAAGTGACACTTAAAATCTAAAATCACGTTATTAACAATAGACAGGCTATAATAGGGTATAAAGGCACAGATGTGCAGTTTGCTAGTTCATTTATAGTGAATTTTTTTTCACTTTAAATTTAGCGAATTAGTATTTCATTCTCACTGTGGATGTTGAATATTTTTGTTACTTTAGATTTAGACCACCTTAAAATGCATAGAAAATTAAGATTTATAAAAATAATTTGTTATAGTAGGGGAGAAAGTTATTGAAATCAGAGAAAGTACTGGATTCTAGTTACTGCTTTGCTATCTACAATCTATTTTCTGATCTATAAAATGGGAACATTTTATCGAATGACTGTTCATGATTCCATTTGTTCTAAAACGTACCATCATTTAAAAACTATATCAGCATTCTACCCTCCCCTCAAGAAATGCTTTATCATACTTTCACTTGTCTGTTAAACTGAAACTTATTTACTGCACAACTGTTTACTGACCATGCATCCTGTGTCAACTACCATGCTATACACATGGGGAATGCCAGTGGGGGAAATAAACAAACAGACTGTCTCCCTGTTCTCCTGGCAAGTGCAGTTGTTAATGCTCACTTCACATGTAGTCCAAGAGAGCAGGAGATACAATGACAGCTCAGGAGTCTTGTGCAGCATGGAATGCCAATCCCCCAGGTGCTGGTGACACGCCCCCGACTGACCCTATCATCTCTGTCTGGTGTCACTACCTCCTTCCTGTCTCTCCAGACATCAGTATTTCTGATCTCAACCTGAGAAAACCCATTCACAGAGATTTGTCAGGTAAGAAGGAGGGAAAGGTCTGATCATGTTGTGATGACATCTGTCACGGCTATGGTACCCGGATGGCATCTCTGTTACACAGTCCGGTCAGTTAGGAGAGACCCACTCTTAACAATAACTTTGCCCTCGTTACCACTGTAACGACTGAGTTCGTCGGAATTGAAAGATTCAGTGAAAGGGCTGTTGGACTAGAGGAATTTCAAATTAATTTTAATAGTTTCAATCTTCAATTACCTCTATTAAATATTTATCTTATTACTGTTATTCTAAAATGTCTACTTCCTGGTATTTAAAATTTCTTCTTTCCTTTCTAAAAAAAAAAAAATGGTGGTTACTTTTTAACTTTATGCACGGTTTCCCTTCTAACTACAATCTGCAAGTATGGTGACTGGAAGGCGCTGATAGGACAGTTTTCTTGCCTCTGGCTGTCCCTCCAGATAATCAACCTTGCCACTACTCCAGCTATCACTGGAAGTTTTCTCATTCTTTGTCTGGTGGAGTTACTAAAGTCTGACCTGGGATACCAAAGAGATTCAGAGGCTTATAGTCTTCTCCAAATAGAAGTTGCCTTCAAGCATCTAGAATTGTGTGCTGTATCCTTCGGTACCTTCAGAAAAGCTATGTGCTATGAGCTATCTATGATTATGAACATGTGATTGCAGAATTTTGAGCAAGAGGAAAGCTTAAATGAGAGATCTGTCTGGAAAGTCCATTTCTATAACATACTTCACAGGATCAAAAAGACGCTGTGGTGTCAATGTACTGATAACCTACCCTGAAGAAGACCGCAAAAACCCAGGGTTAGAATCCTGGTACTGTTTCTGCATAATAGCAAAATACCAACATGGACTTTTTACTGTGTTTAAGAGTATTAATAATGGTACTGACTCACTTATGTCACTCTACTTTTTTCCTTATATATCTAAATTCTAGAAAAAGTTTCTTACAATCAATAGATGAAAAATATAATTTTAAAGATTTCATGCAATACAAGCGCTGGGGTGTGGGGAGTGAGAGGATTCACCAGAGACAGAGCAGGGAGCAGATCTACTGAAATACACTCCTCAGGAGAGCAGTGGGTGAGACAGGAGCGTTCTCCTGCACCATGTGCGTTAACTCCCTGACTGGGGACTGAACTTGTGGCTGCAGCAGCTGATGACAGCTTGGTAGTGCTGAGACTCAATCCCTTATATTTGAATGATAATATGGACAATGTGGACATCTTGAATCCCATAGCTTTATGAACTTCAATTTCGTTTATGCAGGATGAACAACTTCTAGATATCTGCTATCCAGTGTTGTACCTAGAGTGAAGAATACCTCACTGTACACTTAAAATGTGTTAATCGTCTCCTGTTAAAGGATCTTACCGCAATAAAAATGCTTACTTTTTGATTTTGCCTGATAGGAAGGTTGGTGCTAAGAATTGTGGCTTTATTCTTCCTGATCTATTCCACCATCGACAGGAAATTGCAGCTGTATTTCTGTGCAAAGTTGATATTATTTTCCTATGATAACTGTCTCTTTTCTTAGTTTTATAATTTATTTATACTTGACCAGTTGAATCATGTGTATCTCTTTAAGCTGCCCTAAATACATTTTTTCTGGTATTAGAGATATATGGAAAATAAGCACAATTAGAATCTAACAAAAATAAAAGGCAAGGGATTTTACAGTAGTCAATATGTTTGAAAGCATAATCTACTTGGATTAACTGAATGTCAAATAAAAACTTCAATAGTAGCTGGGTTGCATGAACAAAAATAGTATTTTTACCTAGACATTCAAATATTTTCATATATAAATATAAGGTTCTTAGCTCAACATAACTGAGAGGAATTCAATAGAAATAAATGCCGGTTTAAAAATAAATTGAATCTATATATTCAAATTTTTCCAAGTCAAAAGTATTTGGAATGATTGGCAAATGCATTTAATGTATTACATTTAAATGAATACTCAATTTATGCTGAAAAGTATCTGACATTTGTCCTTTGAAATAGCAGATGAGATTATCAATTTGAGGAAAGTTCTTTATTTACCAAGAAAAGCATGTGAAATGAGAATGCATTCAGGAATCATGTGGTTTCCTATGTGAGAGTTTGATTTTTTTTTTTAAGTTTTGGAAAATTAGAATCATTTTTCTATGTGAGATTGCTTCAGATCTGTAGGTCACACTTTTTTGGAATATCATTATGATTCTTTGGAAAATGCATCAGCTCCTTCCAAATGAGTTTATTTTAAAATTATAAAATTTAGATGCAATTATGCATTTTACCTTTGACATGTAAGGGGTCTTAAAGTATTTCATTAGCAGCTTGATATTTCAAATGAGCCATAAATAGTAACATATTAGTATATAAATTAAAGTAATACCAGTTTTCTAAACATTTTTCCTGTTGTATCTCCAATTTGTTGTTGCTCCTAGGTTTTAATGGTAAAAACTTTTTAGACTGACTTAAGCTGACATGTCTCCAGACCACTCAAGTCTTCTAATATGATGAGGATAATCTAGAAACCTTTGGTACCTTCATTATCTTATGATATTTTAATGACTTCATGGTGATACTAATATAAAGTATATTATTAATATGTAATCATTGCATACATATTAATATGTAATCATTGCATACATATATTAATATGTAATCATTAATATGTAATCATTAATATGTAATCATTGTAATTAAAACATCATAAGATATGAATATATATGTGTGTTCATATTATATATAAATTTCCTTAGGTGACTTACTCGGTGACCTTAGGGGAATCTGGAATTCAGAGTTCATATATAGAATACTTCTAAAGTTTCACAAAAGTCACTTACAAATCGTAGTAAGAAGTTCTCAGATTCCCTTCATGTCTAGCTCCACACCTGTGCACACCTTCATAACCTTCCGCATTATTTTTATAGAGCTACCCCACTGTTAAGGGGCAGAATTGTATCCCCTCAAGATTCCTATGGTGAAGTCCTAACCCTGGCACCAACAAAATGTGGCCATATTTAGAATGAGGACATTTACAGAGGTAATTAAGTTAAAATAAGGTCATTAGAATGGGGTCCTACACCAACATGACTAGTGTCCTTATGGGAGGAAAGGAGAAAAATTGAATACAGACCTACAGACGATCATATGAAAGGAAAGAAGCCAGCTATTTACATGCTAAGCAGAGAGGCCTTAGACAAAATCAACACTGCCAAAACCTTGATGTTAGACTTCAAGCTTCCAGAATGGTGAAAAAATGAAGGCCCTTTGCTAAAGCCACTCAGTATGTAGTATTTTGTAATAACAGATGTAGTAAACTGATATACCCATTGAATTGGATATGGCCAGTCAAATATATTGTTCATGCTGTTAAGGGAAGAAGATGGAGACTCCATCATTTTCATAAACCCTCTACATGATCTACTACTTGTCCTATATATCTTTACTGTACATCACGCTTTAATATATTCTAAATACTTTCTGGGATATGTTGTTTCTGTGTGGTATGAAATGCCATCATTAGGTTGTGAGCTTTTATATGGACAGGGACTGATCACGCAGGCCATTCCTCCATCTATCTAAAGACATTAAAGGCAGAGTTCATGCAGCGCTGGTCAAAACTGTTCTCTCCTGGAATGTATTTGCTCTTTCTTCACTTTTTAAAAAAGATTTTAAAAAATTTATTTATGCATACAAGAGCTGGGGTAAAGTCCAGAGGCTCAGGAGGTGAGCGGATTCACCAGAGACAGAGCAGGGAGCAGAACAGGCAGATCTACTGTTCTACAGCAGTGAAATACGCTGCTGAGGGGAGCAATGGGTGAGGCAGGAGAGGTCTGCTGCACCATGTGGGTCCCCTCCCTAGCTTGGGGGATCAAACTCCTGCTGCAGTGGCTGAAGAAGCCCCATAGCTTGGCGCTTAACCCCTTGCACCACCAGCGAGGTCCTCTTTCTTCACGTTACTACAAGATCTACTCATGCTTTTAGCGAGACACATCAGCAACCCAGTTAGAGATGATATTTTGTCACCCTCCATGGAGGTTAGATATGATCACACAACAAAGTTATGGCAAATTCTCCAATTCCTTTTCTCCATCTTCATAGGCTGGAATGGCAGCCTATGAAGTCTGTTAGTGGTAAGAAAATTTTACTATGCAGAATACAAATACCCATAGGAATACTGAACAAAGGAATGGAGCAAATGTAAGACTTGGAAGAATTTTATGAAGGAAATCTATCTTTTCTACCAGAACTATCTATTTTATAAAAGACAGATCTAGAAATATCTTCTCTGAGTCATGGTACTTTTGGCTTCTTTCTTACAGAAGCCTAGCTTGCTCCTAACCATATGTCTGCCATTCAGTGAAATGAAATAATGGCACAGTAATGCAGTTTTTCAGCTGATAAGGAAAAAAAAATAGGCCAGTGCAATTTTTAACCTGTACCCTCTGTTCACTGACTACTACTATACATATTTCAAAGCATATATCATACTGAACAAAAAAAAATGCAACTCAGCATCATTTGTCTAATACTAAATCTATTCTGAATGGGAAGGAAAAGAAATTACCTCACTGCTGTTTATTGAAAAATTTCACACAATGGACAAGGGTCTGATCACAAAGATATACAAAGAACTCATAAGACTCAAGAAAAACAAAGTAAAAAACCCAATCAAAAAATGGGCAGAAGAA
>JAGFMF010012069.1:11137730-11172744 GCA_019455555.1 Galemys pyrenaicus | reverse complement strand
TTTAAATGGGTACATGGTTCTTTTATTCCAAAGGCATCTCGGTGGACTAAGCAAGAGGTAAAATGCATTTTCTTTCATTACATTATACTTCCGTTCTAATTGGGTGTCAGTGTTCCTCACTCTGAACAAAAGAGGAGAAGCTTTTGTTATAAGATGACATCAACCTCTCACCCAAAACCTGTTGAATATAAATTAGGTTCTTAAAACATGAAAATGAAAACTAATATTAATGGTTATTTCCAGATTTCATTTGATCTAAAACTCACTTCCTCTCCATGATAAGCAATTCGCAATTAGTAGCTTCAAAGCACAAACCGCCAGTTACTTTCAGGGCAACATTTTAGAAATCTGCCCCTACATAGCGATTTCTCAAATATGAACAAGCATTTCTATTTGTCTAAGATTAAAAGACATTTTCTCATTTTATGTTGTCATATTCAATTAAGTCAAGAATCTAAGCTATAAAAATATGTTATTTTCTATCCACTGCTCTTAATAAAGCTCTTTCAGTCAAAATGAAATAAAAATGCACTATTTTTTAATTTTTCTGCTTTGGTCTTTGGGCCAAAAGATGGCTTATTGCTCATTTGTACTTCTACCCTAAGTCTCAGAAAGACATTTCAAAATACCTCCTCAGTTAAAAGTACTCAAATTATTAATGAATTGTCATAAACATCAATGATAGATCATTTGCATAACCATAAGGAAAAAGGTTGTTTTTAATTATTAACAAACTGTATGTATTCTCTCAGATATTGCATAATATATAAAGCTACCACAACTTTTTGAAGAAAGAAACAATTACTAAGATAATACTTTAAATCTTCATTGAACACCATAAACTCTTAGAAAGTTTGGAGTAACATAAAATAACAACATAGAAAAGGACAGTTTAGTCCTTGATGTTGACAATTTATATTTTTACCAATACATTGATTATTATCATTATTTTAAAGCAACAGAGTTCTAAATCTAGTCAGAATAGTTAATTTGAGGGAAATATGGTAACTATCTTTGGCATTCCAATTTCACAACAAGGATGGATAGAAGCATCTTTAATTAACAGTGAGATGGAACTGTTCATCAGAATCTGATCAGGAAGAACATGAAAATAGTCACATATGACATAACAGGCTATATGATAAGGCCACGGTGTAAAGTGACTTGTGCAAGGCTTGCACTGCAGGGACATTTCTGTGGCTGTGTTCATTCTATTACACCTAATGTAGCTGATGCAAAACGGCTAACTCCTCAGTACCCACCTATAAGTGGGCACATTTCTTTATAAAATTCATCAACCTTCAAATCACCATAAGCAAATCTGTACAATGGAAAGGTGGTGAGTTTAGAAACAAAGAAAACTTTTAGAACTATCCAGTGGCACAATAAAATCTCCCTGAGTTTCCCTTTTTTAAAATTATAGACTGGAAAGATCAGCAGTGATTAGTTAGTGTTCTTAGTGCGTATCGCACATGGGAATCTATCTCCACCTCCAGTATCTATCTGTCTGTTTATCTGTCTATCCATGGTCTATCGATCTATATCTCCATCCACCCATCCATTCACCTATCAAAAACAGTTGAGATTTTCTAAGGTAGTCAACATCCATAATTATTGGCTTTTGCTTTACAATTCATAAGGAAAACAGGAAGAGGCCATTGCTTGTGGTTTCAGGACTCACGCACCTTTGCTCCCAGCTCATTATAATGCAATTTCAAAGCAGTTACTCTTTCATCAAGCTCTTTGGGGTTTTCCGTCTGTTTCTTCTGCACAATCTGACGTCCGGTTTTTATCACCATTTCCACTTCAGACTTCACTTCACTCAGACTTTTATACAAATTCTAAGTTAAAACATGAAACAAAATAAAAATATGCAATGATGATAAAATACCTCCTATTGTTACCAATACAGACAGGGCTAGAGGATACCTTAATTGTTATTCCGTGTTTATGGGGTTAACCTATTTTGCAGCTGCGACAACCATATAA
Source organism: Galemys pyrenaicus (assembly GCA_019455555.1). Lineage (NCBI taxonomy): Eukaryota > Metazoa > Chordata > Mammalia > Eulipotyphla > Talpidae > Galemys > Galemys pyrenaicus. The sequence goes on along the minus strand of JAGFMF010012069.1, from coordinate 11,170,755 downwards.
TTTTTGCATTTTCTGTTAATACAGCTACTTGAAATTATATAGACACAAACAGACATGCATAGTTTGTAGCTATTATTAGTAAGAGGACATTGCACATTTATTTAGTTCTCTAATCCAAGTTTATAAAGATCACATCAGAAAGATATGTGCTTTTTATATGTTAGAGTTACTATATGTCAAGCTGTGAGTTTGGAAAAACTCATTCACTAATACACCAGATACTGACTGAGTGCTTGCTGTGTACCAGGAATTACTTGAGTCACTAGAGAATTGGCAGCGCCCAAGACAGGCAAGCTCAATGCTGTTCCCACGGCACCTCCGCTGTAGCAGGGGTAAGGTATCTAAATTTCAGGGTCATAATCTCAACGTGTTACACAAATAGAAGGAAAGTATTCTATTTTTTTTTTTTATTTTATGCATACAAGAGCAGGGATAGAGGCGCGGTAGGTGAGAGGATTCACCAGAGACAGAGTAGGGAGCAGAACAGGCAGATGGACTGAAATACACTGTGGAGGGGAGCAGCAGGTGAGGTAGGAGAGGTCTGCTGCACCATGCGCATCCCCCTCCCTGACCCGGGATTGAACTCTCACTGCTGTGCCACGGATGATTCACAGTGCTGTGCTCAACCCACGCCACCAGGGAGGCCCATGGAAGGTAATTCTAAATGCGTTAATTTAACTAGACAAATTTCGTTTCTTAGTGGGGCTGGAAAATTAAATATAGACAGGAAAACATTATTTCAAACTCACACATACATCGCAACTACAAAGAACACCTATATTTCCTCACAAAAGCATATTGCCATAGCAAAGCATTATAAAGTAAGTGTCACCTTTACCTCATAGCTATTTCCTAGGAGATATGCATGCCCATATGTATGTAAACATGCATGCCTGCACATATTTATGTTTGTATATGCACACATGCATATGCACCAGTTTTCCTTATACCATGCTGCTTTAATTTGTTCAGTGATAAGTTTGAACAACACACACTTATTTTACTAGCACTAGAAATAAAGTTGCTAATAGGTAATTGTTGTGTTTTGGAATTAGTACAAAAATTGGGCTTGTTATCTCTTTTCAGATTAATGGCAATGTCTGAAACAAAACACTCTGTAAAGGCTGAAAAAGTATCCGATTAAATATGGCTACACTCATAGCCTATTTCTATATCAACGCTCTCATTGGTGAATTGGTGATTATTTGATGTTATTATGCCTTTATTAATAATTATGAATTCTGTCTGAGCTTTCAATATCTTTATTTTTTACTTGATTTTACTTCTATCTTAGAAGTCATAAAAATATAAAAATGTTTGGGCATTTAGAAACATTAAAATCTTTAACTGTCTCACTGGCAGTCAGTTGTGCATTTTGAAATCAGAGATGCTCATTCAAGGTGTAACAGTTAGCCATTAACATCATGCTATTCAATAAGAAAAAACTGACCACTGTAAAAGTGAGATATTCTTCACATTTACTTATGTTCATGCTGGTGAGATTTATTTTAATAAAAATTTCTTTAAGGCAAAGAAAATGGTTATAGTAAAAATAACAGCATCTTGAAGTCAAAAGAAACACAAAAACTGTTAAAAAAAAAAAAGACGTCCTACGGAAGGAACAGTTGAATTGGTTCTAATGTTTAAGGCAGAAATAGACACACATGCAACAGGTACCTCGAGTGTGTACCCGTGTACAGAGGAAGGGCACACTCACAGCTGGAAGCAGGCAGGTTGTTTGCAGCTGATATTCACTAGCACACGTTTTATTAGGTACCATCAGAGACCTGCTCTTCAAAGACAATGAACAGTTCTCCCTTCGCAAATAGATACTGTCAATGTGCAGTAGTCTACTTGGGTCAATATGCCTTCAATTTGGTATTGCAAAATTTAATATTGGATATGTTCCCTAACCTTACTCATCTATCATCAGCTAATAACTATACATCGTTATAGCCAAAATTATTCTGGAGGATGAGATCACTCACGATACTGATACCACTAAAATGTAATTTGTATTAAGAATGCTACTGCATTAAAAATTACGATATATATGTAAGATACATGCTATATATAGTATAGGTATATATAGATAAATAATATGTAGTATATACTTAGCTTATACTATATATTTTATTTTTAATTATTGTTAAAAATAAAGACATTTTATCATTTATAATGATGACTGAAATGTATACAGAAGGGGCCTCTTTTTCATTTTTTATATTTTATATTTTCATTTTTCATATTTTATAGCTCAGATGCAAAAAAGAATACTTCAAATATGTAATACTAAATAGGCAAGTTTTTTCCTATATGCTAACACTCTATGCTTTTATTTTATGTGAATTTCTACACTATTTGTTCACAAAGCACCTGGAGTTAAAATAATATTTGTATTACCCTAGTAGATTCCTTCATGACTTAGCTTTATATTGTCAGAGGGATCACCTGATTTGCTGAATCTTTAATAAATGCAACAAAAGGCAATGCTTGAAATCTCAAAGTCCAATGAAGATTTACTCCCACAGGCTAATTTGATCTATCATGCCTTTTATTCCGTCTTTGTGGACTGGTGACATTTCAGTATAAATTCAGTAATGGAGTTTAGTGGAAAGATACTAGGATTTAGAATAAGAGTGCTTGGATTGGAAGCCTGCTTTTGCCCTTCACCAGCTGTTTGTGTTTAAATGCTTATTTAATTTGTACCCTTGAGAATTACAGGTAACTTGTGTACATCATTCTGGCTTACTCAGTACACATTTTGGAATGGTAAGTATTACTGAAGCTGCTTCCAGATTAATACATTTCAAGATTTCCATCTAAAATATATTCAAAATACTGTAAGAATTAACCAAAGTAGACTTCTTTTTGTAGTTTGCATAGTGTTTACCGAATCATACACTCAAAAGAAACACTTACATGAAAGATATTAAATGGACATTTTTTTCATACAAGTTCTTGTTTCTCAATACACGTGCTAACTTTTCTCGTTATCTTTAAATTATACAGCTTAACTATTGCAGTTATCTAAAAACAACTTTTTGTTATAAAGGAGATCACCAAATTATTTGTTAGTAAGTAAAGCTATAGGTGAGCTTGGTATCTGTCACTCAAAAGACTTACCACACAATGGTTTAATTGTGACTGTACTACTTCCTGTTCAACACTCTTTGTTTCCAATGCAGGCAAGTGCATCTTCACTTCATCTAAAATCATCTTACTTTCCTCTAGACGTTGCTCAAAATTGGCTGGCTTCTGGAATAAGCGAAACTTCATAGAAACATCTTGCAATTTTTTCTATAAAAGCAATGTAAGAGGTATTGATTTGCTTTTGCCTTCAAACAATAACTGGTCATATTTTGGTAATAGATTTTCCTTTAGTACTGAAGATACACAAGAATAAAAATAAGCACAACATTAAGCATTCCTTTCTCCACTCCAATTTTCCTTTGGAAGAAGACCTCAGTAGTAGTTCTTAGTTGTAATGCTACACAGATGGTAATTTCTTAATCTATTACCTTTAAAACATACAACTCATAAAAGGTGTATGATTTATATATCACACTGTAGTTTTCAAATAATGTCCTCAAATGCAAGGTTGCTGATAATCAATTTACTCAATACAGACTATGCTTTAATAGCCAAGTGAAACAAGTTACTTAGTTTGTGACTGTGCTATACCTGTGCCACACCAACTTGGGATAGTATCCTTTGGGCAGTCTCCTTTCCCTGGTTATGCTTCTTCATTTCTTCTAAACTTATCTCGTGACTTGTCAAATCTGATTGGATTTTCTGTTGGGAAGAAAGCAATATTAATCACCATGTTCAGAAAATTATTGGCAAGAACAGCTTACTTTTCATGAAGATGGAGTTCTGAAACTCTCTGAAGCCACTATTATAATGGAGCCTCTTCAAAAATGACAGTTTTTTTACTTACTGAAAGTCATCAAAATGAAATGACTTATTTCCTTCTTACTGTGATTATTATGAAAAAGAATTTATCCCTCTGAGTCAGTGTTAATGAACAGCTATTTTATTTTATTATTATTTTTCTTATATTTGCTTTCTTTTCTCCAGTGTAGTTCCCATATAATTTCCACTACCAATTCACCTGTGTGCCATCACCACAGTCCCTTGTGCTCCTCCCACCTCATTTTGACCCCTTTCCCTCCCCATCCCCTGAGAACTGTCTCTGATTTGTAGTTCCACCCCACCTTTGGTTATAGTCATACAACTGATAAGGGACTGATCACAAAGAACTCACAGGATTCAACAGAAACAAAATAAACAATCCAGTTTAGTCAAAAAATGGGCAGAAGAAATCAAAAGACACTTCTCCAAATAGGAAACACAAATGACCATTAGGCATATGAAGAAATGTCCAACATCACTTATAATCAAGGAAATTGAAATAAAAAACCACAATGAGATACCATCTTACACCAGTAAGAATGGCACATACATATAAAAAAACTAGCATGAACAGCTATCTGAGATATCATTTTCAGTATAAAATATTCATGCCTAATATGTAAAACTGATACCATTTTATCTCGAATTTGACCAAAGACAAGATTTTTAAAAAATCTGTTTATGCATACAAGAACTGGGGTACAGGCCAGAGTCATAGGAGGTGAGAGGATTCACCAGAGACAGAGTGGGGAGCAGAACAGGCGGATCTACTGAAACACACTGTTGAGGGGAGCAGCGGGTGAGGCAGGAGAGGTCTGCTGCGCCATGTGGGTTCCCTCCCTGTCCGGGGCTCAAACTCGCGCTGCTGTCCATGATGCTTCACAGTGTGGCGTTCAACCTGCTGTGCCACCAAGGAGGCTCCAAAGACAAGATCCCAACTTTTTGAAAACTCTATGACAAGGATAAGATATAATAGAAAGTTGCATGTGGACAATATTCCTTAGTAGTTATCTTTATTCTGTCATTCTGTGCCACATTTCACGTAAATTTCAGGGAAACAGAGGATCTAGGTAAAAGATGCTAAATGTCTCAACTAGATTTGTCTTTTGTCTGATACATCCTTAACAGCTTTCCAGTGATACTGATTCTTAAGCTGTTAATAATGGTGAAATATTGCTGTATTTTCATCATTGAGTAAAAATATTTTTAACCAGGTGCTATTTAAAAGTAAGTCTGTGACAAATACTTTTGAGTAACAGTGATAGGTCAAATTCTTTGGTGTGCAGAAATCAAAACAATAAATTCATTTCACACTGTCAAAACCAGCAAAACTCAGCTAGTGGTCAAATTATTCTAATTTAAAATTCAGTGATGGTCAGATTATCATAAATAAGTTAGAGAAAATGAAACTGATTAACTTACACCACAGTGCCCATGAAATTTTTATGCAAAACGATTTGTATAATGTATATTAGTATAACCTAATTTATAACAATTGGAGTCAATTCTGGTACATATTATTAGAAAATAACATCATTTTGTTTAGCAGCTATTGCTGAGAATTGCGGCCTTAGAATGAGTACGTGAGAATTGTTTTAAGAAAATAGGCTAAGTAGTGAAGAAGTTATTTAGGATACAAGGTTATAAGTGTACAGATATACCTTAATATTACTCCTTGGTATATCTAGTCTATCAGTTTTAAAGGCAAACAATGAATTACTTAAATAATGAGAATTCTGACCTAAATAAAGACCAAAGATTCACGTAAATATGTGGTGTTTTGTTTGTCTGTCTAACCAAATACAGTATTTCTTCGGTTGAATTACTACCTATGTAAGAAATAATTGCATGTACTATGCTTCAAGAAGCATAAAACCTGGGCAAGGAGGATCCATGCGAGGATATACGAATATCATTCACAGACTCAGAGATGCTAAAACATAATTACCAATGTTTAAGAGATGCTTATAGATTGCAGAGTGACACTTCTACAGGGGGGTTAATACACATCACAGGAGAATTGAGAATTATTACTGAATATTCATCATTTCTAGGACTAGCAGACACTAGTAGGTTTATGCTAAGTGCTTTTCAGGTAGAAAATGCTCACCCTCTCTAAAAGGTGGGTGGGTATCAACCATGTCTTTGTCACATGACCCTGACCACTCCCAAGTTACAGATTATTACAACAGTGACCAATCTTATTCCTAGTAAGGTCCATTAGACTCTTTCTCAAAAGTGAAAGGAGACAGTCTGGCCAAACTCTTAAGTTTCTTGGATTATAGGTCCCAGATGCTGGGAGGCTGTGCTTAGGAAGTCCCTGGTTCTGGTGTCAACTGAGGAAAGGCACAGGCCCATGAGCAGAGAGGAAGGAAAAATAGTAGGTTCATGGAAAGCAGTAGAAACAAAAATATTTTATGTATTATTTTTTTTTTGTACAGAAGAACTGGGTATAGGCCAAAGTGGAAAGGATTCACTAAAGATATAGTGGGGAGGAGAACAGGCAAATTTAGTGAAATACACTGCTGAGGGGAGCAGTGGGTGAGGCAGGAGAGGTCTGCTTTACCATATGTGGGTTAACAGCCAGGCTGGGGTTTGAACTCAGGCCATAGCTGTGATGGTGCTGCAACCTCACCCATAGGCTACAAAGGAGGTCCCAGAAACAAACAAAACAAAACAAAAAATGAATGGCGTTTAGTCATAGGCTAAAAAATTAGAATTTTCAAAAAAGGCTGTAACAGTAGTTAAAAAGCACATGCTCCTCTCACTCCTCACATCAAGATGTGGAATTAGTATTTCTACCGCTTTAAATCTCGGTTGGTCCTTTGACTGCTTTCACCAATAGAATAGGGCAAAAGTGCAGGGGTACCTCTGCTTTATGGGGAAAGCCCTGAACCGGACAAGGAGCTACTACTTCTACTTCCTGATAAACTTACCCTTAGCGTTCTCCATCCTGGACCCCACCTTACACACTCTGAGAAGTCTAAGTCATAGAGAGAGGCCACTGATGAATGTTTCAATGAACAATGCCAGGTGAGCTTTCAGCTGAGTGTGAGCATCACCTGCTCCTTATGAGTGGGCCTCATGGACATCCAGGCCAGTCAGCCTTTAGGTCACTACGGTACCAGCCAAACACTTGCATGAGAAACTCTGAGAACTACACAGCTGAGCTTTCTCAAACCACAGAAGCCTTAGAGATAGTGATAAATCACTGTTACATGTAGACAAAGCACAGGCTCTAGTCCTTTTCTGAGTAAAAACTTTATTCTTGTCCTTGGTTTCCATGCAACATCCCTGTATCATTATGGCAAACCTCCCATCCCCATTTTTTCTGTTTTGCTTTAATTAATTAAATTGTGTTTGTTGTACCTAAGAATCTGGAATAGTATACTGGATATGCAAAGAAAGGGGAATTATAAAAAGGAAAGCATTCATGATAGAGGAGAAATGATGTGGAAATACCCTAAACAGTATAAAAAGTTTGGGAGAACTAAAATAATACATAGAACATTAATGCACATTGTAAGAAATAGAAGTAGAGATGGAGACGAAATTAGGTTTTCAATAATTTCATGTCTGAAATAAAGTTTCCAGTAGTTTAAAGTTTAAAATTTATCACAATCTTAGGTAGTTTTATTGCTAGTATTTAATCTAACAACTAAGTTCATAGTGAGTGCTCCTATGACTTCATTAATACTTTGAAATGAGTCCGCATTTTATTACCCACTATAGATACAAACATTACCTGTCTATGCAGTCAAAAAGTCACTGTACGCTATTTTTTTTTTTAATTTTAGAGGAAAGGAGGGTCAGAAGAGAACCACAGAGAATACAGAACTTTAAGGAATACAAAGAGGAAGGAAAACATTGAAGGATGGGAACAAACAGCCTAAGACAAAAGGATGAAGAATCAGGAAAAGGGAATGGTGCAACCTTAATCAAGCGATGTGAGGATTTTACCCATGAGGGAGATGTCAACATTGTCGCTCTTGAGACCGCTGAATGAGCTAAGTTCTAACAACTGCAATTTGCTGGTCCCCGTGCACTGTAGCTAGAAGAGGAACTGGAGACGGTGAGAACAGGTACTCAAATACGAAGACCTAATTAAGGATGAAGAAGCATTCATATAAAAACATTTTAAAGGATCTTTGAATATGTTTGTCTTTTCACAATGATATTTAGGTCAATGCAACGTAAAGAAGTTTTAAGGTTATGAGAAAAGAACCAACAGACACAGCAACTTAAAAAAGATAAGATGATTTATTAGGAAGGGGAAAGGTGATAGATATAGTGGGCAAAAGGGATGAACAGTATTTTGGCGGCTAGAAACTAGACTTTCTGTATAAATGTAAGTTAGTATATATAGCTGTTAATTTATAATGCTACACACCTAAAACCTACATAATGTTGTAATTCAACATTAATTTGGGAAAAAAGCAAACCATTGGAAAGCAAGAGGAAATGGCATGATGATCAATAATTAACAGAAATATTGACATGAGGGGGAAGGGCTGCTTTTTTCAGAAGATAAAAGTAAGTGATAAATAGAATTTTGGATGTAAAGAGGCAGAAAACGCAATGGTTTTTGCTTAATGCTCTTAGGGAATCCCAGCAGAACAGAATTAAGAGAAATCTGAATTTAAATCTCAGAGCTCTGACCTACCTCCCAGACAACGCACCAACATTTCATGGCCTCGACAGCTCTAATCTCGAAACTGAGGATGAGCTTTATCGTGTGGGTAGCATGAGCTATCAGGTGGGTGGCATATGTGGGAAGATGCTCATGTCTCTGTAGTAGGCAACTATGTTGGTTATGGTGAAAAAGACTAAATGTGATGATTTATGTAAAATATCTGCTCCATTTGTCTGCACAAATATTTACTCATCAAATGTCAGTGTTGTCTTATGGCATCTGTCAGATGTATGATGTGCAAACGAGATAGACTTTTGGTATCTTCTGAGGATGGAGAAGAGAGGGTCTAGGATGAGGAGTGAAAGTGATTGTAGAGATTGTGGAGACTAGGAGAAGAAACCAATGAGAAAATAAAAATCTATTTAGCTAGAGCAGAAGGCCACATTATCCATTTGTAACTGTTCCAGTCCATTTTTTTTAATGCTTTCATCCATTCAACACCCCAGGTACAGGAGAGGACAGAATGAAAAATACTCATAGTCTTTTATACTTGAGGGTTAATATAAGAGCAATAAAGGAAATCAAAAACATTATCATCATCAAAAAAGAATTGGATTTTACAAGTCATTGTTTTATATAAATTCATTCATCACCCAGTCAAATTAAGATAAATAGTTCTCATAGTTCTCATTCTCATTCATAAATGCAGTTAGAAATGTTGACTTGCACAAGGTAAGAGATCTAGGAAGTAGCAAGCTAAATATCCTTTAAATAATACCATTTCTTATATTATAATAAAAAATAAAAAAGTATTCTTCAAATAGGTATTGATCAGATAAAACTTTTAATCTTATTTGTATATTAACAGTATATAGATTATCAATTTAATAAAGTACTGCATATACTACTCAATTTCACATATTAAGAACAAAACCAATGTCCACATTCTAAAGGAAATTTTGTTCTAGGGAGACAGAACATAGAGATGTAAATAAATTACAGGGCAGAAATGTATGTAATAGAAAATCTCATGCTACGTGGCAACAAAAGAAGGGAAATATTAATTTGTACAACAGATTGATAAAAAAATTAAGAATTTGGAATAAATTAAATTGCATATGGCCGAGGAGGAATTTGGGAGGGATAGAAAAATAAGAAAATGGGATCTCATATGGACTACAGGAAAACCACACTAGCAAAGATGGTGTATGGGGCATTCAGAGTATATATGTTTGGTTTAAAGGAAAGAAAGGGAGGATATGAGTGGAGCAAAACTTACTGCCTACAGGAGGAATTAGCGTGAAACTACTGAAGTTTGAATGTCTCCCTTGCAAAAGATTCTCCTAAAACTTATCATTTAATATCACATTTGGAATTCCTACATTTTTTCCTTCTCTTAAAGATTGACCCCTCCAAGCTACTTCAATTATGTTGGCACTACAAAATAAAGCCAAGATAATTTACATGATAATTGAAACACAGGTCTTCTAATGTTAAATTCCATATATTAACAAATGGGCCATACTGTCATCATGATTCAAACAATTAAGAATAAAGATGATTTACAACCAAAATCAAACCCTATTCCTCTAAATCATATGTAGTATTGTAAACAAATGCTACCTTAATTAAAAAAAAATTTACAAATGCATATTTATGTACTAAAAGGCACAGTGTCTAAATACACTTTAGAAATTAAAGATAAACATGGGTCTTTATTATAGAAATTCTCACAATACTTTACATTAGTAATGTATTTCATGGTATCCAAGAGGAATAACACTCTTTGCCTAAATCACGTTTTTTTTTTTTTTTTGCTTTTTATTTACAAGGTATTTCATGTAAGTAGACTTGGGAAAATCTATGTAATATACTTAATGAACATATTCAGTAACAACAGGTCATTTCATTTTTATAAACTAAATACATACAAATATATATATATATTTCTAATAAATTTTACTTTGGGAAGTTCATATAACATTCATTACAAACTTATCTAACATTTTAAAAAGCGATTTTATAATTCTTACTTTTAACAGATAACTTATTTTTAAATAGTACTTAGGATATTGTTTAACATGTACTTTATTTAATATTACCCGATAATCTGGAAGCATATAATTAACAAATGCATATCAATTTAGTGCAGAATAAGTTAAGTAGATGAGTGATTTGTTTAAGTAGTAAAGTATTATGAAGACTTCAAGTATAATGGACAGATTTCTATTTTAAATTCCCTCTAATAAAGACAACCAACATGATATCATTTATCCTAACATTATGACAGGACAATAAAAAAAACTGCAGAGGAAAACATTGGAAGTGGAAGACATAATCTAAAGGAAAAATGATATATTTGATTATCTGGGTTGTAAGAAATGCTTAAGATATAAACATTATACAATTTGAGCTTAATTTCCACCTATGATATACATGCATCAGGATTTAAATAAGTATTTGACGAAAACAAACAAGTGATCTTGTGAAACTGGTATTTGGTTTCATACAAAACCAATAATTTTCCACAGAAACAACATGAAAGACATAGGAAATCAGGGCTAATGATTTAAAACAGCTATGCATGCTTTAATATGACTTTTCAACAGATTTTCAGAATCACTAGTTTATTTTTGTATAAAAATGAAATAATACAAAGAAAATTGTAACGTCACGCCGCCATTATAAAAGACATTTGACAATACAATAATATGTTCATAACTAGCACTATATATTGAAAGTACAAAACAATGGAAATAAAAATAACCATTTTTCCATTAAAGGTGGTACAAGGCAAATTATAGAACAAAAAATCAATCAAACATTAATGACATTTCCAATATAGCACTTTACAATTAACTGAGCAGAAAGCAGGGCTTTTTATCTTGATTTACCTCATCAGACCACTCTCATATATCAAATTAATGACAGAAAGTAGCATGCGAAATTAAACTGTAGCTGTCTAAAGTATTTAATGGAACAAAAGACACTTTATATCAAATGATTATCAGAGTGCGCTTTTGTGATATGAAATAAAGGAAATGAATCCAGAGAAAATAACTAAAATATTTCTGAAAGAAAAATATTAGAGGATGACATGTTAAGACTATTAATGAAGAAATGTAATGCTGCTAGACTGGTTATTTTTAAACAGATAGCAATTTTACAATTATAAGCTTAAGAAGAAAAACTTGCCACATAACTCATACTTACAAAATTTGAGGAAGAAAATGCACTAGTGGATCTTGAATAATATATGCTTTTAAGTGATGTAGTTTATACAGATATTGGCTTATAATATTGCATAGCTGAAGTATATATTGTTATAATACAATGTTACATCAATAAAAAACCATGGGGACCTCCCTGGTGGCGCAAGGGGTTAAGCACTGCACTATGAAGTATAAGCAGTCACTGCAGTATGAGTTCGTCCCAGGCTAGGGAGGGGCCCCACATGGCACAGCAGAGCTCTCCAGCCTTGCCCACTGCCCACATCAGCAGTGTATTTCAGTCCACCTGCCTGTTCTGCTCCCCACTCTGTCTCTGGTGAGTCCCCTTGTCTCCCTGGACTCTGGCTTGTACCCCCAGCTCTTGTATCTTATGTTGTAAGTGAAAGTTACCACAGTAAAAAAAAATACAAAATTGAAAAAAGAAATGAATGGATAGCCTACTCTTTCCATCCTCCTCCTACTCTAATAGGAATGGTCAGAGGAGTGGAAGGAGCCATTCATTTTACTGTTTCCTAAAAACCGTCCCTTGAAATATGAGTTCTACAGTATATTATCAGATTTCTGGTGAAGCACTTTCTAGAGTTTATTAAGTTTGGGTTAAACTTCTAAACCTTGGAAAATTTTATTTAAGCAGGTCATACATCTCCGGGAAGAAAATACAATGTCATAATTTTTCTAAGCAAACTTGATGATGGAAACTTTTAAAAATAAAAAAGCAAAGACTCTGTGGAATTACTATTCCTAGAAATACACCTGAGAAGTTATGTGATCCTTGTTATAACAATGATAATGGCAATAAAGGCAATGACAATAAACTAGTCCATTATAAATATGCACTGACAAGCAGTTACGGTTGCTTACTTCGTTAAATAGGTAAGTGAAGAAAAAAAAATTGATGGTAATTTTGGTATACTGCATAGAAATACTGGGTTAATTCTGCCTGATGGAAAGCCAATTACTGAGGTGAAAAAAAAGCAGATCTGAGTTAAAATTACCAGTTTTAGTAAAAAAGCTTTGGAAATGAAGTCCATTAAAAATTTTAAAATATGAACAATGGAAACATTATTTTACGACGTAAGGTCCAGGATGGCCACCCATAAATATCCACTATGTAAGTCCAGCCTATTTAACAAAAGTCCTTTCATTTCACTCTTTACTGTGCATCAAAACAACATAAAGTTGACGGTATCTTGAAATTATTTTTAAATATGCTACTTGGTATTACATATCAGTATTACCTATCAGTCTCATTTTAAATCAGCCATGTTAAGGTATAATTTATATACCATAAAATTCACCTGTTTAAATGTGCAATTCAGTGAAATTGAGTAAATTGACAGTTGCTAAACTATTCCCAGAATTTGATTTTTAGAACCTTTTTTTTTCTTTTTTAAAGATTTATTTATTTATGCATGCAAGAACTGGGGTACAGGCCAGCATCCAGGGAGGTGAGAGGATTCACCAGAGACAGAGCGGGGAGCAGAACAGGCAGACTGACCAAAACACACTGCTGAGGGGAGCAGTGGGCGAGGCAGGAGAGGTCTGCTGCGCCATGTGGGTCCCCTCCCTGGCTGGCGGCAGGGATCGAACTTGTGCTGCAGTGACTGTGGTTTGCTTCATAGTGTGTTGCTTAATCCACTGCGCCACCAGAGAGGCCCCTTTAGAGCCTTTCTATCTCCCCCAAATGATTCTGCCATAATAAATCTCCAGCATCAGTCCCTAATATGGTCTTTACAAATATTTTCTTAACCATAAGTATTTAGCCTGTCTACCTCATTAGATTGGTGCAATGATCAAATGAAAGAATACAGAAGCCTGGAAAACAGTAACCATTCACTAGGAGTAGGCCTTGAGTAGTAAGTAACACATGGAAGGCTAGAATATGTACTTTCCATGGGAAAAAATCTTATTGTCTACTACTTAAAGGTTTCTGAAGTTTTTAAAGCTGCAAAGCTTAGCCATATACAGTTTTCATAGTAGAGTCAATAATGTTTGTAGCAGGTTTCTAATCTTTTTTACATTTAGCTACTCTTGTTCGTGAATATTTCACATAATTTTATATATGTTAAAGTAACATTCATTCTAAATTTCAGAGTAATCAGTTCTCTATAGCAGCACAGAGAAGTATCACTTTGATGTTAGAAAAGATTTAAAATTTATTGCCTTATGGTTACTGTTTTATGTACTTCACTGGGTAAAAAGGAAAAAAAAAATATTTGTGAAATAACTGTAGGGGGTTTAACAATGAAGCCCCAATCTCTGCACTAGTTCTCCACTTTGTTCTTCTATAGTTAAACTCTCTCATTATCACATAAATCCTGAATTAATTCCTCAACACGGGTTTAGACAGTTAATCCATAAATCTGCCAAGTAGGCTATAAAGTTAGACTGTTCTGAGTCATCTGGCAATCTAATGTGCCTATTTACACTAAAACAGTCTTTTTTACTCAACAATGAAATGATAAACTTAATTTCATAGGCCAAAATATGCTTTTATGCCATTACTTTTTAAGTCATCCATTTGGAGAGTTAGGACTGCTTACATTTAAATATGAACAAATAAATTTAAAGTGAGCAGTAAGATTTAGTCTCAGTAAACACATGATGATCTTAATTATGAGTTATTTTGATGTGCAGTTAATGTAACTAGCTTAATTTAACAGCCTTCTATAGTCAGAAGATTTCTCCAGTTTTTGATAATAAGTATTAGCCATACCAGGACAGAAAGAGAGATGGAAGGAGAATTCTGGTCATGTAGTGAACCCTGGAACACCCAGAAGCCAAAGCTTGATAAAACACTGGAGCAATTTTTAAATTTTTTTAAAGACTTATTTATTATGCATCTAAGAGCAGGGGTATAGGCCAGAGTCATGGGAGGTGAGAGGATTCACCAGAGACAGAGTGGGGAGCAGAACAGGCAGATCGACTGAAGTACACTGCTGAGGGCAGCAGCGGGCAAGGCAGGAGAGGTCTGCCGTGCCATGTGGGTCCCCTCGCTGGCCGGGGATCGAACTCAAGCTGCTGTGCCGCGGATGCTTCACAGTGCAGTGTTCAACCCGCTGTACCACCAGGGAGGCCCACACTTTTTTATTTTGATTATGAAGTCCTCTCCTTTGATGATAATTGTTTTTTCCTGAATTACTCTATTTTTTCTCTCTACTCATTTATAAAAAAACTGCTATTAGTGAAATGACGATGTAAAATACATGATAAAGGGTACATAGGACAAAACTATAGCAATAGCAATCACTGCTAGGCAATCCCATTGTTTCTTATAGTAATGTAAATAGTTCATAAAACGTACATCGTTGACATATAATGTCGTGGAGCATTTCAACAAGTACCCACACTGTATTGTTCTTACATACTGGAAAAAGTGAAATAAAAATGAAAATTACTGGAACAATGAGGGAAAAGGGAAGGCTGAAGTATCCTAATCATTTTAAGAATTCCAGACAGTTAAGTAGCTATTTAGAAAATATATTTATGACCCCTACAGTGACTTAGAGGCACACTCACTCAAATTAATGATATATAAACATATTTGGACAGGAAAGTAAAAGGTGAAAATAAGAAAAGCCAGCCAGGTTTCTCAAGCAGCCACACTGAAAATTCCCTTTGTCCAAACAGATTCACTCATTCAGGGATTCTCAGCTCGGTTCGCTACACTCACCCAGTTCCCTTAAGAGTGAGGTGACCATAAAAACAGAAGGGGGTATGGTTTCCACCCCGACTCCCTCCCATGGAATACTTGACAGTCATAGGTGAGAACTGTCATGGAATAGCTGTGATAAATAGATGGTGAAAAAAAACAAAAAACAAGATTAATCCAGCCAGCTATTACCTGCAATGAACTCTCCAAACCTGTTCTCAACCTTGGCTACTGCTCAGAACAAACGAGGGCAGCGTCCAAAAATTCCGATGACTGAGTAGACCCACAGATTCTGCCAAGAGTGTACTCAGCTACTTGGAATTTTGTTACAGGATCTTAAGTGCCAAAATTAAATCTCTGGTTTCAGTGTGTTCTTCAGAAAATTAAGGTATAAACAACAATATTTATTCATACCCTGTGTTTCTCTGCAGTTATACAATGATAATTTTATTCTGTGATTTTTTTTTAAAAATTCTACTACTAGTAATTAATATAATTAACCACTATTATTTATATTATTTCTTGAAATGGCCCTTAAGTTTCTGATTTCCACATATTGAAGAAAAATTACTGTATCTAGAAGAATTCCCCCCATTTGCCTTATTCTATTTGAATAATTAAGATACCATCTTAATTTTGTAATTAGTAAAATTCTCCTTAAATGGTCTACACATTGGGCATTTAATGCTGGGGCCATATGATTTAAGTTTTTATTTTAATAGAATGCTCCAATATTTTCTTGTGATATTTGCTGCAAGGTTAAACTTTACTCATAACACTAAATAAAAAAGCGTTTTTAATCCAATTTAGATTCAGAAGACCCATTTCTCTAATAATGGAAGGTAACTGATCAAGTACTATGCTGAGGCGGTGGAAGGCTCATTTTTGTCTGACAGTTTAAATGCAAACGAGAATGCAAGGAATTATCTTGATCTACATCTCCTTTTGTATGCCATAAGAGGATACCTGTCAGAAGGGTACATAGTATGTACACTGCCTTAATAGTGAGCATTTCTTACACCTGAGAATCTCAAGCAGTCTTAGAAAGGCAGACGCAGCAGCTCTGTCAACAAACCTAAATTTAGAAGCAAAACTACCAGCGCACCACACGGTGGAGTTAGATCTCCACAAATCTGTGACGAGTGCATGTCAGAAAATCTGAGCACTTATTTCAGATGACCTAATATAGTAATGCCATTCATTCTGTCCTGATTCGCAGTGATATATTAAAACAAGTATTCAATTCTGAAAAGGAAAAGCTCAGCCCACTAAATTTTTAAATGCCAGTGAAGTTTCATGCAAATTTAATGAAACATGTTGCTTTTTAGTCGTACAACGCTTGAAATCAGCCCTCATATGTACTTCAGAAAACGTCACACCGGTGGTATTTTTCAAGGGTCATTTTTCTGATGCCTTGGGCATACATTTTTCTGTCACAGACAACCTCTTTACTCTCTACTTGTTTCTTTCAAGGGATTGTTAAATTGAGCTTCAGGAAAGACAATCCTTGAAGTAAATCTGAGTACTTGATAACTCTGCCCCAGAAAACAATTCACTTGCTGTCATCTTAAAATAAAATCTTAGAGAAGAATCTTTCAATCCGTTTTGGGTGACACACATTTTCCAATATTATATATTACCACTGGGGGAATTCGAAGACAAGAATTATCTTGAAAACACGTGTGCCACCAGAAACTCAGAAAATGGACTTAAACTTGTTGGCACTCTAAAATCTCTTTCAAGTAGATTTGAAATTTCTAAATTTACTTGTGTGTTGTTATTTGCAAAGATTATGAACTGCTATTAGTTATGTTTGCTGTAGAGTTTCAATTTGAGAAAACCAGACACTGAGTGTTATTGAAGACTAGGTGTTGTTTTATGGTTACAGAATTCTGCATTATAGATATATAGGAGAAAGCACCCAGAGTCCAGCCGTTTCAACTGAATATGTCTTTTCTCTAGAGGCACCCACTTTTTTCTAAGAGAATAATAGCTTTTGCCTATCTCGAATTTGCTAATCACAGTTTCAATTTTCAATCCCCCCCAACTAACTCTGTCTACTTTGTAGTACAAATTTATAATTTTAACATGTAGACTATATAGTGCTCTACTTTTTTCTTCAATCCATTCAGAAAATTTGAGTATCTTTAATAATCAAACAGTCCTTCAAATTCACAGGCTGTTCTTTAAAAAGCAGTTCTAGCCTGGCTTTCTAATCACATAGTTCTTCTCAATCCAGTACCAAATTTTCCCATTCCTATTATGCACTTTTCTAAAGCATGCCTATAACA
The DNA here is from genome assembly GCA_019455555.1 of Galemys pyrenaicus. NCBI lineage: Eukaryota > Metazoa > Chordata > Mammalia > Eulipotyphla > Talpidae > Galemys > Galemys pyrenaicus. The sequence goes on along the minus strand of JAGFMF010012069.1, from coordinate 11,153,034 downwards.
TTTCCAGTGTGACTCAAATTGGGACACTGTTGGGAATGGTTAATATTGGAGAATCTTACTACATTTCTGTAAATACGCATATACTAGGAAAGTTAAAGAGCTAAACTCTATTTACTATTATCCCCTATTTATTAGAGAATTTATGCTGATATCTGTTGTACCAGTAAAAAATTATCTTAAGAATCTTATTTTATGGTCAGGACGCTCCCCAAATTTCTCCTCCCTCACCCCTTATTGCACAGTGTGCATGCCATGAGAAAGTCCCCCGTTCTGAACTTTTCAAGCCTATCAAAATTTCCTATACTCTATCCACTATCCTCAGGGACTTCCTTAGTCAAACTCAGAAAATAGGTGTGAAGTAACTCGTGCCATTATGTACAATGATCCTCTGCACACCAATTTAACTGTGGATCACTGTACTGTAACTGCATAATGATGTTCTACTAATCTGACATTTCATTTCAAAATAGAGTTTTAAATGAAGACGTTCAGGTGCTCCACCAGTCAGTGGGCAGAGTGCCTCTGGGATGGACAGATGCCGTTTGTATCACACCACACTGGTCTGAGTCATCCTCAGTTACTGCGTTCATAAAATGTACATACACAAATTTCAACGTTGTCTATCAATAGACACACATCATTTGAAAAATACTTCCCAAGGGGAAAGTCAATTCAGATACAGCCTAAATTTACTCAGTACACAATTTAAATGTACTCAGTTTAATGTTTATTTTCATTACTATTTTAACTCGCATTTTAGAATAATTGGTTCAATACACTTTATAATTTAGACTGAATAAAGGGTTGGATGTGTGTGAATACATGTGCATGCATATATATACACACACACATATAGCATGATCATCAGTAATGAAATGCAAATTTATATCTCCAATATCTTAACTAATTGCAACATTTTCAACACAGAACAATATAGAGATCATATGACTTGTGATTCTAGGATAACAAATTAGTTGGCAATAAAATGTTTGAGACTACATTTTTAATTGTATCATTAAAACATTGAAAATACTCTCTTCACAAAATATATCCCCAAGGTTTTTCCCTTAAGATTTGGCACAGTTGGAATAAAAGAATAAACCCTAGACTTCTGTGTAGCAGAGTTCCTGTCTCTATTTCAAATTCCACCATTACATGCTATCAAAACTGAGTCAGAAAGTACAATCTAGAGTTCTTTCCCCCATTTCTCCCCAATAATCAAATTAGTCAATCAAGTAGCCCTCTGAACAAACAGTTGAACAAAATTTAAGTTAAAAATTTAGCGATGTATTACCCAGAAAATAAAAACAAACAAACCAAAAAACCAGAATCTCATTTCCAGTTCAACTTGCCTGAGCTTCCTGAGGCATTTGAGCTGCATCCACTTTGTCAGCAATATAAGCTGCCAACTGCTTGTCAATGGATGAGAGGGACTCCTGAATTAAGTGTAGGGACTTTTCAATCTCCTGGGCAGACTGGATACTCTGTTCAAGCAACTTTTGCCTTCTCACAGCCTAAGGAGAAGAAGAAACGGAAGAATTAGTTCAATGTCTGCCCCCACTGTAGTTTCACAATCCTGTTGCAAAGTAAATGAGGATTCTAGATTCTTCCACAGTCACCTTTTTGTAAGATAGATTTCGCAGCTTCCTGCCACTCATTCAGCTCTACTTATAAACATTAAAAAAAGGAGGAGGAAGGATAGCACAGGAATCTCTAGAGGACACAACCACAGTGTAGAAGTCAAGGAAAGAAGCTGGAAATAAAACATTAGTGAGATCAACTCAGTCACTGCAATCTGCTGTCCTCAGGCCCAACACTCCTCCTGATCTCATTATAGAGTTGAAGAGCTTTGGTTTACTTAGAATAGGGTCAACATCACCACAATCCAATTCAAGATGGATAATCCACTTCTACCAGTGAGACGCATGCGCAATCTGTTCAGAAACAGTTCCTTTTCAAAAAGAGAATTTTAGATAACCATCTGGTTAAGGATTTATTTTGATTATTCTTTTAACCAGCTCTATGTGATCTATCCCTCAAACAAACACACACACACACACACACACATTTTCTTTCACAATTTGGATTATGGAAATTGTTTTTACAATTGGATTTGTGTTACTGCTGAAGTAGAACAAAGAATAAGTAATCCTAATATACTGCAATTAATCTTGATTGTTACTATAAGTGTGATTAGGATAACTGAACATTTTTCAAGTATAAATAGAATGCTGAACAGATTGCAGAGTCTCCCTTCAAGGATCTGTTCACCTTTAAAAGAGTAGTTATAGAAATAAGGAATGGGGCAGGGAACTTATGGGGAAGTCCTTAAGTTATGCACCATATCAGTTATTTCCCTTGCCGTATAATTTGTAGGTATAATTATCTGATGCAGTACAGCATTCCTTTCTGAAGACTGATTGGCGCTTTAAAAATTAGCCCAGGTTCTAATATTATCTAAAAGAGCACTAGATACTATATAAAGAATATAAAAGTTGGTTCTTAAGTTGAAAGGATACTGAAGATGTCATTGTTTTGTTTTATGAAGTCAGCTTGAAACAAAGCATTACTCCAGTAAGAAAAGGATAGACGCAGCTGGATTAAGGGAGAAGAATCCTGAAGCCATAGGAGAGGGATGTCATTACCATCGTTCCTATCTGCACCATAAATCTCATTCATGGTTTTGTCCTAGACCTTCTTTGCTTCTTTTACCCATATGGTTACTTTCAATTATACCTGATATGCTGAAATTTTCAACACTACATTTTCAGTCCACATTTCTCACCATACTTGCATATAAATTATCCTTCCTCAGAGTCCCAACAAAATGTCGAAAACATGACCGGAGAGGAATGCATTTTGTCTCCTTATCACCTCCTTCCACTTCCCTTTGTTGCTTTTGCTCTTTCTCTACATTTTTACCTATTAGAGTTATTGGAAGTTAGTCATCACCTTTATTAGGCATAATTATGCATATTTCTGCTTCTCCCCATATCCACGCCATTCTGCATTTAATAAGTCAATCAATTAGCAATGCTTCCCTCTATATTTTAATATTTGTTGACCTCACCCTTTTTTATCCCTTTTCCCCATCATCTTTACTCTGGTTGAGGTCATTACAATCTCATCTCAAATACAGAATGGGGGTGGGGCTCTCCCTGATGGTGCAATGGGTTAAACAACACACTGTGGGGCAAACCACATCCATTGCAGCACGAGTTCAATCCCTGCCACCCGCCAGGGAGGGGACCCACAGTGCACAGCAGACCTCTCCTGCCTCACCCGCTGCCCCCCTCAGCAGCGTATTTCAGTCAATCTCCCAGTTCTACTCCCCACCCTGTCTCTGGTGGATCCTCTCAACTCACTCACCTCTGGTCTGTACCCCAATGCTTGTATGCATAAATAAATAAATCTTTTAAAAAATATATGAATGGGTCTTGAAACTGGCCATCCTACCACATCCCTAGATATTCTCAAGCAGCAAAAGTATCTACAGGATGATTTCACTCATGTGTGGAATTAGAGAAAACAAAGTACAGACAAAACAAAACCAAAATAAATGTGAGTATAGAATACAAGCTACCAGAGGTTTAAGGAAGGAAATGGGGAGCAAAGCTGGGAGGGGGCCCAAAAGACAACGATGAAAAACTATGGGGGCCTTGGTGGTGGGTGTAGTATGATACTATATATTGAACCAGTATGATCCAATATCTCTGCATCCTGTAAAGTATTGTAAACCAAAGTTACTTCATCAGAAACAATACAATGAAAGTGAAATTAGGGTTCTCTGCTTAAAATCCTCCAGTGCCGCTTTATTTTCCTTAAGACGAAAGTCACACTCCTGCCAATGGGTTAAACATCCCTCACAGGCCCTGGCTGAGCTCTTCCTTGTTGCAGCTAAAGAGAAATGTTACTTTTCATTTCCCAGCATACACTATTTCCCTCTTGATCTGGCCTTAAACACTTTTTTCCCATTTCCTAGAAAAACCCACCCCAATTTTCTTTTATTGGCTAATTTTCACCTGTTTTTGTTTGTTTGTTTTTCCGTGAAAATGTGGGCAACTCCCTCTCCGTGTGGGCACCTGACACCTGATGCGCTTGCATTTCTCGCTCAGCATGTATCATGCCATTTGCAATTTTTCGTTAATTGTCTGCCTCTACTTTAGATTATAAATTCTAATATGTTCCAAGATTATGGTTGTCTTATTCATGCTCAACTCTGGTTCCCAAGAGAAAGGTCAATAATTTTAGTTATGACTGCATGAATGGTGTGACAAGATTTTTAATGGAGACGTCAAAGAAGAGTCTGGGTACTCAAAGACCAAAAAATAAGTAGACTGACAAAAATGGATTAAAAACCCCACTGTTAAGAGATACATCCTTCAGAGGACAGATTGTCCCTTAATTTTTTAATGTCAGAAGAGCATGGAACATTAATTGGAGCAACCTTTATTTCTATTAAAACACTCTGCCCAAGTCAGTGACCACCACCTTGCCCTGTACTCTGAAATACCCTTTCCTCATTTTTTTTTCAGTCAAAAATGTCACTAAACATCACATCACATAATAATTCAGGTAACAGAGCACCCGGCTATAAACAGAGCTCTTTGTGTTGTAGCAAATAATGCCTGTAGCCTACTCCGAGTTTTTCCAAAGAGGTGGCAGTCTAATGACAAAATCCCACTATTGTGACAGGGGGCTGGAGAAGCCTCCAATCACAGCATGTGGTAATCAGCTCCTCAGGCACTGTTTAAATCTGCTCCTTTAAGTGGCTAAGGGTAAAAACAGCTGACTCTTCAGGGCACACCTGCATAATTTTAAAATAACTGGATAAGATATAACACAGCATAATGATAAACCACATAGCTAGCCTCAAAGATACTTTTAGAAACCAAACTTTTTTTCTATTTGTGAGATTCTGTGGCTTGAAAGAACTGAACTAGCCTAAGAGATAACAGCATAGTTGACCTCAGGGGGGTTGGTTCTGTGCCTGGTCCGGCAGTCAATAAGAGAAAATGATTAACACAGATTCTTTGATTATGTCAGGGAGTGAAAAGACCTGATGTCAATCCAAGCTTGCAGGATTTTCTGAACTAGTCATGGCTTAAGCTGCCTTCTAGTTCTATACATCTTATTAGGCAGACTCTGATGGGATGCAGAGCTGTGGATATTCCAGCACTCTCTTCCCACATTGAGTGCTGTCTCATTGAGCGGAATTGGTAAAAAGTCCTAAACCATAACCAAATTTTTGCTGTTCCGAAACATTGCTCAACCATTGTTTATAAACAGAATTTCGTATCTTTAGCTAATCTTCTCCACAATTATCGTTAGACAGTTAGACAGAAACAGCAAAAATAGGAATAGTAGAAAGCCATGAAAGGACTGGTAATTGCCAAAAAATATATAGACATAAACTATATTCTAGCAATGGTCAAGAAGACACATAATGAAAAAACTTTGAATTTGCTTTTCAGGGAAAAGTCAAAGAAAACTAAGTATAAAAATAAACATGCATTAAAATAAATAATTAATTCGTCAAAGTGCTCTGCAATATAAAATTAAAAGTTTAATGATATTTTTGGCAATGGAAAGTCATCTCACAGTGAATTGATCATGCCTTACATACTTATTTTTTTAATTAACGTATTAATCTTTGTGCCTCAATATTATAAACAGTTAAATCAGAGTATAGCATGCTAAGTAATTCTGGAAGAATGAATTCTTATAGAAATGAAAACTGGAAATTTGAACAGAAAGATATGTATTTAAAATATGAATACAGGCTTGAAAACAGAAAACTTTAGACAGATTATCCCAATAACAGCTTTCCAAATCATCTTAAAGGAGCTACATAGCTTTGGTATACATATTTAAGTCCAATATAAAATATAATACTTTTCATTTAATAGAAGAGATGATAGGTAAAGTCATGATTACAAATGAATTAATGAAGAATGTGGGTGTTTTTACTACTACAATAGGATCTTATATTATAGAAATATATTTTCCTTAACAGTTAAGCTTTCTAGCCAGCAGCAAATAGATATTAAACATATAATACATAACATTCTGAAGCAGTAAACTATAAATGCAGTGTTTCACTACAGGAAGCCTGAAACCAAACTAGAAAAAAAAAAACATAATAGAATGCAAGGCTACAGCATTTCTCAGCCATGAAGGAAGAAAACAAGTCTCTACTGTATGTTAAGGAACGCTGAAACGGTACCTCTGCCAAAAATCCCCTATTCCTGGGCTGACTGCAATTCTACTCCTGGCCACATATGCCATGTCTGAAAATTATAAATCAATTACAAAAAAGTTTGCTAAAATTGAGATGTAGTCTGAAGGGAGCCATGGTACAGTATTGCATGAATGACTTTGAGGCCATACAAATAACTGTTCTAGCATCTGTGAGATATGGCAGTAGGAATAGGGGAAATTTTGTTGTTGTCTGTCCTCTTGAGTACATATCATTGTTTTATTTGCTTTTGGGTTGTTTTCATTTTGGTGGAAAGGCAGTAGAGGGGGAAGGATTTTGATGCCTGGGATAAGACTAAGAAAGACCAATTGGGTAGAGAGGTCCTAGAGGGAGGTTTTCACCAAGAGTTTCCCTGCTGAAAAACCCTTGTGAAGGGGCACAACAGTGGTGAGTATCACAGAATGGTAGACGTGAGCATGCAAAAGAGGCAGCTGGACTTCTTAGCATCCCTGACAAATCTTCTTTTCTATCCAATTACGTAAGGTGCCTTCCTGGATGGCCTAGCATGTGGCAGGCCCCAGAGAACTCTCAATTTTCTTTTTCTTTTTTTTTTTTAAAGATTTACTTATTTATGCATACAAGCACTGGGGTACAGGCCAGAAGTGCAGGGAGGTGAAAGAATCCACCAGACAGAGCAGAGGGCAGAACAGGCAGATGGACTGAAGCACACTGCTGAGCGGAGCAGCGGGCCAGGCAGGAGAGGTCTGCCTGCGCCATGTGAGTCACCTCCCCAGCCGGCAGCAGGGATTGAACTCCTGCTGCAGTGGCTGCAGTTTGCTTCATAGTGCACTGCTCAACCCACTGCGCCACCAGGGAGGGCCCTCAATTTTCTTTTTAAATGCTCTGCAGATGCAGGCTTACCCTGTGACATTCACTCTAAGTCAAAATGGAGGATGCTTTTTAGTGGGTTGGGGGTTTGAAAGATATTTGGCTTCTCAGAACTATGGAGTGTGAATTTGCTCAAAAATTGCAGATTCTTGCCTGTTCTGCAATTTACGAAGAAAACGCCTGGATTTTTGTGAAGACAAATTACCTAGGAGTTCTTTGAATTCTATTAACATTTCTCTAGGAAGTAGGTAAAGAAGGTGGCTGGTTTCTTTTTGTGTGTTTAAAAAAGAACACTGTTTATGATTACCTTGTAGTGAATGCTATGCTTAATTACTTATTTACAAGTACTCATCGGGAGATCTGGACATGTGAATTATTTTGATTTCCTGCATCGCTACATTTTCTTTTCTCTACCAGCGAAGCATTTTAGCCAATGGAAAAATCAGACCTCATTCTTGAAATGATTTTAGTAGCAGATGAAGAAACGAAAGCTATGTCCCAAATTCGGATGAAATACTAACAACAAGAAATTCCTGAAGATCTCCTTTAAGAGGAGCACCTTGAGTGCTGCTACCTTGCAAAAGGAAGAACAATGAGTCTTTTTGTCACGGTCAGTGGCTAGGACGTGAGAATCCTACAAGAGGGGTGTTAGAACCAAGTCCTACTCCGGCAGTGCCCCAGACACATGCGAAATCCTAAGAGCCCAACAACCTGCACGAGTCGAATGCCACACTTCACTACACAGATGACTCTGGCCAAGAAGTTCTATTTTCCAGAATCTCCAGTTGAGCGAGCATGGAAACTGATGCAACTACTTCCTTTCAACTATTCTTTGTCATCTCTACTAAGAGGTTATGTGTAATTTGCTCAGGTATCAACTAATAAGTACACTCAGTTTGACTGAATCATCTTGGTAGGTTTGAGAATGTTTTTGATCAGCTGTTTTCTCCTAATTTTTATTTACTTATGAATAATTCTGAAGCTCCGTCATTATGGTTATAAATACACCACACTCTAATACCATGGAATTTTGACCATAGTCTTCAACTAAAAATAGTAAATACTGAGTTCCTTTCGGCCTAAGAAAGGGAAATAACAAGATCACCCCAAAAGTATTTAGAGACTCTCTTTTTCCGGCTGGAACCATGGAGGGTGCAGAGGAGAAGAAGAAGAAGGTGGCTACTAAGCCACAAACACAAGAGAAGAAAAAGAAGGTTCCTGCTGTGCCTGAAACTCTTAAGAAAAAGCGAAGGAATTTCGCGGAGCTGAAGATCAAGCGCCTGCGAAAGAAGTTTGCCCAAAAGATGCTTCGAAAGGCAAGGAGGAAGCTTGTCTACGAAAGAGCTAAGCACTATCACAAGGAATACAGACAGATGTACAGAACTGAGATTTGAATGGCTAGGATGGCAAGAAACGCTGGGAACTTCTATGTACCTGCGGAACCCAAGTTGGCGTTTGTCATCAGGACCGGAGGTATCAATGGTGTGAGCCCAAAGGTCCGAAAGGTGTTACAACTTCTTCGCCTTCGTCAGATCTTCAATGGCACCTTTGTTAAGCTCAACAAAGCTTCGATAAACATGCTGAGGATTGTGGAACCATATATTGCATGGGGGTATCCAAACCTTAAATCAGTAAATGAACTGATCTACAAGCGTGGTTATGGCAAAATCAACAAGAAGAGAATTGCCCTACCAGATAATGCATTGATTGCTCGATCTCTTGGTAAATATGGCATCATTTGTATGGAAGATCTGATTCATGAGATCTATACTGTTGGGAAACGCTTCAAAGAGGCAAACAACTTCCTCTGGCCCTTCAAATTATCTTCTCCACGAGGTGGAATGAAGAAGAAAACCACCCATTTTGTAGAAGGTGGAGATGCTGGCAACAGGGAAGACCAGATCAACAGGCTTATTATAAGGATGAACTAAGGTGTCTGCCATTGATTGTTTTTGTAATCTAGTCAGTTAATAAACAGTAACTGCTTTCAAATTGAAAAAAAAAAGTATTTAGAGACAAGGTAGAAAAGTTGATCCTTCCTGCTTTCAAACACCAACCCTAATTACTCTAAACCTCATGGAAGATTCTGAATATAAACATGCCACGCTGAATTCAAGGGGAGTGGGGTGGGAAGAGAGTGATGGCTTCTTCTGTTTTCTCTTCAAGGATGCAAAAAATGTGGTTCTCTAACCTTTTTGCCCCAAGGAAGTTAAGAGGTGTTTTAAGGGCACCACTCATGAAATCCGAGAGCTCAAAGCAGCTGGGTGCTTTGCGTGCTCCCTGGAGCAAATGAAGGCTCTGGGAATGATGAAAGAGTAAAGAGAGGAAGCAGCCTGTACTTCCCATGCTTGGTGGGGCATAAATGTTTCTATAGGGCAAGTGGATACTGAAGGAGGCAGCAATGTTTGAGCCGTCTAGCAGAAACACTGCTTGTGGAACAAGAGTAGAGTACTCCAGGATGAAGAGGTTTAAAGATGTTTTTACAGAGCATGTTTTTCTTGTTAAAGGAATCTGAAGACAGAAGAGCTTCTGTAAGAACTCTTAAAGAGCCTACACTTACAACAAAAGGCAGTCTTTGTGTCCTTGCTATATAAAATACATGAACAGCATAAAAATGCAAGCTAGAGACGTTTGCCCACTCTTCCTCATTCCTACTTTTCAGACCAGTGGAGACTAGTGTGGCACAGATGGGGTTCAAGATGGTAGAGGTGGAAGGTGGGAAGTGACAATTCTTCCATTCCAGTGCCAGTCACTCATACCAGGGTCTAAACTTCAGCTGAAAACAGAAGAGCACTGAACCAATTATGCTAATGAAAATTTAAGCTGTATTACATGGACTTAACTTTTTAACACTGTGCAGGTCAGAAAGTAATGGGTTCTGTTCAGGATGCCAGTAAGAAAGATGAATCAACCATCTGCTTGAAGCAAAACCATTTCCAATTTGTGTCCTTTCCGGTTCAAACTATGCAGCAAACTACTGACATTATTTATGGATTCAGGACTTGACACACCAAGGTCAAGGCAGAGGACATAAATGAATATAAGGGACAACTAGCATGTGGTCCAGGGAAAGACAGGAGGTGACTTTTAATAAGCATAAAGAGATGTATAAGGAGGGTCCTGGAAAATTGAGAATTATAATAATATGGCATGATGAGAAGGCTAAGAAAAATATGCTGATATTGTGTTATAAAACAACCAGCAAATTGCACATGCTTTATATCACCTTTTGATAGTCCATGTGTGGATTATTGCTGCTATCAAATGCAATTCTTTTTTAACTGAAATTTCAATGAACAACCAATTAAAATTTCTGAAGCATAATTTGAAGCTGTTTAGAAGGCCTGCCATAAAAATGTTTGGACTTAAGGACCACTAAGAATATTCAATTTGTCTCAGAAACAGATTTTCCCAACTTTCAGTTGTTTCTAAGTGGCAGGAGAACATCCTCAAAGATTAAATTTGAAGAACATCTTGGGTCCCACGGTAGATTCAGGATTTGGGGGTGGGGAGTTGGTGATATATGTGCATTTAGTTTTTCATGAGTGAGTATGACACTGATAAAGAGATCCCCACAAATTTAGACATGACATTTCTAGATGGCTAGGCATGCTTTTAGGATGAGGAAATGCTTTTCAAGAAGAATAAAGACAGTATTTAGCAGTATGAATTAAGTAGAGGCTAAAAGTATAGTAGAGGGGGAAGAAGATAATTTGCAGCAGGAAAGACAATTTATCTTGAACTCAAAAGTCTAGTCTCAAAGTCTCAGTGACATCAAAAGCGTCATGTTTTGGTTTCCATTTGTTTTTGAATTAGTCTATCATTTTTATTAAAGAAATACCCCATACAGTGTTCCTTGAATAAGAAAGTGAAAATAAATGTCAACACTGTTGCTTTAAGTCACTTTAAAGAAAATGTTAGTGGCCAGCTCAAGCACAAATTAGCTTCTGGGCATATTTGTTAAAGTACCTGATAAGGCTGTAGGCTACAATTTTTTAAAAAGGATGCAGGCTACACATCATTACACAGATGTGCACATACGGTCCTATGCATAGTCTCTAAATATAAAGCAATGCTGCATCATTTACAAGCGACTTCTAGGTTTGTTTTTGCTCATGTCACTTGGTTTAAACCTATTGGGCAGAAAACCCCCAAGACCATGTGCTTAGAGCTCTCTATAATTCCCTTTATAGGCAAAAGAATCTAAATGTCAAGACCCCTGGGGACATGGTTAGTTGGGGTGTCATTTCTTTTACATCTCTGCAGGTCACTGAAGTTCTTCTGTGACCTCTGAGGGAAGCATCCTGGAAAGCACTATTTGGGAATCACTTGATCAGTGGAACTTGACATCAGAGAGCTGGCACTCTCAAGTAGAACACTGGATGGTCGATGAGCTGCACTGTCAGATATATCAGATACTTCTGGACTTCTGCTGTATCTATATCTATATCTATATCACGGGTAGGCAAATGAAATTGGTCTTCTGTGCTGACAGGAGCAAATGGATGCGTTACTTGATCTACAAAAAGAAAGTGATCAAAGTATAACACAGTAAACCTAGAAAGAATCTACAGAGTTCATCTTGTCCAGCCTTCTCATTTTAGAGGTACCTTGGCCAATAAATCTTCTCTGGCCCAAGAGCAGAGAAAGGAGTTCTCTGTACATGTGCTCATAATAGGAAAGCATGAACTTTGGGCAATTACTTATTGATATTGTGAATAATTAAAATGTCACAGAAAATTTCTCTGGATAAAGTAACACAAAATCATGGTCTAGGAATGAGCTGTGTGGGGACTGAGACCATCTGATCAAGTATCATTACGGAAACCATCCAGCGTCAAAATCCAAGTCTTCAGGTAAAATCAGGTTATAGCATGAAACAATGAATGGAGGTTAGACCCCCCCCCCAGTGGGAATGTAATCACTAAGCAGCTTAATTAATTTCTGGCAACTGCTTCTATTATTATAGCAGGAAACCATAAATATAGTGACTTTCCCTAGCAGAAAGGTAACCCGTCAAAATTAGAGAAACTATCGCTGGTGTTTCCAAAGTGATATGTAGGTAATTACCCAAGTGGAGGAGGCCTCGGATGAGGAAGCGCTTACACGTACCAAATGCAGAAAGTCGGGTGGCTGTGTCAACTTGTCGTTGTTTCACGAATGAACCAGCCACTTGCTGCGCCATGGATGAGGGCAGTGCTCACCAGCTAACGCAGTCATGAGACAGAGACCTCCGACTGAGAGCCACCTTGGGGCATTACCAGGCATTCTCTCCACTCAGGAATTCAGAATTTTGGCTCAGGGTTGGACACGGTGTTCCTGGCATTGTGGGATATACATGATGTGTGGAAACGCATCATCCACTATCTCTTTTAAAAGAGCACCATTTGCTATGAATACGAGTTTTCAGTTAGGTAGACTCGAGATAAGCAGAACACACAGCCTCCAAACCGTAACTGGTGCTTGTCTGAGGTACAGGAGACATCTCTGCTGGATTCCTTTCTGTGTTATATAGGCCCATAATGGTGTGAGGCAAGCTTTCTGATTCCCTCAAAATAAGCAAATCTGGCTTTGGTTGGCCTCCATGGTCAATCATCAGCTGTGTTAAATTATAATCAAATCAGTGCCAACTAGAAGTGGTATCTGAGAAACTGGAAAAATACCACACTCTCGTGGGATGACTAATCCTTTTCACCCTTTCTATATGCATAGAGATTAACAATATTTATCACAAAAACTCCAGGTTCTTGCCAAGATTCTAAAGAAGCTGAAGAGTACAACAGAGTGAGTTTACGGCTTCCTGTCTTCCTGCTGAGCCACACAACACTGCAAACTTTGTCAGGTTGAGCACAGCAAAGAGAAGCACTATTCTGCCCTAAGGTTATGACAAAGCTTTCAAATCTTTGTTCTCCAAGTAGATAGGATAGACAAGTCCGCAGATTTGTAGCAAGGAACTCCTGCCAGGATCTTTGGCTCTGGTATCATTCATTTGGCTGGGATGTGAACCTTGAACAGCAGGAGCAAGAAGTAGGGAAAAGCTGCTTTTCCTTTTGCTTGCCAAATAGGCTGTGCAATTCTTGAGCAGTAGGCTGGGAGTGCAGAAAGAAAACTCACGTGTGTTGATGTGAGCACGGGGACAAGATAAACACTGGCAAAGTGGCACATTACACTCAATTCCTTGTTGGAGATCAGGGTCATCTGTCACTGAATGCTCTTGTGAGATATTAAACTGGCTGAAATAGAGATAAATGATTTCTCTATCTCCTCTCTCTTCCTCCTCCTCCCCAGCAGCATCTTCCCATTGTTTGTAGATGAAACTGATTGCACTAGAATTGTTTGGCGTACAGAGGAGTAACGAGGTCTCAGGTGGCAGCCCCTTACTGGCGGGGTTGTTCTACTTGCCATAAATCAGATAAAGGCACACCCAAGGGTAGTACTGTCTGTTCCAGATCAACACAACAAAGCAAGTGCCGTAATAAAGTTGCACAAATTGTTTAGGCTTGTTAGTGCACATAAAAGTTACACTGACATTGTACCATAGTCTCTTAAGTGTACAGTAGCATTATGTCAAACCAATGTACATACCTCACTGTACAAGTATTTTATTGGTAAGAAAAATGCTAAGAACCATCTCAAATTTTAGCAACTTCTAATCTTTCTACTGGTGCAAGGAAAATGCTATACCTGTGGAGTTCAATAAGGCAAAGTACAATAAATGGAGGTTTTCCTGTTCTATTTAACTTCAGTGGTAAATGATGTTGACCACAGCCATGTGGGGCGGCTTACTGTCTTCCTAACTAGCCTTACGAGATTGCCTGTTCCATTTGGTTTGTGGGCCAGGAGAGGAAGAGGGGAAGCCTGCTGTGGAATGTAAGCATGCACCTTCTGTGGCACCAAATGTTTGCTGTGGTTTCCTAGAAAGTGCTCATTCTACTCAAGCAGGAACCTGTGGCCGTGGAGGAGAACCACTTTCTACCAATGACTGGATAATTATTCAGGAATTGAAAAGGAACATCATCTCTGTGAAAAAGAGATCACCCAGTCCTAATGAGATGTGGGTGAACATGAAAAAAGTTCGAGGTGCACATGTGGAGTGAATTTGAGATACAGGGCACATCAGCCACGTGGACTGCTTTAAACAATTCATGCTCAGGCAAAGGTCAGGGTCAGAGTTCCCAAACCGGACAATCATCAGAAGCTAGAGGAACTTTTCAAAATGTAGTAACCAGATGCAATCAAATTAGAAATTCAAAGGGAGTCAGAAAGTAGTGTGTATAGATTAAAGATCTGTTGCACTTCCATCAGTGTGGTTTTGATTACAAGCCAGATTTGAATTACTGAGACTGAAATTTGAAAGAACTGATGCACTAAGAAATAATCACAGGAATTTGCAATTAATTGTACTCACAGCAAAAAAGAGAGAAGGGAAGAGGACTTTTAAAGTTGTATTTCTCACTGCAAATGAGAAAACAATGCGAAACTTGGTAAAGCAGAAGCAGTAAGGCAATTTTACAATATTAGTTGATATTTTCAATGGAAACTTTATAATAAATATGTGCTTTATAGGACTTAAATAGCTTGATTAACCTGAACAAATAGTTTTAGTCCTGTCTCCATTCATGAGTTGCTCTGATAGCAGAATACACTACAAAGTAATGCTTTTGAATGTTCTATCTCCTATTTATTTTCTTTAAGAAAATGGGCAAGAGATTTTCGAGTGGGTCTATCTAAATATTAAAAACCATATTGATCATTTGACCCCAAGAAGCTGTGAAATGGCTGGAAAAGGTCAGTTTCAACAGAGCCCAGAGTGGTAAAATATGATATACAAGACAAACATTTATCTTGAGAATACTATTTCATGTTCTAGGAATTAATTATTAGGTATAAATTATGATGGAGAAGTGAAAGTTAAAAACAAGTTTCATAAAAATAAAAGAAAATGTATGAAAATGTGCATAGATAATAAAACTACAAGAAACACTATACAAAATGTGTTTTGTTTTTAATATTGTAGTTTACCCACTGATTCAAAAGAATACCTGCAACCCTATGTTTATAGCAGCACTCTTTACAATAGGTAAGACCTGGAAACAACCTAACGGCCCAAAAACAGAGGAGTGGATCGGGAAGCTGTGGTACATATACACGATGGAATACTACTCAGCAATCAAAAATGAAAAACTAGATGCATTCATAGGAACATGGATGGAACTG
>JAGFMF010012069.1:11078424-11114817 GCA_019455555.1 Galemys pyrenaicus | reverse complement strand
GAGAGGTCTGCCACACCATGTGGGTCCCCCCCTGGCCGGCAGCAGGGATCGAACTCGTGCTGCAGTGGCTGCGGTTTGCTTCATAGTGCGTTGCTTAACTCACTGCGCCACCAGGGAGGCCCTAGGAAGGATTTATTAAGATACCCAGTTTGGAGTCACACTCACTCACTGAAGACAAGCAATCCAAAGAAAAGACCTTAAACCCTTCCCTCAAGTCATCTAGCACGAAACCAAATCCTGTAATAGGCTCTTAATCACACAACCATGTTTCTCCAAATGTAATAAACCCAACCTGTTCAACTACAGGAGGTCTTTGGCTAGATGGGATTTACTCGTCTTTATTTGTATTGGTTCATGCCTGATTGAAACACACATCATGATCTTTCATTTGGGTTACTCCAAAGGCCAGTCTTGAAGTGGGCTTCCAAGCATAAGGAGTGTAAATTTGATAGTAAAGGAAATACTGATAGGGGAGTGAGGAAAGAGAAGAAAGTGTATCAGTGTGTATGCATTAAGCCAGGAACCACTGTTGGTAATTGCAGTTTGATCCTGCTGGGAAATTCCAAGCACACACACTCAGTGCTATCACACACAGGGACAAGAGCAGACTATATACCATCTCCCACCACTGGTCGAGGGCTGTTCATGAATACAGATTTCCTAGCACATGAAGTCTGACTCAGAGGTAGTAAAACAGATTTGGGGGCCATATCAAGGCTTCAGGTAAAGAAATGCAGGATCTAGCAGGTAAAAGTTAGGTCTACATGTAGTGCAATGGTGAGGGTTAAAGGACATAGACAGGAAAAGGACATGGTCAGCTTAAAAAATGGCTTTTCATTTTTCAACTCAATCACCTTATGCCTTTGGACTTAGTCTCACATGGCCCAAAAGTATACAGTATTATATCAAATGCAAGTTGTTTTGACTATTAAATGATTTCTCTTACTTATTTTAATTAAAAATTTTAGTTTTAAACTCAATCTCTTTTTTTGGGGGGATGGTATCACTTGAGCTTGTTTCTATGCATTTTAATACAAGTTAAAAACAACCTATGGAACTAGCAAAAAGTGCACAAAATCAACTATTTTCTTGATGTTTAGGCCCTCATGAAAAAAAAAAAAAAAAACACAAAACAGGCTTAGAAATTGGGAAATATTCAGAGAAAAAAGATGTGAGAAAATGAGCTCATGATTAATTTCTCCACTGTAGAAAAAGGAAGAAAACTAAATGACTGGTAGAGTTTACACATGATCCTCATCATAAATTATTAGATTTTATTCCATTTCTCTCTATAATCACACCTTCATAAGCTCAGATAATTTCCACTGCCAACACTACAAAACAGTGTTTCTCAAAGTAAGGTTCCTTGAAATCACTTTGGAACTTAATCATTGGCACAGCCTGTAAACTTGTTAGAGATGAAAAAAATGCACCCCAAATTCACTGAATCAAAAATGCTGGGGTAGAGCCTAGATTAGTGTTACATATCCTCCAGGTGATTCTGATGCTCACTCACCTAGGAAAACCACTGCTCCCGTGCATCACCCACACCAAGGGAAATAGTAAGTGCATGTAAGTAAGATCTGGGGAGTACTAGCCAAGAGCTACAATAAAATAAAATGATGCTTTTGTTGTTGTACTTATATTTTTCCTTGATCCCCTGTATTCCTCTTATAAGTGAAACCACTTGGAATTTTTTTTCCTTCTGACTTATTTCACTGAGCAGAATCCCTTCAAGCTCACTCATGTTGCTGCGGGTGGCATGAGTTTATCTTTTTTTTTTTTGATCGCTGAATAGTATTCCATTACACACACATACAACATCCAAAAACAAAAATAAACAGACAAGTATAAATCAGAGACATTCTTCAGGGGAGTGGGAGGGAAAGGGATCAGAATGAGGGCAGGAAGATCACAAAGGACTATAGTGATGGTGCATGAGTGACTTGGTGATGGAAATTCTAAGGGGACTACACCTGAGAAAAGAAAGCAAATATTGTAAGAAAAAAAGCAATTAATTTAAAATAAATGAAAGGAGGAAAACAGTTAAAACTGAGATTGTAGCTTCTAGAAAAGGGTTTAACGTAAGGTCTCAACATACAGCCATTGTGTTAGGGAGAGAAAAGGACCTTCACATACTCCCCCAGAGGAGCACAGCTGCATATTTGCCATTCCACACAGTCCAGCAGGGCTACTGCTTTGTTTCAAGGACCAGGTAAGGTCTGGCAGGTTTGAGAGGCCTGGGAAGTATTTTAACTGCAGTCCCCTCCTCCACCTCAAAGAGGAAAGGCAGGGTAGTTCAAATAAATCCTGGATACATAGTAGAGACAGAAGCAAGGCAAATATAATTAAGAAGGACCCCACCCTACCCAGAAAGAAACAACCTTAAAGAGTTGCTCAGGGCAACTCTTGGCTTTTTGAGACTGCCCGCTGCCTCCCACCGAGCTCTGTCCTAGCACCACCTAATACACTTGGTTGCTAGTTTCCTTCTGGTGCTTCGTATAATTGGTTTTTTGAAAGCCAGCAAAGGACCCTCAGGTGCCGAGGCCCTCAACAATTACAGACCTCCAAAAGAACTTTGAAATCAAATGTTGCTTATCGAATACTGCCCAGTGCGCTTTCAAATTAACAGAAAAGTTGTATATTTTTCTCGGCAACTTATTTTAAATAGCTATCTACAAAATAGTCATCGAGACTATTATTGAACAGTCACCTAGAAAAAAATAACTACAGAAATGTCAAAACAGCATTATCATTTTCAAGTAAAACACAGGGGAGAAAGTCAAGAAACAGGAGGTCTCTCTTTTTGCACTAACTCAGTCAGGGAAAGAAGTCCAAGGTAGTCTGCCAGTCTCTTCTGACAAGAAGACAAATCTGCTCTCCTCTGAGCACAGATGGCAGCCTGGACAAGGCACCGTGACTATGCACAAGGTAGTGAAACGGACCTAAAGAGAGTACCCTTACTGGTGGGCAGAAAGCATAGGAAATGGGATCTTTTTGCTAACTCCCTTCACTGTAGTTGCCAGAGGCTTCCTGGGCTTTTCCTCTTTTCAACATCACCTTCACACTGCGCTGCTTTTACTGCTAGATGGAGCACTTAAACACGCAAATCAATGTGGACTCCTTGGTTGAGCCACTCATTTCAGGGATTGCTAACAAAAAAATCTCAATTTGACACAGTTTACTCTCAAGTGTTGGAAAAGGAAAAGGGATCTGGTATGACTGGGTGGTTGGCCAGACAGGCAGCTGCTCAAGGAGAGAGGGAGGAGGGCTAGGCAGAGGAATAGAGCCACAGGCAGGGAGTGGGAGAAACAGCAGCAGCACACAACCTGATTGCTGGGGTGGGGGTGGAGGGCTAAGTGGGCATCTGAGGCAGGGACTCCATGAAGTTAAACGAGGTGATGAGAACTGCCACAAGGGGTTTGAGGAAAAAGGGAACAGGGTGTCATGTGATTCAAGACGGAAGGGGACAGGATTGCTCAGAAAACTTTGAGATGGGATTAAAGACACTGAATCTTGTTGGTTCTACTACACATAAAGCTTGTGACTATGACAAAATCATTTGACCTATCTGGGAATTTCATTTTTCTGATCAGCAGAGATGTGCAGACTATTTTGCTTTCTACATACCATCTAGCGCTCACATTCTATAGCAATGCCATTTTCCTAAGGGTGATCTCTCCAAGTCAGATTACACTCCCTTGTTTGAAACTTTTATGAATATATTATAAAGTGTGCTGGAAAACCCCCCTCCCTTTCTGGCACACAAGAAAGCAGAGCCATCTGCATAGATTTGAAGTCTGCAAGGCAGCTATGCAAAAAATCTATCCCCTGTGGTAAGTCAGACTCTTGAATCCCAATAATGACTGGGTAAAGATTTAAACAACAGGTACCAGTCCTCTCCATGTTGCATTTCTTTAGAAATCAGGTAGGTGATTAAAACTCCCAGCTTTTGCCTTCCTCTGCACATAGATTGTTCCACATATCTTTAGGTTAAAACAATAGAATGCCATTTTTGATATCAATGACTCACTGCTCCGATCAATATAAAATAAACTTATGAGTGTTAGAACAGGTCTCACAGAGTAAAACATGCCATCCTGCTTCCCAGGTTTAAATTGCCATTATATATTTTTAATTTCCAATGCATTTATTCATTTTCTTACACTTTTGTTCATTTTTATACATTATTTGATTTATCCTGTCACGTGACGTACCCGTAGTTCTCCCACCACCATAGCAACTGGGACCCATCACCACAGTCCCTTGTGCTCTTTCCTCCCCTCTTTGATTTCTGAAAAAATTCTTTATCTAAGAATCATGGAGATTTATTTTCCAATTAACACTTTGCAAGGCTTTCCCATTATTACTCAGAATGAAAACCCCTCAATATCTTATACAACACCTGTCTATATACCCTCACAGACACCTTTCTATACACCCTCTCAAAATCCCAGTTCATTTACCCCATCTTACTTTCTTCAGGTAGGGCTCTTTCCTTTAGTAATTAGGCTTAAAGTCTTTACAGGAGCTCTTCCCTATGATAGCAATAAGGTTCCATAAAAATTTTTAAGGTTGACTTTTTCTTAGATTCATATTTCATATTAAATATAATTCCTTACAACTCCCGTACAAGTCAACTCTTTCTGAAGTACCATACAGACCCCTCCCCCCCCCCGCCCCTTAAGTCTCTTCTTTATTTAACAAAATTACAAGGGTAAAAGGTGATGACAATAATGGTAATAATAATAATCCAGTTTGGGGCATCCATTTTGTGCCAGGCATTACATTAAGATTTTCACATTCTGTACTATTCAGCAATCAAAAATGATAAACTAAGGGCCATTTACAGAAACATGGATGGAGCTAGAAGGAATTATACTCAGTGAAACAAGTCAGAAGGCAAGAGAAAAATATCGGATGGCTTCACTTTTAGGAGGAATGTGACAGAATAACAACTACAACAAAAAATAAAAAAGAAGAAAACAACAAAAAAAAAAACAAGAGAAAGCTCAAGGAAATGGGCAATTACAACCAAAAAACAAACAAACAAACAAACTCAACAAGATCAAAAGGTTAAAGATAGACCAAAGGAAACATGGGAGGGAGGAGGAGGGAGGGGAGGGCAAAGACTGGGAGGAGGGCCTAAAGAATACAAGGGTCTGACGTGATGGCGCACGGATGAAATAGTGGTGGGAACTCCCTGGAGTCTACAAAAATTGTCAAATTCAATTAAATAAATCTAATAAAAAAGATATTCACATTCTACCCTTGTAATAATTCTGAAAAGCAGGTTATTTTGATATCCTATTAATAAATGAAGGACTCAAAGTTCAGTGGGTTTTTGAAACTCATGTGAGGGAACACAGTTGGCAAGGGGTCAGAGCAGGTTTGAAAGCCCAGAGTCTGGCTCCAGAATGATTCTGCTCTGTCATGAGGCCTCAAGCCAAAGATTTAGCGATTTTTTTTTGACATTTCTGTTAAGCTAAATATTGCTCCCTAGGGAACCAATTTTTGCTTATTACTACTATTTAATTTCACATTAACAAAGTTAAAAAACATTGATTGTGAATGCCTAATTAGAATAATAAATAATTATACAAGGTTTGTTGTGACTTTTCTACAGGGGTCATATTCATTCAATCCCTAGAGGTTAGTCATGGCTTAACTTCCTCTAGTATTTTATTTTCCAAAATTGCCTGAGAAAGAAGTTACATCAAACCCCCACTAGCTAATGCACTAACTGAACAGCAAATTTTATGATATCCTCTTCAACTATTTTCTGAGTAGTTTATATAGCAAAATGTGTAAGGAATGGTCAGGATAGGGCTGATAGGTTAAGACTACATTATTTCCTTTCCAATTTAATTTAATTTTACTTCAAAGTGCTACATTTGTAAATTATAAACTGATGACAGTGGGTTCTAAAGGAGGCAACTCTACTTAGCTTCTTCTGAGTTTCATTATTACTCTTTATATACTAAAGTGTGTGGTTAGATTATGTATTACTTCTAGTACATAAAGATAATAATTATAGCTACAATGAATGATTGCCTGATCACTCTAGGCTAGGTAATTTACTCTCATTTGAGTTTCAATCCTCAGTTCACACATTCCAGTTAGGATATGAGGTAATTTCCACATGATAAAGTAGAGGGTTATGTTGACTCCTGAGTTGCCCAAGTCCATCCTGAAATGCCATTGCCTTGATGCAACGCCAAACCTCACCTTCCAAGTCCTTGAGACACACAAGATTCCTTGGTCTTAAAACAATGTTAATATTTTTTATCCAGTTATTTCAAGAGAAATGTTTGTGAACTAAGTCTACATTAGAGGCATTCAGTTAAAATACCTAATACTTCCAAATTCTAAGAAACTACTCTTAAACCACTAAATTGACATAGTCTGTTGACTAAATTTTCAATGGTCATTCTCCACAGTAATATAGTCTCCATTTGAATTGGCATCAACTAGAAAAAGTTATTTGAATTGGCATCAACTAGAAAAAGTTAATGTATATAATGTCAAGGGACCCATGTTCTAATAGTGACTGTCAATACTGACGTGCTCAGCATAATGCCTTCAAATAAAGTTTAAGAAGTCTATATAGGGCCCTCCCTGGTGGCACAGTGGGTTAAGCAACCCACTATGAAGCAAACCACAGCCAATGCAGCACAAGTTCGATTCCTGCTGCCGGCTGGGGAGGTGACCCACATGGCGCAGGCAGACCTCTCCTGTCTGGCCCGCTGCTCCCCTCAGCAGTGTGTTTCAGTCTATCTGCCTGTTCTGCCCCCTGCTCTGTCTGGTGGATTCTCTCACACCCCCCCTCCCACACACACACCTCTGGCCTGTACCCCAGTGCTTGTATGCATAAATAAATCTTTTAAAAAAAAGAAAAATAAGTCTATATCATGTATAGCATGCTTAAATCTAAATTAGTTAAAAATCAATTTCTACTATCAAACTGAGAAGAGTAGTCTGTGCAGAAGTACAATTTCAAATGATATCACATCTTTCTCTTTTTTCCTTTCATTGTATTCATACAACTTGTTTCATTGTTTTAATTTGGTTTATTTTACCTTCATTTCTTCAACTGCTTTCTGTAATTCATCTGGGGTTTTGTATTCAAAATCTCTTTCTAGGTATTCTTCTTCAGCTTGCGTCATCCATTCATGCATCTCTGAAAGATCTTTCTGAAGGCTTATAGTTTTATCCAAACCTCCCTTTATGTCTTCTTTTCGGGCATAGACCTTGCAGAAAACAAAACAAGGAATGGATTTTGAAAGTCACAAAACATCATTAAATTATGATTGAGCAGTCTGTAATTAATAGAAAGCTTAGATTGAAAAAAAAACAAGAGATTAAAAGCTTATATAAATGAAAAATATAACTCATGGTGATTCGATGCACTTAATTTCACAAACGTAAAAATAAAATGTAGCCATTTATTTGGAACTCTTCATAAAATGATAGATTTCCTACAATGATAATTTAGCTAGTGGCATTTCATTTCTATGAATGGAAAATAGAAGAAAAGCAATTTCTTTACAAAATTTGGTCCAGTTGGAAAAATACAGTGGCACACAAAAATAGTAATTCTTTGTGCTCTTTGATACTATTTCATACTTTCAAATATTTTTATAATTTAACTATCATATACCTACAGAATTCTCAGCAGTCAGAAGAAAAAAAACTGGATAAAGGACATAGTCATGAAACTCACCAAAAAAAAAAAAAAAAGTGGGCATATATACATGTGAGATCAGGTTCTGTATCTACAATTAAGTGATTGCAAGTTTAAATAAATTAGCACATTTTCATATGCAAGATTGGCAACAATGTAGTGAAAATGTCCAAATTGGGTAGGGATGTGGGGAAATAAACGTTTTCATACCTGTTGAGTACATACCTAATACAAACTTGGACATTAAATTGGCAAAATTAAAATTTATGGTGTTCATAAATCTGAGCCTACTCTAACTTTAAAAATCATACAAAAAATAGTGTGCAAAGCTGCACGTATATTGCTCAACTCAGTTTTAAAAATTACAGCATATTGGATATAAATCCAATATGTTTTTTAAGGATTAAATAAATGGTGATATATATATATATATACATAAACTGGGATATCATGTGTCACCAGTAGTTCTGTATTGAAAAGTTGTTCTATAACAGAAGTTTAAGTTTAAAAAGCAAGTTGCAAGGCAGTACGTGTGGTAAAAGGAGTCATGTGCTTTTTAAAAAAAATATATATGTATATTTAAATACATATATATGTATTTTATATATACATAGCTTGCATCATTGTTCATTTTGTACAATGTTTGCTTTCTCCTCTCAGGTGTAGTCCCTGCAAACTTCCCACCACCAATTTACCCATGAATCAAGCTTTACACATTTATGAAATACTAACTTTCAGAACAACTGGATTTATTTTTTAATAACCAGAAAATGCAGAAAAACTTAAACTATCTAAAGGAAAAACATGTGTGTTAAATATTTGGTACCCTTTTATATTACACTGAGGGGGAAAAATCTCAATTTAGTATTACAATGGCTCTCATTTACTCTATAAAATAGCTCTAGTCAAATGCAGCTGTTTTCTCTGGGATTAAATTGAGTTCTATCTTTTAAATAACTAAATTTTAACTGTAGAATCTTAACATATAATGCATAGTCATGGTATAATTAAGTGTTCATGGTAATTTACCAAACACTAAATAGGTGCAGAGCTATCATCATATAATATTCCAATATTTAACAATCATCTTAAGCCTGATAATAATTAAATTAAAACTGCTTTAATTTCTTTACTCTCTTAAGTGAATACAGTACTTTATCTATTGAAATGTAGATAATTATTTCACTCAGACAATGCTTGCATAACATGTCTAACGATTACTCTAGTCAAGGCAGAAATATTTCTCATAGTCAATGAGCCTGTGAAAGCCTACATAGAAAGTTAATATTTGACTCAGATATTCCCTTCTGCTTTAATCTTTTCAGGCAGTTGGCAAAGCTATAAAAAAAATGACAGAATATAGCCAAAGACTAGGAATAGAAAGTAAACTATAGTATGCTCTAAAACTGAACCAAGAAGCTAGGAGTGAATGTTTCTAAAACAGAAGTAAAGCAGGGAGTCGTGCTGAGATGAGGACTCAACTGTGTTCCAGTTCTGGAATCAGGATGCCCGGTTCTACCAAGCAAAGTGACCCCGTAAGCAATATCTCATTTCTCTTTATCTCAGCATCAAAACTAACCTAACAGTTTGACCAGATGATCTCCCAGGTCCACTTAACAGTTGACATGTTTTCATGTGAAATGTTAACATATTTAACATTCTGTAGTGCTATGGCTGCTCAGAGGGAGATTTTTTTGTGTTAGGAGAAATTCTATGAAAAGGTTTGGGTTCCGATGACAACTTTCCAACACCTCTAACACATTAATGATACCGACATCCTAGCCTCAGGCTGCCCAATCCAGGCCCATGTTTCACTAAATTAAATTGACTCTATCTCATAGATAAAATAGAAAGTTCTTCAGGCTTCTGCTCTAGATAGTAAATTCAACATTCAGCACCATCGCTCTCTTCCCCCATTTCCAATTCCCTCCCCCCACCCCTCCACTTTGAAAAGGTAGTAAGCAACCAAGCAGCACCGAGAGGGTACTTTGTGAGCATGATTTCAAATGCATCTGGTCAGCACAGTAGGTTTTCCTCCAGCTTGTTTGTCCTGTCCTGTGCAGGCACAGCAACGGCAGGAGCCAGGAGCGGGAGTGTTACTAAGTTGGGGTATTGTCAAATGTGCATGACGCAGGAAGAGATGACAAAACACAAGAGTTAAAGACAAACACAGTGGGTGATGTTTTTAAATTAAATTTGCCAGTTGCTTTCTTTTATGCATTTACAATACTTTGGGGTTACATATGTGCTCCTCCACATGTGCTCATGCTACCCTCACGTTCTACCAAACCTGTGTCAATGTCCTATCCCCCTCCCTCCTCCAACCCCTTCTTCCTCACCATGTCTCCTCTGGTAACCAATGCGTTTTTCACTAAGTCTAAGATTTGCTTTAGCTTTTTTTCTTGCGTGTGTGTGTGTGTATAGATATATATTTCCAGTGTGTGTGTATATATATGTTAATAAACATATATATATATTTGTTATTTGTATTACATACAAACAAGCAAAACAATCCATCATATGTTTTTTTTTCTGACTTCACTTAATCACCAGAAGGTCCCTCCATTTTGTCCCAAAATGCATGATTTCATTTTTTTAAATAGCTGAGTAGTATTCCATCGAGGATAACCACAATTTCTTTACCCTTTCACTTGCCGATGAGCACTTCGGCTGGTTCCATGATTTGGCAGTTATGGACAGCGCTGATATGAACATTGGAGTATGTAAGACTTTTGTATTAGAGTTTTTGTATTCTTTGGCTGCACAAAATGCATTCACACTAACAGTGGATGAGTGTTCCTTTTTCTCCATATCCTTGTCAACATTTGTTGTTTCCATTTTATGGTAAGTTCTGTTATCATAGGGCTGACATAATTATCATGTTGTGATTTTTTTAAAATATTCACAGCCACTTTACTCACAATAAAAATAAACAATCAACTCCAATGTCACTCAACTATACATTGTAATATATCCATACAACAGAGTGTAGCAATTTCCCTTATAATAAATGATGTTAAATTACTTTTCATGTGCCTGTACACCATCTGAATGTTTCTTCAGAAAGGTGTAAATTTAGGACTGTTGCCCATTTGCTGATTAGATCGTTTCTGTTTGTTTTTGTTGGATTGTATAAATACTTTGTGTAACTTGGAAATTAGTCCCTTACCAAATGTCTGAGGTGCAAATATCTTCTTTCATTCTGTACATTTCCGTTTTGGTTTTGTGATAGTTTCTTTTTGGATACAAAAGTATTTCAGTTTTAGTCCCATGTAGTTCCACTTGTTTATTTTCTTTGCCACTGGAGTCATGTTCCCCAAGTATATCTTAATGGTAGATGTCCTCTAGTATATCCTCTATGCTTTCTTTTAAGTATTTTATGGTTTTGATTCTCATATCCAGGTCTTTAATCCATTGTGAATTCATTGTTGAATACAGAATTATGTATAGTTATGGTTTCATTTGCTTGTGGCTATCCATGTTTCATTTTGGTAGAGTCTTTGGGGCCTTATATGTATATTATATCATCTGTAAAATGACAGTTTCCAATTTGGATTCCTGTTATATATTTTTATTCCTAATTTCTCTGGCTACGACTTTGGATGACTATACCTAAAAGATGCACTCTATGATAAAGGCAATGATCTTCAAGTTGCCAGAATAATGTTCACCTGGCACCCTGATCAGTTTTCTTGATAATTAAAATATATAATCACACATTATTTATTTAGAAGTTTAGCTGTTTTATAACAGATAGATATAGGTTTAGGTCTATTTTCATATTGATCCATACATTTTACAAGGATTAACTCATTTAATTATTATAAAATTCATATAAGGTAGGTATTAATATTACATTATAAATATTGGGAAATCAAGGCACACAGAAGCATGTTTTCCAAGATCATACAGTGGTTTATCATAAAGAAAATTCTAGACTCAGGCAATCTGGGTTCAGTTCCTGATAATACATATTATGTTTGCCTCTCCTTCCACAAGAAATTCTTCTCCACCCCTAAGAACTTGTATCCAATTTGGTCAAGCCTTTTAGGGTAGGGTATCTGGGGAAATCTTGCTACAAGATATTTGTTATTCTATATAAACGTTACCTTGATTTTTGTGCACATTGTGTGTGTACATCTATGCAATCAGTTCAAATATTACACTTGAATTCCACACGCATGTCTGATTGTCTATGACTCCAAAATAAACAAGGCCAAAATGGAGGTACTGATTACTGTACTAAGCTAGTCAATTTTGGTCCATGCTTAACCCATAGCCTTTAGTTAAAAGACTGTAGCCAATACTGCTGTACAAAACAGAATACTCTAAATGAACTTTGATGCCTCCCTCCCTCTCCTTCTGGACTTCTCTTCAGCAAGTACCACCACATCTAACATATCTTTCTTTCTAAAACAAAGACAGGAACGTGTCAAGTCAGGATAGGTATAACTGTCATAGGTGGATGTGAATGCGGACGCCTGGTCACAAAATTTAACAAGGGGATACTTGCCCAGTTGGATGACAGAAACAAGATAATAAGGAATGTCATATAAACATTAATATTGACCACACTGAGTGAGATCAGCTTGCTGGAGACTGGTTGTGGAGGACAGAAATTTCAGCAAAATTTGCATCACACAAGCTATTGGTCCACTGTGCCCTCCTCATGTTAATCACTGTATAATGGCAAAACATACATAAAAACAGAGGAGACAGTAATGAGACAGAGTGAGAGTATTCCAACCAGACCAATCTACAGTACAGAACACGGAAATACATGGGGATGTATTTTCATAAGTGAGCCTAACACGACGTCATGAGAGGATTAAGTAGTGATAATTTCTTTATGTGTTTCAGCCTCCTCTATTTGTGCTCCTGCAATTTATTCCTCATATAACGTGTGTGTGTGTGTGCATGCGTGCGTGGACTTTTAAACAGTCATTTTAGATGATGCCACTTCTGGACCTAAAAGCCTAATAGGTTCCCAATATACTTGACATACAGACTAAATCCTCACAATGTGACTTAAATGGGTTGTGTCACCGAGAGCATTCTGGCAGCTTACCTCAGAGCATTTATGTACTTGTGTGATATTCTGTTAACTCATTTCCTTTCCATCTTCTCTACTAAACTATAGCCTTAATGAGGATACTGTGCTTATTCCCTAGTTATATCTGATATAAAATGCTTAATAATTATATATTTACAAAGATAAATAATACAATAAGTAACAAAATTGCAATGAAAGGTCTCTCAAATTCTGTATTTACATGTATATGATTAACTTATTTAATAAAGATAATACATAATATAAAAATATGTAACATTAAAAAATTACTTTCCTCCTTTTTCCCTCTCTGCCTTCTACTTTACTCCCTTCTTTCATTGGAATGTGGCTCATTAATTTGTGGGTTATTTTAATAACGATTATAATTTTAGATAACAATTAGAATCTTGATATTTTAATGGGACATATAACTTCCCTAAATTAACCATTTTATACCTATATAATCAGGCCGCAGGACATACACGGAAGGCATTTGGACAACTTTGTCCCTAATTATTCGTGTTTTTCCAACCTCCAGCATCTAAAATCAAGAAAAGGAAGCTCTCTTTATCCCAAAAAAGTATATCACACTTTCCTTCTGTTTGAGACCATTTCTATAATGCATAGATTTACACATCATTTCCATTCTCTCTGGAATCTTGAATTGGTTTCTGGCTTCTACTGCATTTTCTTCCTTTGTCTTTGTGAATCCATGTTTCCTTATTTTCAAAACCCAGGTCTCATTTGGCAATGAAGTCAGAGCATTGGCAGTGAGGTATTCCAAAGAGAAATGCAAAATATTCTAGGATGGGGTGAGAGTACGGCTGGGGTCTATGGAGATCTCGTTACACACCAGGTTAACATGTTTACTTCTCCTGCACAACAGAATCTTGCTACAGGTCTGCGGCAAGGACATTTCAAGAATAGAGGTGCTTTAACAATTATACTTCTCATGTAAAATCCTTGAGGTTTCAGTAATACTGTTGAATTTATACCTTTTTTTGCTGTTCTCCCTTGCTCTAAATAAATCCGTGTTGTTCTTTCTATTCATCCATTAAGAACAGTCAACAGACAAATACCTTTAATATTGGCCTTCCAGAAAATCATCAATGGTATAATCTATTATTCAAGAAATAATTTTTTCCTGAACATCCCTTTGGGAACTGGCTTACTCCAGGAGATGTGAGCTAGCTGGCCCAGGGCTATCATATCTGAGAGTTAATAGAACTGTTGAACATTTGTCAGTGACTGGTATTAGCTGGGTGACTTGCCTTGACTTTTACTTTTCTAAATTATTTTTCAAATTTAGTCTTGCCTTTTGGCATACTTTTTTTTCAACTCTGAAAGGTTACTAAGAAATAACGAAACACTGAACAGCACTAATACACAGAAAATTAAACCTCTCATTAACCTCACAAAAGGTACTAGTGGTGTGCTGAAAACTAATTGCTGCTTTAGGTCAAATTTTTATCTTTTGAACAAGAAGTATTTGATTTACACTATTCATGAATATAATATTTGCTTTTCCATAATGTAATCTTGAAGCTGAAAATAAGTACCTATGGAATGTACTGCTGTATAAGAAAGGAACTCGGGTAAGAATGTATATTTCCTGTTTTACCCACTGAGCTATTCTTAACTATTTCCTAATCTTAATTCATTTATTCAAATAAATGTACTGAAGAAGCCAAACTTGTCGATCCTAACAATATGCAGTGAATATTATTTACCATATCTGTGCACATACATGAATTATTCACTTTATTTCTATATCAAAATTACAAGCATAAATTATCTTTTGTTAATCCAATTATTCTATAACAGTATGCGCTGAAGAAAATATTCAATAAAAATAGGACTTTCGTGTTCAATATGACAATTCTTTTCAAGAATGTCATTTTCAGACCCCAATAAGGTAAATACATGCTGTTTAAAACATCTACAATGAAAATGTTTCATCTGCTAGACAAAGGTTAGTTTCAAGTAACCAGGCTTTAAAACATTAACACAGTTAGGGAGTAAACTTTATAAAGGACAAGGATGAAGAAATAAAGAAATCGTAATGAGACGAGGCAAGCCGCAGAGATAGCAGCGTACATACCTGGCGGCACACGTGCTCCCACTGAGTGTTGAGCTCCTTGAGTTCTGTCTCAAGTCTAGCTGCAAACTCTGGTTCCGCTTCACTCTTTATCTTCTGCCCACCTTCGTTCACACTGGTCAGACTGGGCTGAATGGTCTGTATATCACTGACTAAAAGCTAAGGAAATAGTTGAACTTAAGTCAGCTGAAAGAATCACCACAACATTAGAAAGGGTGCGTACCCCTAGTGGTGCAGGGTTAAAGTCTCAGTGCTTATCGTGATATCACCAGCCACTGCAGCCTGATTTCCATCACCAGCCAGGGAGGGGACCCGCGTGGTAAATCAGACTTCTACCTTGCCTGCTGCTGCCCTCAGCAATATATTTCAGTAGCTCTACCTGTTCTGCTCCCCATTCTGTCTCTGATTAATCCTCTCTTCCCCCCACTCCCGCACCTCTAGCTTACACCAAAGTTGTATGCCTAAAATAAGCAAATCTTAAAAAAACTAAATTTAAAAAATCTAGAAATAATACCACAAATAGAAAATGTATAATTAGGAACCGTGGTACTTTGTCCTTTAAATTCTGAAATATATACATATAATCCAACCTTGCAAAAAATGATCATGTTCAGTGATTTTAATGTCAACAATGAAGTCAGGAACTAGTTTTCCTCTTAGATAAAAAAGAAATATCTATTACTGTTTGTTTGAAAATGTGTGAAAATTATGGGCTCCTTATTTTACTATCGCTGAAAATAACTTTGTTGTTAAATGTAGGGTATTACGACAAATTTTTATAACGTGATGGGTGTGAAGACTATTTGTGCAGTGGATTTTTCTTTAGTATATATTTACAAAGAAAATTCTTTAAGGTATTATTTCATTTCCACTGCGTGACAACCATATAATGAACATAATTTCAAAAGTCCAGGTTGTGTAATACCACAGTGCTATACAATGTTACATGGAAATAGCAACATAGTATGACCAATATCTATAAGGTATAAAATAGCTAAAAGGATTCTTTAAATTATATCAAAATAATATTGTAAAGTGAGGGTTGAGGGTTATCTATTTCATCCATTTCTCATTTACAAGCCAGTTGCACAACTGTGGTGCTCACTGTCACTTTGCATCAGGTAACTACTGCTTGTAGGTGATTGTTCTCTGTACTGCAGAATGTTTGTGAGCACCCCTAGCCTCTACCCACCAGAAGCCAGTAGTGTCTACCCCAACCCAAGTACTGAAAAACAAGTGTGTCTCCAAGCATTTCTAAATGTCCCCCGGGGTGGGGGCAGAGGTAGGAGAATTACTCCTGGTTGAGAATCACTGACATAACATAAATAACATTCTTCATATACGTCTTTACACAGCAGGTGTCACACAAAAATGTTACCCTGCACTGTTTCAGCTGCTTTTTAAGGATTTCTGAATCGCCAACGGCAGGCCATTCCTCCTTCAGGAAAACATCAACTTCAGCCATCCATTTCTTCAGGGTTTTTATGTGATTCTGGAATCAGAGACCCATTTTAAAGGCATTATTGGGGTGCTTGTTTCACTTAATACAATTCCCTGTGGTGATATATCTGAATACAAGCCCAGGGACAATTCCCATGTTTGAAGTATGTCTCTAAGCAGCTCTTCAGGAAAAGAATATTTTTACTAAGACTGCATTTTTATGGTCTACTATATGAGCATTGGTGTATGAAGTCTGCTATTGTTAAAAATAAAATATTACTACCAAATGTGGTTTTATGATGTTACTCTTGAGAACATTAAATCATATTCCCCTCTAGAGAAATTTTAGGTTACAAAACAACTCATGATAATACTAACAATGTGCCCTTACAGTACATAGAATAAACTATGAACAATAAAGTCAATGTAACGGTGTCTTTATAGCTCCCTAAACCTGAACTTCCACAAATTGTTTTCCACAGTTGACAGTTTAAATAGTCTCTCCAGTTGAAAATGTACAGACCAAGATTTTGTCATCTTTAAAGAGAAAACTCTTGCTTTTAATTTCTTATTT
Source organism: Galemys pyrenaicus (assembly GCA_019455555.1). Lineage (NCBI taxonomy): Eukaryota > Metazoa > Chordata > Mammalia > Eulipotyphla > Talpidae > Galemys > Galemys pyrenaicus. Next base: position 11,097,971 of record JAGFMF010012069.1, on the reverse strand, counting down.
GTCTGACCAGGTTGACGTAACGATCAGGCAAAAAAAAAAAAATCATCCTTGCTCACTTATAAATAGCTAAATACTTCACATTAATTTTTCACAGATTGCCTTCTCCTAATGCTTTTTTGGGCTACTTTTCAAAAGTCTGTTATTCAAACTTCCTTATTTCCATACAATTGAACTATGCAGCTAGATGTGCTATTTTCTCTTAATTTTTTATTGGAAATACATGTTTCACAGAAATTCCCCCTTCTATATAATTAATAGGAATGATCTGAAAAGCATCTGATTAAAGATGAGAACTTCAACACTATCATCTTGCTGATATCTCTCAAGCCACATGGCCCCTTTCCTTATTCAGATCTTGATTATGGCATTGGATCTTTTTGGTATCTGCCTCAGTCACATCCCCTTCTATTCCACTCTCCACATACTGCGGATGTTCTTGTTCTCTCTCATCATAGTGATGTTCTGAAAACACAAATACTGTATCTTTCCACCTTTAAATACCAGTAATGGTTCCATATTGTTTTATTATTTTTAATCACATTGCCAACAGGTTGTATGCCAAAGCATGCCATCTACGATCATTCATGATATACTCCCAGAGCAGTTATACAATCATATATCATAGTAATATCCAAACATACCCAATCCCAAACTACTTACTTCCAGTTAATTGAATATCCTGCTCAATTATACTGTTCAAATGCGGATAACATATGTTCCCAAAACACTGCATAATCCCTTTTCCAGTTTATGTTGGATTTCTTTTCAGCCTATTATAACATTTACCATACTATTTACTTCCTGTAAACATCCCAAAATCTCATGCCCTAATCCCTGAAATACATGACTATATTAACTTACATGGCAAAGAGGACTTTGTATATGTGCTAAAGATTTGTGATGGGTCATTAATCTGGGCTATCAGGTCAGACATAATGGAATCATATTATGTCTATTTTCACTAACAAAAAGGAAGAAGGAGTGTAAGAAATTAAGTGAGACTGGAAACTGCTACAGTGCTGGCTTTAAAGACAGAAGTTGGGGCTATTAGCCAAGGAATGCAAGCATAGATGGTCTGCAAAATAGTGTCACTCAATATATGATTTTTCAACTTTACAATGATACAAAGTGATATGCATTCAGTAAGACCCATACTTCGAATTTTGATCTTTTCCTGGGTTAGTGATAAGCAACAAGATAATCTATCAGGATGCGGGGCTTTGGCAGTGAGCCACAGCTCCTATTCAGTCATATAATGATGAGGGTGAACAACCGATACCCTCTACAGGCTCTTTTTTATTATTGATGCATTATTCAGTAAATTACATGGGGCATTCAGAACTTTCTTGTAAAATGGATTTTGTGTTAGATAATTTTGTCCAACTGGAAGTTAATGTAAGTGTTCTGAGGATGCTTAAGCTAAGCCAAATTTATGTGTCTTTGGCAGATAACATGTGTTAAAGATATTTTTCAACTTAAGATATTTTCATCTTACAGTGGACCTATTAGGATACCTCCCCATCATAAGTCAAGGAAGATCTGTACTTTCCAGAAGTTAAAAATGATGAGAAAACAGATTATCTCCTAAGACCTCCATAATGGACACAGCCCTGCTTAAAACTTGATTTTAGCCCACTGAGATTGACTTGGATACAACTTCCAGTTGTCAGAACTGCAATAAATGTCCATTGGTTTAAGTCATTAATGTGTGGTGTTTTTATTATATCAGCGACAGGAAACTGATAGACTCCTCTTTCTTCTTCACTAGCAAGTGGGCTCCTTGATGGTAATAACCATCTCGTTTTAACCTCTTTAAGAGTTCAAATTAGATTGCAATTGTTTGTTTACTATTTTCACTTTACATGATTATTAGTATGGTGCAACTATCCAAACAAAATAAGCCAATTGAATTTGGTTTGTGAAAGATGATGGAGTCAAATTAACACATAGGATTGTAAGTGGAACATGCCCATGAAATAAATTACATATTACATGATAGATAATATTTTATCTATTCATAAACAAAATGATATTTATAAAGGGTAACCAGATTAAAGAAAAGGTTGGTTTTGAAAAACTAGAACTAAAATGTGTGTAAGCCCTATTGACACAGTAAAAATAAGTAACTCTAAAAAATAGCTAAAAAGCAAAACTTTTAATATTTTTTATAGAAATAAGTAAGCTCTGCTCCATTGAGAAAGACTCTTATCTTTTGGTGTCATCACTAACTTTGAAGTACTATAAAAGTTAAATGTCTATTTGCCTTTAGGTTTTATAATGAATTGCTAACCTACATCTGAAGAGGTGTGATCCAGTACCTTTCAACCTCATACAGTACTGTAAAGCAACATTATTACAATAAAGAAAAAAAAATCATAATGCATCACTAGGGGAGACAAGAGTAAACAAAAAACGAAAACACAAAGTAAAATACTGAATACCTGAATTTTTCGGAGTTTCGCCATATGCTCCTCCAACTTGTGGCAATGTTCAAATAGCTGGGAAGAGAGCTTCTTCCAGCGGGTCTCAACTTCTTCAAATTCTGATTGGTACTTCCGACTAATATCAGAGGGTGCTTTCTTTGACATCTCTTTCACAGTGGTGCTGAGATAGTTTAGGCCACTTTGTTGCTCTTGCAGAGAGCTTTGTAAAGCCTCCAAATTAAAAAGGAAAGTATACTTGTATTAACTGAAGAAAAAGGCTTCACTGTACATGTTTATTGATGAGCGTTAGTGAAATTAAATACACTTAATATGACTTCTATGCTCTCAGGGCAAAATCCTATACTGTCAAAACAGTAACAAGAATATAAAACAATTACATTTCATTAAAAATTAATTAAAATATAAAATTAAAAATAGTTGACACAGTACCATCTATAAAATAACTAGTGGTAATTCAAATTCTACGTTTTTATTTGAAGTAATTTATACACAACTCACTGACATTATATTGAAAAATTTAAGTTGACTTTTAGAAAGAATGTCAACTATATCCAAAATTATATCTCAATTAACCAGTTTGAGCACACATAACTTTACTGCATCATGTCTGCACATGAAGGCATTTATGACACAGGTAATAGAGTTTAACTTTATTATACGGAGTCTTTAGTAAGACAACTTCTAACTTCTTGGATAAAAATGTAACTAAATTATACTGATACACAGAATAACACAAGCCCGAATAAGTTACCAGATGGATGGCCTATGAATGCCACTTATCTACAATTTAGTATTTTTGAAAAAATGCTGTTTTGTAGTATTATACTAAAATTTAGGCGAGAACTTAAAAAGTTCGTTTCAGAGGTATACTCCACAACTTCTGTAATCATGACAAGGGTGCCTGTCTTAAAGTTTTCACTGCTCAATATTTATTTGAATGTGACTTTCTGGTTATAAAGTTTCATGATAAAAAATGGGGAAAACTTACGTACAACCATTTATGATTTTTATATAAATTTCAAATTTTTTTCCATAACTAAACACTCAACATTTAGTCATATTATATACAAAAACACAGGACATCATGCCTTCTTTTACAGTATGACCTACATTCTCAAATATGTCAAACAAATATTTTATGGTTGCAGATCTTACGCCTATTTAAGGTTCACTTTTATTTTCCTTTATTAAATGATTTACCCCAACTGATAATATAGATACTATCCAGTATGCATATAAACTACATTTTGAGCAAGGCATTTTATAGTGAGATTTTTCCCATGTCATTATTTTTCAAAAACATAAATTTCAAAAGCTCCTCTAATTCCTTTAACCATTACTACTATAAACTATGTTTATGATGAATTTTATCTACATCTGTGCAAAATTTTAATTCATTCTGATTATTTACCTAAGACAGAGACTTCACAGAAATAATCCTCAGCTGTACAATTAAACAAATTTTTATTACATAGTATTGAAAAGTTTTCCTCATGAAAATTTACATTCAATTTATCTTCCTATCAGAAAGCGATTATGTAGCTCATTGCAGTTAGAATGATACTTGTACCTTTTAGGTTTTTGGTTTTATTCTTGGTAATTCAGTGTGAGAAATAGTATCTCATTTTAAAAATATGCACTTCACCCTTCACAATTCAGGTTTAATGGTTGTTGATGTCTTTTTTTTGGCAACTCGCTATTAAATGACTTTCTTCTTAGTCAGAAAAAATGTCCTTTGGCCTCATTTTTCTTTTAAATTGCTCTGGTGTTTTACAATGGTTTTTTATTGCTTCTGGTAATTTCTGTGTTTCTTAATTGAACATTTTAAAATTTTGTTATTAAAAAGTTCTCTACAGTATATGCTTATTATATAATGCTATTTTAATAGACTTTATTCATTTATGCATACAGGAGCCAGGGTACAGGCCAGAGGCTCGGGAGTGAGAGGATTCACCAGAGACAGAGTAGGGAGCAGAACAGGCAGATTTTCTGAAACACACTGCTGAGGGGAGCAGTGGGCGAGGCAGGAGAGGTCTGCCAAGTCTGTGGGTCCTCTCCCTGCCAGGGATCGAGCTCAGGCTGCAATGGCTATTGATGGCTTGATAGCATGAGGCTTATTCTCTGTGCCACCAGAGAGACCTTATTTTTTTTAACTTTTTAATCTCTGTGGTAATTTATTTTGGTGTAATTTTTTCTTGCAAGCCTTTTTTTTTTTCTAAAGATTTTATTTATCTATGCATACAAGAGCTGTGGTAAAGACCAGAGTTGCAGGAGGTGAGAGGATTCACCAGACACAGAGTGGGGAGCAGTACAGGCCGATCGACTGAAACACACTGCTGAGGAGAGCAGTGGGCGAGGCAGGAGGGGTCTGCTGTGCCATGTGGGTCCCCTCCCTGGCCGGGGATCAAACTGGTGCTGCTGTGCAGCAGATGCTTCACAGTGTGGCTCTCAACGTACTGCGCCACCAGGGAGGCCCATGTTGCAAGGTTTTAAATTCCTTTTTTTCAGTTGGTATACACATTTTTCTCAACAATGTTTATCGTATTTTCCCCCTCCACTGCTCTTTCAGTGAAAATAGTCTTATTTCATCTAGATACAATTTCATGTATGGAATCCATCCACCCAAGTGCTGTATCATTTTTATTGTATTTTTTAGAGTTATTTCTATTAACACACATCTTCAAAGTAAACTTTAGAATTGTTATAAGTATTAAACAACTGAAGAGGAAAAATGATTAAATAACCATGCTTGGTACTACAGTAAGTATTCAATCTAAATAGGACATTTTAGATAAAAAATTTCTTTAAAGAAATAATTCTAGGGGCCTCCCTGGTTGTACACTGGGTTGAGCAGCGCACTGTGGGGCAAACCACAACCACTGCAGCACGAGTTCAACCCTTGCTACCGGCTAAAGAGGTGACCCACGTGGCACAGCAGACCTCTCTTGTCTCGCCCACTGCTCCCCTCAGCAGTGTATTTCTGTCTCTGGTGAATCCTCTCATCCCCCTGCACTTCTGGCCTATACACCCCAGTTCTTGAATGCATAATCTTTTAAAAAATATTCTGAGGTGAATTTTTAAAAGGTTATATTTCCCAAGATTCTTTATATAACTGTGTTAAAATTTAACTGTTTTCTTGATTTATCCCAAAATGTGAATCTATATCATCTCAACTGCTAGACAGCATAAATGTTTTCATGTGTCAAAAATAAAATGTGACTAGATATATACACAGGATTTTCAAAATCAACAAGCAAACTATTCCAAGTTTATTACTTTCATTTCTCCTATTAGTATTTCATTTCTCATATCCCCAAAATCAAGCTGCTAAACATGTAACTATTAGAAGTCAAGAAATGTCAGTATTACATAAGACCTAGTATTCAAATTAAAATTAATTTCATTAGCTATAATGATCTTACCTCTTCTGTTTAGAACTGTGAGAGGAGTTATAAATCAGCAAGCAAAGGGAAGAAATACTATCCCTTTCATTTTAATTAAAATCAATGGGTCTGAAAACACATACTAATGAAAAAACGCAGTTCATAAGTGGACATATGTATCATTGTCTTCAAGCAAGAGTTTTTATGGCTAGAAGGCACAAGCACACGCACTATTGTATTTTTAGCCTTCCTGTTGTTTAGTCAGCTGGCAAATGATCAAACTTGCCCTGATTATTTTAATTCTAATATTATTTTAACGTTACAACACTGTAATTGCTTGACAGATGAGACCTTTATTATAATTGCTGCCAATTTTCAAATATCCACAGACCTGTAACTCCACAAGTCTCTGCTCCATGATTTCATATTCGGTGACAGTAACCTGAGGTATACAGAGTTTGGTTTCTGACTGCTGGATCCACGTCAGGATGGTACTCATGGTCTCCTGATAGCGCGTAGGTGGCAAAGTATCAAAGACTATTTACAAAATGGGGGGGGGGAAGGACAATCATTTAGTGATGCAAAATTTTGTCAGACTGTTTCGCTACATCTTCAGCAAACTCAATTATCCTACCAACTACCCAATTTAACAAAATGCAAAAATCTGAGAACATATGATGTTGAAATCAGATTCCTACTACCTGCTCCGTACTTTCATACAAACTAGGCAAATTACAATGAATCCTTATATCAGTCCTGTAAGGTTTGCATGGTTCAATTCCTGTGCCAAATACCTTCGTTAAGGTGAGGAAATGGTGATAGAGTCTAAGTAACCTGCCCTAAGTAACACAGACAGCACTGGAGAAGCTGAGCAGAGTACAAAGTAGACTTAACTCTGTCATTATTTGCTTTTGGGGAAAAAACAGCATCATCCAAATCCTTGATATTTTGCATTATATCATATCACCTCTAATTTTACCAAAAAAAAGTCTTCATATTTACCAAAATAAATGCTTAATGTGTTAGAAACTCTGATAATAATCACAGACATTTCATTCTTAATTCTTATAGCAAGCCTGTGAGATATCCATTTGTATCTTCATGTACAATTGAAAAAACTAAGGGTGCATTTCCAAAAAGGCCAACTAATTTGCTCAAAATCAAGCATCAAATTAATGTCAGAGACAGAATTTTCTTTTTTTTTTTCAGTGTGTAACAGCTTTAATAGAATTTTCATTGTGTAACAGCTTTAATAGAATTTTGTGCATAAAGAAAGAATAGGGGAGAGGAAATGGTTTCCCAATGCAACACCCAAAGTTACCCATTCCCTTGTAGGTAAATGCCCAGCCAAAGGGTTGGCCCAAAGCCGGGTTGCTGAGGCTCAAAAGCTTGCCACAAGTCTAAGGCACCTTCTAGCAGCAAGCCATAGGAAAGGGGCAGGGGAGTTAGACACATCTGAGACGAAAAGACCAAAATCAAGATACAAATCTAGGTAACGGCTGCAACTGTCAGCTTCCCCACGGACTCCCACCCACAAGGCCCATTTGGTTTCAAAGTCAAAACCACTACCAAACTCACATGTACATACGTGTACATCATATATGCATCTTCTCTCTATGTGACATAAGTAGCTATACTGACCGTGTTCAAGGAGACTAATGCCAAGATTAAGAAATTTTGCAAGGAACTGGAAGCAATGAAAATGACACAAGAGATTCAAGGCGGAATCATAAAACTGTAGAACTGAAACAATAAATAAGAGTAAAGTAAAAACTCAGTGGTTGGGATTTAAAGCAGAGTGGACAAAACAAAACAGAATTAGTAAACCTGAAGACAGATAAGAGCATATATTTTTGGAAGAGAACATGGAGAGACAAAAGAATGGAGAAATTAAGAAGGAAGAGAAAATAAAAAGCATAGAAAAAATGACCCACCATAAGTGCATCCTAGAGAGACAGAGAGAGATAATGGGGCAGAAGAGATATTTGAAGAGGCAAAGACAATTTTCCTAAACAGATGAAACCAAAGTTCAAAACTCTAATTAAATCACTATACTGAATGTCATGATTTAAGACATATCTTTACAAGGTAGGATACAGGTATCACCTCTAAATACCCATTCCAACTACTTACTCTAAATGAAAAGAATATAAGAAGGTACTTTGCATGTTCTTTACGGGCATTTTCAAGTGGGAAAGATAATTTTAGAGCATGTTTAGAAATGAATCCTTAGAGTTTTACTCAATGTGCTTTTATTTGAGAGTCCATGCACCAATTTATCTTAAGAGACTTTATTTAATCTTAGCACTTCTGATTTCATATTGAAACATCTCTTTGGTACCGTCACAGAAATAATGCTTCTTTATTGACTAAAAACATTTATTTGAATGATAATTATTAATAAACAAAGGTGAAGAGAGATCTCATGAACAGTAATGAAAATATTTACTATTTTTTTATAAAATATTTATTTATTTATCATACAAGAGCTGGGGTAAAGGCCAGAGGTGCAGGAGGTGAGAGAATTCACCAGAGACAGAGTGGGGAGCAGAACAGGCAGATTTTCTGAAACACACTGCTGAGGGGAGCAGCGGGAGAGGCAAGAGAGGTCTGCTGCACAATGTGGTCCCCTCCCTGACCGGGATTGAACTCGCGCTGCTATGCAGCAGATGTTTCACAGTGTGGCGCTCAACCCGCTGCACCACCAGGGAGGCCCTAAACATTTACTTTTAATGGAGTGAAGAGTAGTGTCTGAGAAGACATCTGAATGGGTGATCTGGAAGCAGAGGAGTCCATGGGAACAGACAGGGGGTCTGTTTCATGGATTATAAATTGCATGGAATTTGACTTTTTGAACACGAACATGCACATTCTGGAAAACATTGCTTGTTTCCTTGTGACAGTGGCTAAGACAAACATGTACAGAAGCTTGCTAGAGGTGATATTAATCAGCCTAGTTTTATCCAGATGATGAATATATGTCAGGAGGGAGAGATAAGTATAGCAAGGGTTGATGATTTTGGAGTTATTTTGTTAGAAAAGATCAACAGGTTTTCATGTCCATCAAAACGTATTGCTTCTCTATTCTGTTTTTACAGAAAAAGGCTGTGTAGCATGGTAATTAGTATATCTGATTCTGCAGTTCAGTAAACCTGGCTTTGGAACTGGCTCTCTATTTCCCAGCTTGAGCAAATTACTTAACATTTTAGTTTCTTAGACCTCATTTGTAAAAATGGGAATGCTGATACTTTTCACAAAATTAATTGAGGCAATTATTATTTGCTCATTCAGGAAATAGTTATTCACTGCTCTGAGCATCGGGATGCAAGAAGTGAAAATTTAAAAAGTAGAACCTAGGCTTTCATGGCACTGAAAATCTAATTGGTGAGTAAATGAACAAATAAATAGATTGTAACAGCTAATGGAAATAAATAGCAGAGAAGAAAAATTAAGGTACAGGAGAGGGAGCTAGGGGGGTTTGGGGGAAGGGAGGAAGAGGGATTCCTTCCAGAAGATGCAATAAAAGGAATTTAAGAATTAGATTCAAACACGGTGGAATAAATAAGGACCTATACCAGAAACGGTGGCAAATTCATATAATAGGAATAGCAGGGAGCTACTACCATGCAAAAGGTTAGGGGGGCAAAGGGAAAGGGTGGGAGACAGTGTTATAAGAAAGCAGTAACTGGGGTCACCCAGTTGGAGCTGTTTTCACAGGGAGCTGCCCTTTGGGAATGCAGCAACCCCGGAGATTGCTGTTCCAGGGAAAGTTAGTAACTTGGAGAATTCATTCTCAGCCACTGATGGAGATACACACTGAGTCAAGGAAAGAGGATGAGAATATTCTAGTTTGTGTCCTCTTCTCAACTTAAATATCCTCTAAGTGCCTCCCACTCGCTGAACCAAGCAGGTAGTCATGTTTGAAAAGGATCCTGGGAAGTGTAGCTTTCATGGGAAGAGCAAAATGTGGCACGAAAAGACCCAAATGGTCTGCTTTAGGATTATGGTGAGAGGGACCCTGGGGAGAGGGAAAGGAACTTGGGAGGGGCAACAGGGAATCAATGGTATTAGCAATTACTATTTTTCCTAAATTTAGTGGTTTAGTAAGCGGATTTAGTTTAAGTTATTTTTAAAATGTTCATATGCTGCAGAAACATTGAATAAATAAAAAGTATGTAAAGAGAAGAGCCTCCCTGGTGGCCTAAGAGTTAAGTCTCAGCACTATCACTACAGCCTGCATTCAATCCCTGGCCAGGGAGAGGACCCACATGGCGCAACAGACCTCTCCTGCCTCACCTGCTGCTCCCCTCAGCAGTGTATTTCAGTCATCTGCCTGTTCTGCTCCCCACTCTTTCTCTAGTGGTTCTTCCCCCACACTTCTGGCCTACACCCCAATTCTTCCATGCAAAGAAAAATAAAATTTAGCTTAATAAATATTCTTTAAAAAAGTATATAAGGAGGATGACAAACACCAAGAGTGTCACTGGGTTGGGTAAAGCCAAACCAAACTTAAAACCTAACTCTTGGTAGTTTACTGTAGAACTGAGGGACATGGGGGAGCAGGGAAAGCTGGGTAGGGCAAATACAAAATGAGAAAGGAACACAATGGAGGTGGGTGCTTTGGTGGAGCATGCACTATAGTTAATAACGCAAGAAGAGGGGGCCCTCTACTCCCAAAATATAAATAATTGTGTAAATGAATGTTGCCCCCATTTAAAAACAAGTTTAAAATAAATATAATTAAAAAAGAGCGCCAACGGCTGCAGAATGAACAAAAAGACCTGGGTGTGCATGTGCACTTGGCCAGAGGCTAAGGGAAAAGAGGGAGCCATGTGATTACTGAGAGTCACAGCTGCATGTGACGACATGAACTGCAGGTGGAGAACAAGTGCTGTGGTCCATGAGCACGAGTGTTTGCAGTCACGAAGGCCACAAGGAGGTGCCTGCAGCAAGAGCAAAGTGAACGAGGTAGAATGTGGTTGGAGAGAGCAGGCACCTTTATTGAGAACTAAGGCAAACGTCCACTCTACTCTGAGAGACACAGAATGACTTGTGAACAAATACATCACAGCATAATCAAAAAGTGTGTCTGTAAGCGCCTCACACATAAGTTATCCTGCACAAGGGAAGACAACACAAGGTAAGCTCCTTCTGCATCCCCCCATGACTGCTTTTGCTTCCTTGCAACCTACTATGCTCAGTCTTTGAAAATACAGAACTAGTTCAAGATGTTACATCACAGCTTAAAACCTATCACACTGCTTCATTTTTCTTGGACCTCCAATGCCAATATCTAGGGTATTTCTTCATTTGATATTCAAGGATATCCGTGATTGGAATTCCATCAGCTTTTTTGCCCAATTGCTCACCACCATAAACACCCTATCCTTCAAACAAACTCTATCACTTAATTCCATCCTCTGTGCTCATGCCCCTCTCTCTGTTAAAGTCTTCACAGCTCAACTTCCATTCATGCAAAGCAGATGGGTTTATAGAAAGTGTATCAAAGACCACCCTAGAAAAATTTTAAAAGGCATGTCTCCAGTGAACTGAACTCTGGGTATTTTTCACAGTGCTGCTCTAATAGTCACTACCTAAACAGCTGATTCGTTTTCTACTTTAAAATTTTCCAATCGAGTGTTAGTATAAACTACCACACTACTGAAGTATTTATTGCAATACAATGTAAGGGTTTTTATCCCTTCATTTCCCATGACTTTCTACACCTTAGCCCTACTGTCTCACCAAGCCTGTCTTCAAGAACTCCTACAAAATAAAATTTTAAAATGTTTTTACTGTCTATGGCCCCCCTTGCCATTTATGTTTCCAAGATTCTCAAGGTCAAAGAGCAATTCTTTCATCCCTCAGTATTAAGCACGTAGTTTGTTTAAAAGAAACGAAAAAGTCCATTACTCTTTTATAGTTTTCCCTATTTTCTTTTCTGGAGTCACAGAGCAAAGTAGTACAGGTTGTGCCTACCAGCATAAAAAAATCCCTTACCTAGATATACAAGTAAATTATATCATTTTTCTGACTTGAACCTGGAAGAGTTAGCTCTAGCCAACCTTTGTTTCCTTCCCAATCTCTCAGCATATTAACATGGAGTAGCAGGGACTAACCACAGTGCTTGAAATTATAGCCATAAAGCATACTTTTTGCTGGATACCCTAACATTTTCTTCTATTATCCCTACAGGAGGAAAAATTTACTCCTTGCAATTTTGGTGAGTATTTCCCACTATACCTCCCCAGATGATCACTGCTTCACTCAAGGGTTACATCCACTTTTCTTTACCCTATCATAACTCTAGTCTAATGTGACATGGGCTCTTCCCTGTATAGCTATAATTTCCCTTATCTTCCTACTTCCTTCAGCCCCTTCTTCCATCTGCTCCTCACAAACCAGCTAAAGGCTAACTTATCCATTAGATCTTTCAAAAATACACATGAAATTCTTCTAGAAATTTCAGGTGCATTTAAAATAAAACCCAGACTTGTAAGAGGCTATAGGGACCTTCATGAGCTCCACCTTCATTTTATCCTAGTGTTCCCATGATTTACTAGTCTCCAGATCCCACGACTTCCTTTTTGTCTACTGGACATATCAAGCACTTCTCTACTTTGGGGCACTTGAGCTTGTTTCTGTTCTTCCTAATATCCTTCCCTCACCTCCTCTCACAGCTGGCATCTTCAGATCTCGCAGGTTTGGCTCAAACACCCACTGAACAGAATATTTCTTGACTGAATAATGATAATATAATATAGATATTTATTACATTTCTTTCTGTAAGATCCTTTAGGACATAAATCTTGCCTTTAATTTTTCTCACTAAAACTAAGTATCTCTAATGCCCAATACTTTCTGGACACATAGCAGGTATTCAAGAATATTCACTGAATTAGTGAATGAAAGGGCAAGACAGTGTTGTGGTAAAGTATTAACAGATTAACACAATCACTGTAATAACCCCATTGACATAGTTTACACAAATGTTAAAAAAAACCCTAATATTCATATGGAGCCATGAAATGTGACAACTAGCCAAAATAACCTTGAGTAACAACAACAAAGTGGGAGCAATCATATTTCCTGATTTCAAAACAGATTACAAGGCACAAAATAATTAAAACAGTACAGTACCAGCATAAAGACAAATAAAATGCACAAAATAGAGCACAGAAATAAACTCACACACATACAGCCAAGTGATTTTTTTAAAAGGGTGCCAAGAACACAAAATGGAGAAAGAATTATTTCTTCAACAAATTCAGTTAGAGAAACTTGATCTCCACATTCAAAAAGAGCAAAATTGAACCCTTATTTTATACCAAGTAAATTAACTCAAAAGAAGACTTAGATGGAAAAACTGAAAGTAAAAAAAAAAAAGAAAACTCCTAGAGGAGAGCTACAACATTATTCTTTGCAATGATTTCGTGAATATGACACAAAAGCACAGGAAACAAAAGTAAACTAATGTGAGTATGCCATACTAAAAAAAGTTCTGCACAGCAAAGAAACAGTAAAGTGTTGAAAAGCCAACTTACAGAATGGAAGAAAACATTTGCAAATCACATATCTGACAAGGCTACTGTCTAAAACATGTATGGAACACCTACAAATTAACAGCAAAAATCAAAAATAGGCAAAATATTTGAATAGACATTTCTACACAGATAATCTATAAATGAACGATAAGTATGTGAAAAAGATAGCCAACATCACCAATTATGAGATAATGCAAAGCAAAATCACAATGAAATATCACATTGCACCTATTCAAATGACTATTATCATGACAAATAGAAGAAAACAAATACTGGTGTGAATGGCAGAAATTAGAATGGGCCTCCCTGGTGGCACAAGGGATTTAGCGCCTCACTGTGTGACTTCCACAGCCACCGCAGCATGAGTTCGATCCTCTGCCAGGGATGGGACCCACATGGTGCAGCAGACCTCTCCAGCCTCGCCCTCTGCTCCCCTCAGCAGTGTATTTCACTTAATCTGCCTGTTCTGCTCCCCACTCTGTCTCTGGTGAATCCTCTCACCACCTGCTCCTCTGGCTTGTACCCCAGCTCTTGTATGAGTAATTAAATAAAAATCTTTTTTAAAAAAATAGAATGAACTGCCATTGGTGAAAATGTAAAATGGTAAGGCTGCTATGGAAAATAGTATGGAAGTTCCTCAAAACAAATTAAAACATTAAAAATATATAAAAATATGATCTGGTAATCCCACTCTGGGTATTTATTCAAAGGAAATGAAATTAGGAGGTTAAAGAGTGATCTATAACCCCGTGTTCACAAGTTCTAGTTACAGAACCAAGATACAGAAACTAAATGTTCATTGGTCAATGAATGACTAAAGAAGGATGCCATTCATTCAGTCATTAAAAAGAAAGGAAATCCTGCCATTTGCAACATGAAAGATTCTGGAGGGCATTATGCTAAGTGAAATAAAGCAGTAACAGTAAGACAACTACTGTATGCTTTTGTTTATATGAGGTTATCTAAAATAGTCAAACTCATAAAAGCGGAGAACAGAATGGTGGACAATGGGGAACAGAGGTAGAAGGAAATGGGGATTTGCTGTTCAAAAGGTTACACAAGAGTTAGTTCGTAGAGTTGTTGCATAATTTTGTGCCTATGGTAACAATACCTTATCTTACACTTAAAGATTTCTAAAAAGGAGAGATCTCATGGTCAGTCTTTGTTAAAAGCAATTAGATGAAACAATAGCATATTTACTAGCAATATAATATCAGTATAAAAAATCAGCTGGAGTCATAAAACGTGTTCTATCACAATTTTTTCTAAAAGAAAAATCAGAAAGACAATATTATGATAGCATTCTAAGAATAAAGAACAAAATGACTCCTTTCGAAGGTTTAGGTAAAAGCAAAATGCTTGTTTTTTCATAACTAAAGCGGTCACATTTCCCATTTTCTGAAAAACCAAACTAAACTTAAAATACTATTTTTTTACCAGATTTCCTCTTCAAAATTGAAGAAAATCTAAACTAAATTATAAACTTTGTATGTATATTTCCATTTGAAAAGAATGGAGCACGAGGGACTGAGGCGATGGTACACTGAGATGGTGATGGGGAATACATGGGGATTACAATTGATGGCAAGTATATGTAAATTTTTAAAAAATATTAAAAAAAAAGAATTCCAAAAAAAAAAGTTGCTTTTTGGCTAACAAAATCAGAACTAAGTTAAAAATATACATACATATATGTACATATTCTGAGCTTCACTTTATTTTAATGGCAACACTAATAAAAGTAGAGCTGCATCTGTTAAAAATAAATGAATACTTATTATAAAAAAAGAATGTTCTAATATCTTACTTATTAAAATAATACATCTATACAAAACATGTGCTATGTTTTCTATATTCATCTAGTGCAGAGTACATGATCTTTCTGGTTTGCAGTTAGTAGAAAATGTTTCTAGCAATTGTTTTGGGAGATAATTCTACTCCCTCAATCTTCCAGCCTCAGGCAACTACTCATCTACTTACTTTCTGTCTCTTCAAATTCATCTATTGTGGACATTCATATAAATGTCATCATACAATATATGATCATTTGCGATTAGCTCCTTCACTCAGCATGTTTTTAAAGTTCACTTACACTTATGCACATACTAGTACTTTATTACTTTTCATTATTGAATATTTAATCGTATGATGGATATCTATTTTCCTTATTCATTCAATGGCCATTTGGCTTGCTTTCATTTTTGGCTATTCTAAGTCATGTTTCTCTGAACATCTGGCATATTACCTAGTTCATATACTATCTCATATGCATCCTTTAGTTAACCAAGACCCATTAGGTCCTTATAACATGGGATAATAAAAACACTTCTTAAATGTTGCTCTCTGAAGACTAAAGGAGGTAATGATAAGAAACTTCTTTGTAAACTAAAAGTATTATGAATGTAGCATATATTTTAACTTTTGATAGCATTTTCTCCTATCATCATAACCAGGGGACATAAATTTCTTATACTATTTTTCACTGCTCAAAGTTATGAAGAGAAGTTTTTGCTTAAGTGTGAGAACATTTATTTGTAAGGAAAAATTGAAGGAGGAAATGAAAGTCGGAATGTATTTCCAGGACTTTGTGTTCTTATTTAATGAACTCTTACTGTGTTCAAAGTGCCATGTAGTAATATAAGAAGTAAGAATGACTTCCTGGTGTTAGTTTGAAGGTAAAGCATAAACACGTAGAATTCACTGAAAATAACTATAAATTAGCAAACTAAACTACAATATGACTTAATATGGTGATTGTTTATTTACAAATCACATAGATGTATGATATATACATCAATTATATATAAATACATAAATGCATTTAACTATATATGTAATGTATGCATTACACATATTTTATATGTAATTATGTAATTAAAGAACAGAAGCAAACATGTTGAAAATGTTTTGGTAAACAAAGTAGAAGATATTTTATTTAGAGATAAACACAGTGAAAATATTTAGCAATTTTATAAATGGTCTGCCTATGTATCAAAGAGGAAATATGAAAGAATAGACTGATGTCTGTGTGGACAAAAATGTATGTTATTGTATACTTATACTGTCATATCACAGGTGAATCTCATGATCAGCCAACATCGGTAATCTGACAATATTTAAAATAATTGGAAACACACTGGACCTTAGTACAATTAACAAGTGAATGTAAGCTAAAATAATTTTCCGGTGAGTAAGCTCTTTTTCTTACCAGTTCCAGCATAACCATTAAAAGGTATGCTATTAATGGAGTTTTATGAATTTACAACAAGGAACAATGAACGGATGTTAAATAGGTCGATTTTGAAAATTTAGGACATTCAGAATCTTTTCTCCCGTTGATTTTACAGTGGTCCGGTAAAAATATACTGAAATCCACTAGAGGGAGCTGACATTATTTAGTTTTCTATCAAGAAAATAAAGCCCTCAGCAAAAATGACTTTGAAGTAAAAGAAAAAATACATCGTTTGCTTTATTCAGTTCCTCCTATGACCTCACTAAGAAATGAAAATAAAAACCCAGCAGGTATCTCTAGAGAAGGAATTCAACACCTGCAGCTAGACATCAAAACTAATATAATATCCCCATCCACCAGCCAAGCTTCCCTGTATAGTCAATGAAACAAGTGAATTTGTAAAGAAATAAAAATTAAATAACCGGGAAGATGAGGAAATTATCATGTATCTCACCATACACGTTGTAGAAATATCATGTAGTAAATTCTTTGGATATTTGCAAAGAAAAGCAATAAAACTATGTTTTCCAACTAATTAAAATTTTACTAGAAAACAAATATATGTTTCTGTGCTTTTCACAACTAATTTGGGTGAGATTTAAAAAAGTATTATGTTAGTGCCTTAAAATCCATTTTTATTCTATACTTATATGTAGTGTGTACATCTGTATTATATATATACATATACAGTGAACCAAAAACTCCTTTACTCTTATTTTTGTAAATATTTATGCATACAAGAACTGGGGTGCAGGCCAGAGGTGTAGGGGGTGAGAGAATTCACCACAGACAGAATGGGGAGCAGACCAGGCGGATTTTCTTAAATACACTGCAAAAGGGAGCAGCCGGAGAGAGGGTAGACGTCTACTGCACCTCAATTATTATTTCTTAAAAGTTCATAACCCTTTCTGTGAAAGGACCTTTTGTCTTAAAATAGTAAGCTGAAGAGTAAGGATATTTTGGTTCAATATTATGTATTAATAAAAGTGGAGATTAAACAGACATCTTAAAAAAACTGTTCCTCATGTGGTATGCATATAAATGATTGCTTTTTTTTTTATTTCACCATCACTGAGGAAAAAAAAAAGTATACCGCACAGTTATTGTGATACAACAGTAAAATGCAGCCCAGAGAATAATTTGCCCTTTGCTGAATTTCAGTTGTCCTATGTGTGCTATAGCTGTAATAATCTTCACACGAGTTGATCAAAATATTGGTAAGAAGCTTAGCTAAATATCCTCATACACTGAACAAAATGAATTTAATTACCATCCATCAACAGGGACTCAACTGCTTTTTTCTTTCTTTCAATGTTCAAAATGGCTGACTATGAAAACTGCAACCCACCAAGCAGAAGTCATGTTTATATCAAGACATGTATTCTTTAGCTACTCCGGGTCAAAAAGTATCATGGGGGAGAATGGAAATACAGCATCTAAGTTTTACAACAACAGAATTTCAGTACTTGTTACGACAGGTTGTAAGGAAAGTAGTTTCTTTGACAGAAATTCTTTCATGCTAATACTTTCTTCCCTAAACATAACTAATGTGGAAAATACCACCTTAGCCATTTTTTGCATTTTCACTTACGTGTCTGCAGCTCTTTCTCTCTGGCCTGCAAATCAGCAAGAACTTGGTTAAAATGATTTGTAAAGGCCACGAAGTCTGCATCCAGGAACATTGGCCCTTGTCCTTTCTCTTTCAGGGCTATGGTTTGTGTTTTTAATCGTCCAATTTGAGGCTGAAGAGCTGACAACCGCTTGACTTCATCCTGTACCATCATTGAGAATATGAAAACAAATAACATTTTTACCTTGCATATATTACGCTGTGCAAAGAAAGGTGTTAAAAGGCAGTGGTGCAAGCTTAGCTTACTGCCCTTATCAAAGTATTGATAAGAAACACTCATGACAGTTCCGGCAAGCAGCTAGCTCAGCTGATCGATTTAAGTACACTCTGGTGCTTCCTTCAGTACATAGCATCATATAGAAGTGTCTTTAAATTTTAAAATGAAATCATTCAGAGATTAATGAACATGAACATATGCAGTTTAAAAGTACTATGAATGACCAAAATCCTTTCCAGAAATCAAACATGGATGTCGCCCTGTACCTCTGTATCTCAAAGCTATGTGCCTTTGCTTCAAACTCTAAACTGATTAAAAGATCAATATTTACTTTTTCTTTACATCCATCTGTGCAGCCTATGAAGTTGTAAAAATATAGCCCCAAAGTTATGTATTTAACAAATGAAAATAAAATTTGAGAATAATCATGTCTGTATTTATCTACATGCATACTGTTAAATTACAAATGTTTATATGTATTAATATTATGCAGGTTATCTATAATCTACACATATATGTATTTATTTATAGAATTGTATAACTCTGGTAACATCACTTCTGACTGAACAGGCCGTTATCATTATTTGAATTAAGGTAACTGTTCTACTGTCCTCCTGGTCTACATAGTTGTTAACAGCAGCTCCATTCACTCTCGAGTACTCTTGTTTGGATGCTAAAAACACAAGGACAGCCTTCTGGGTTGTCCAAGTCAGTAGTCATTAGTCACAAGAGGCTAAAGGTGGCCATTTAGACGTGCTATCCTTGTAAACTATGCACTGGAGTCTGAAGATTTAGTCTGAAAATATATCAATATAAATTATCTCATAGCTTAAGGATATTGACTTAACCTTGCAAGAGTGTATTTGATGTATCAAGTTAAATGAAATATATTATTGAAATTAATTTACCTGGTTCTTTCCCTTTTTAATACTTTCTCTAAACTATTTAAAATTACCTATGTGGCTCAAACTTGTGGTATGCATTATATTCATTTTTTTAAGATTTATTTTATTTATGCACACAAGAGCTGGGGTACAGGCCAGAGTCACGGGAGGTGAGAGGATTCACCAGAGACAGAGTGGGGAGCAGAACAGGCA
>JAGFMF010012069.1:11042727-11078374 GCA_019455555.1 Galemys pyrenaicus | reverse complement strand
TGTGGGTCCCCTCCCTGGCCGGCAGCAGGGATCGAACTTGTGCTGCAGTGGTTGTGGTTTGCTTCATAGTGCGTTGCTTAACCCACTGCGCCACCAGGGAGGCCCTTATATTCATTTTGAGTAGTGCTGTTCTTCATATAAATATTTGTACATTTTTATTTCCTGTGGTGTTTCAATTCTTATGTATCTGATGCATATATAATTCAAATTCAAACAGAACTTTCAAAATGTTCTTATTAATTTACCGTGGTTGCTTGCTTTTAGGTCACACCTATGCTACCTTTGGAAAAAAGGACTTACTTATCATCTAAAATGTTTGAAACAGGATAATTAAAATTTAAAACCTGGATCATAAGCCAATTAGAAGAAGGGGAAAATTTAAAGAATTATGGTAATTTTGAACTAAATATAAATTGGGGCTTCCTGGAAATCAAAGTAAAAAGAAAAATGATGTTATTTCTGGATGCATGCATACTACTTTGGAGAGAGTAACTTTTGTCTTAGCATTGACTAAACCAGATGTAATACATAGACCATTTGATAGTAGCAAGACTACCTAGAGGGCCATGCAACTTGTTATGGTATTTACAAGATTTGAAGATAGCTTTCAGAGAAATGTTGGCATGTGGCTGTAATGGTATGAACTCATTCAGGTAGGTTAATCTGATAATCCAAGTCTTTGGTGAAGCTGAAAGACATTTAGATTAAGTTTAGATAAAAATATCTAACCCATATCGCCCACACAAATATAAAGCCTCTCAGTCAAGTTCTGAGGGGTAGGTATTTATTCATGGATGAAGACTAAAACAAGAGGTAAAGGGTATGTACTCTGTTTTTAATTATAGAAATGAAGACCTGCACTTTGTACAGTAGGCTTGTGAATAGCAGTATTGACATCTGCTGTGAAACATTTAAGAACCTGATTTACATTTGGCCAGATGGAGGGACTCTCATTCTTTCTGTTTAGGGGGCTATAGCAGAAGCCTACAGTATAGCTAAGCATGTTTTGCAAAACAAAGGGGACTTTGAAACTAATAAAACATTTGGGCAAATGTTCAGTTGAGACCTTAAAGTTCTATGAGTAAATCACAGGCAACATCATTTTGCCCTGATATATTTAACATTTAAAAGATGTTAACTATTACTTGTTAGTTATATAAAAAGGTCTAAATGTGGTTGATCCTCCAGAGTAAAGCATCTTCCATGAGTCTGTTTATCATTTAAAATTGTATGTTTATGTTGTAGAAAAACTTTTATTTTTTTTTTCCCACAAAGGGTCTACGGATTTCTTTGAATTCCTAAAGGGCTATTTCAAAACCCAACATATTAAGAACCAGTTCTGCAAAGTAATGTATTTTGAGCTAAACTGCACTCTGTTAGAAAACATCTAAATGAAATGCACTGACAACAGGATGGAATAATTTATTTACTTATCACTAACATGGCCATATAGTATAATTTCACCTGTTGTAAATGACATTGAGTTGGTCCTGCGAAAAATACTGTACCAAAGATGATTCACCAAATAAATAGAAACCAATGGGGCAGAAAGAGTAAGGGGTGATGAATAGGAATGGAACTCTCATCGCACTCTGGAACTTTCGGGCTGGATACAGAACAAAAAACCATTTCACTTACGATGACTTCCCCAACCCTGGAAGAAGATTCAAGATATACCACCTTCAGGGATCTCCGCTTGCTTTTCAGATGAAGACCACCACCATAGCATAGGCTAGGATTCCTTGCTTTGCCGCCTACATGCCTCCTTTACACCTGCACTGTTCCGCTTACTCTCCCCACCCAAATCCCTCTGTGCTCAGTGTTCACACCAGCCTCTTGCCTCCATCTTTTTTCCCAAGTTCTACTCATCAAGAAAGTGTTGAATCAAATAGCCCTGTCTCAAGGCTGATGCCCTGGATAGCTCTGTCTAGGTCAGGGTTCCCCTGAAAGACATTCTCCCAGAAGTCTGTACCTTGGTTAACATCATTTGTCCGACGGCTAATTTTACATCTATTTATTCAGTCATTTACTTAATGTCTCTCCTCCCAGTTTTCAGTAAACACTATGAGGGCAGGGTCAATGAACATTCACTCTAATACTCCCAAAACTTACGGGACTGCCACCCCGGTAGGTTTTGAAAGTGGACCACCATCCCAGTGGAACTGGAAGGCAGGGTATCAAGTCAAAGAGCCTTCTGAAATTTTGGATTTAACGAGAATCCACCATCCGTTCCTTCCTCTCTGGCTCTCCTCGATTTTGCAATGTCCAGCTATGGCTAACCTACTACGCTATATTGGACGTATGTACATTTTCTGGTTTTATAGAGAGAGGAATTTTGCCTCAGTATGATTCATATGGAAGTCTAACCCATGTCTCATTTTAGCCTTATTTAGATGAGACCCTGGGCTTTAGAGTTGATGGTGGACTTAAGAGTTGTAGACACTTGAGTTTCATGACATGAGAGATGTACAAGTATTTGCAGGGGCAAGGTCAGAATGCAACAGACCAAATTGTATTCCCCTCTTCCAATTCTATAGGTTTAATGCCTAATCTACAATGTAACTGTCTTTAGTGAAAGGACTTTTAGGAGGTAATTAAGGTTAAAGGAGATCTTATGCAAGGGATCTTAATCTAATAGGATGGGAACTTAAAAAAACAAAACAAAACAAAGAGAGTTTCCTCTCTCGTAACACATGCACTGAGGAAAGGCCATGTGAGGAAATGGTGAGTAGGTAGCAGTCTACCAGGCAGGAAGAGAGCGCTCCCCAAAAATGAAGCCTGTGGAACCTTGACCTTGGAGTTTTCAGAACTCAGAATTGTGTGAAAATAAATTTCTGTTCTTCAAGCAACACAGTCTACATTATTTGTTATGGTGGCCCAACATGGCTAATATACTTAGTATCGTTCTTGGCCAACCAAGTCAGAGACACTAAATATCTGTTTTATGTATGAAAGTATTTTGTAGATACTAATATAAATTTCTATGCCTGGACATCAAAGGAAAAAGTTAAGGTAATATCTGATTTTTGTTGTGAGAAATAATGTAGGTGGAATATTCCCTGATTCCCAAAAAGAAAATAATCATGGATTCTATTCATTAATAGCACAATGATTCGAAAGAGAAATTCTGCAGATCTGCTTATCTGATGCCCAATAAACTCTTTCCTTTACTGTATTATTCATCCAAAACCAGATAACCAATGTAATTTCTAAGTTTATTTCCTAGTAAAGCTACAGGTCCAATATTTGAAGAAGATTCACGTTCTTTGAAAGAATTCTGAATCCCCCATCACTTTCTGGGCCCCATACCATTTCTAAACCCAGCCAGTCGGCTCTCCAGCTCTAATCTCGGGTCAGTTGAAGCATTCTCTGCAGTGTGCAGATTGGTCCCCATTCATTGTTTTTGTATGGTGCCCAGTCTATCATTAAGGTGCATCCCGGAAACCTCTTCAAATATCTTCTGATCAGTTTCCCACTTCTCATGAAAAGTGTGTAGCTCACATAACTAAGCAAAAGCTCAAGTTATTTATATTACTATATGGCTCTTTCTTTCTTTCACTTGAAGATATACCCTGAATCTTTTTGTCAGCTCTTTTTGCTTTCTGGTTAAGTTTAGTGAATGGAGAGGTTGGCCCCGATTCTGGAGGCAGGAAGAAAAGTTAATTAAATTTATTTTTGTATCTCCATTCCTGTGATGGTACTGTGGGCTGGCTTTTAAGGCTGCCATGACAGAGGGCATCTGATTCTCTCTGGACTTCTAAAATTCTCTGTGAGCCATTCTGTACCATGAATGCTAAGAGCTCTGATACTGGATAACAGCACTACCCTTTGTGCTTCCCTCAGTATCCCGAGCACATTAAAAAATATATATTTGGAAATAAGCCATCTATGAATTAGCCTGGTTTGAGTGGGTTTTCAGTTTAAAATATTCTCCTCATAAATATGATTATACAGTATATCAGTTGGTTGTGCTTGTGTGGATTCCACTTTTCAACATATGAAACAGTTTAGTGTTTAGCATGTGAGCTGTCATTTGAAGCAGCTTCAAATTCTTGGTCATGTCTTATAATATGCATGTATTTTCAGACCTCAAAACTATGCCACCATTTCATAAACTGACAAAATCAATTATCCATGTGTAACTACTCTGAAAGTGTGATTGGTCGGTTGGTTGGCTGTCTTTTAGGAGCCACAAATTACCTGTTTAAACTGATTTCCTCTGCTCATAGTTTAATCTTTACTGTATTTAAACACTTAAAAGCTGTTTTATTATGAAATAATCTGCTACTGTTCTTCTGGAAATTGCTAAGAAATTCCTATTGATCATGCTCCAAAGAGGAGGAAAGAGTCTTACCTTACAAATTTTTAACAGGCTTTTAATTGCCGTTGACTCTGATGTGGTGGTGGGTTGGGTTTTCAACCAGTTTTCAGCAGTAGTTGTCATCTGCTCCAATTGTTGTAGCTGATTATAGAAAGTGATGATGTTGTTCTGATACTCCAGCCAGTTAAGTCTCTCACTTAGCAACTGGCAGAACTCGATCCACCGGCTGTTCAGTTGTTCTGAGGCTTGTTTGATGCTGTCAGCATTAACACCCTCTAGAAAGATTTTAAAAATACAGCCACAGAAGTCACAGACTGAAAGACATCATCTGAAAACCAATGTGTCTCAAACTCAAAAGTATTTCATTACAGCAATGATTTCAAACAAATTACACTGACCAACAAAGAAATGAAAGACCCAAAATGACTTCTGATTACTGAATGCAAATTTTAAGAGTTGTATCTTACTGAAATTTATGACTGCAATAAAGTAGTAAGGATGCATGAGGTGAGATATGGAGCCATAGAATATATTCAAATAAACACAAAAATTGTTGATGTTTTGATACAGGTGAAGGAAAAACAACATTTTGCATGTTTATAAATACATGTCAACTATCATATGTATTATAAAAATGTACCTCCCAAACTTACACTTTTATTTTTTAAAGTGCATTTGGGAATTAATTGCTGTGTTATTATTTGTGCATCTGAAAAAAAGAAGAAAAGTGAGAACTTATCCAAAAAAAAACAGTAATCCTGTTTCAGCTTTAAAAAGTGAGAGGCAGACCATCCATAGCTTCAAATAAGTGAAGTAAGCACTGGAAAAAATAATCTCTCTAATATGAACATATTTTTATTTATAAATGTGGAAACTGAACCAAATTTTATAATCATCCGTAGCAAGACAAAACAGGAAAAGTCTATAAAGGTCAAAATAGAAACAAACACATTATCATCACCTCAACCTTCTGCAGAACCTTTGCATTCTGAAATATATGCCCACGTCTTCCAATATATGCTATCTCATTTAAGTTTTGTCGCAGTATGATATATGGCTAATGCTAACTCAAATATCTATCTAGTCCTATACGTAGCATTTAAGTGAGACAATGTGATGCTAAGCTAGGCATTAACGTATTTAAAGTTATTTCACAAAATTTGGATATTCTTACCTATGTATTATAGTAATCTAGTGACTTCCTTAATAACATTACATAAAATTAAATGAGCATTTTTAAAAATAGCTACGATAACACTGATGTTTTATATATTTTTAATACTGAATATTTCAGTATTTCCTGTTCTTATATATATCCTTATCACTCTCAAAAGAGTACATAAGATCAATGTAAGTCTCCTGATCTAGGTTGAAAATCTAAGGGGTAAAAATGATTTAGTGCGAGACCAAGTTGTCCAGGGGAATCTGCATTATGAATGTTCATTTTCTTCAATTTTCTGGTAACTTGATTGAATTATTGGGCAATTAAGTTATGAAAAAGTCTGAAGGACCTCTGACAAATTATAATGCTTGTGGATTTGCTGGCTTTTACATGCCTCCCACTTGACTCTTAAGGATGTAAAATTATGGATTTAAAAGGAACACTGTATTATTTTAGTCTCCTTCACTTTCCTCTATTCAGATATTCTAATTTACATTTTGTTATAATTGTGTTAAGCTACAAACTGCTATCTCGTAAATTAATTTGAAATACAACTCTGCTTTCGTTAACTTCAAAGTTTGACACTATGCAGAATTACACTGGATAAGACCAACTTTGCAAATACTACTGCCTACAGTATTTCTCTTCCTTCTTTTTAAATATTTTTTGAAAGAAAAAGTGTAAAAGGAGAATACATACGTATCTTCTCACAGACAGTGATAAAAGGTGCCCCATAACTTACAGGAACTAAATTTACTTCTAATGCCCACCTAATAGTTAAGAAAGCAATTGGTGTTGTCGAGACATGTGTATGTGTTGTGTACTATATTCTCTGAATAATTTGGTTTTGAGCAGTGAACAAGAACTGTACCAAAATATACTCGGGAGGATGCCACAAGGTAACTATAGTTGTAACGTTATGCTTGTTACCCAGTATAGGACCCCAAAACTTCAGTCATATGCACACTCCACTCAGTTTAAGGGCAAAAAGAATTACAGATTTTTAACCTCGCTACTTGAAAGTGAAAAGGCAAAATTTAAAAATAAACATGAAATTTTAAATTAGTTAATGACACAAAAATGGGCTGTGGGTCTACATAATCAGATATTTAAGAGAAATATTTTCAGTACATGTTAAATAAGCACTGAACAGAATATCCATGGTACTCTAAGTCCCAGTAAGATTGTCTACTGAGAGATGCTAAATTAATGTTACTAATGGACTAACAATGAACTATGCCTTATTTAACATCTGTCTAAATGACAAGGGGGCACAGAAATATCTCACTGTAACTGAGAGGTGAACCATATGAAGACTCTGCAGTGACTGAAAAAAATAAAATTGGGGGCCTCCCTGGTGGCGCAAGGAGTTAAGCACCGCACTATGAAGCATCTGCAGCCACTGCAGCATGGGTTCTATTACTGGTCAGGAAGGGGATCCACATGGAGCAGCAGACCTTTCCTGCCTCGCCCACTGCTCCCCTCAGCAGTGTATTTCTGTATCTGCCTGTTCTGCTCCTCATTCTATCTCTGGTGAATCCTCTCAACCCCTGCACCTCTGACCTGTACCGCAGCCCTTGTATGCATAAACAAATCTTTAAAAAAAATAAAATCATAGATTAATTTTCAATAAAATATGGTACAAATATGAGATCTTGAAGTGCATGTATAAAATTTTAAAATAAATTGTCAACAGTGATGAATTCATAAGCATTTACTAGGGTATCTTAGAATACTCTGTCATATATCTATAATCATTTGAAATTGATGCATAAAGGAAATCACTCCAAAAAATGAAAAATAGAAATTTCTAGATATCAGTGGCAATGCTATGACATTGCTCACAGAGAATCAGATGTGTTTATGAAGGATTTCATATAATTCATGTCTGAATATGCTTCCTACACAACTAATAATATAACTCATCCTAAAGTACCAACATCTTTAAAGAAATGTCCACTAGCAGTTCCTGAGAGAGTTCCCAGCTTTGAGTAGCTATGGAATAAACATCCTGTACTTGTGATCTTACTCAACACCAAATCAATAGTTTGCCTCATATGAACACAAACACTAGGGAAGCAGTAACAACGGAAACAAAAAGCCAAACACAAACATACACAGTCGCATAGACTGTCTTTCGTCAAGTTTGACTGAAAATACTTGGGAGACAGACTGAAAGCACTGTCACATGTCACATTACTTAATGTATGTATCTTAAAATTAAAAATACCACTAACTCAACTTCGTCATTTAATTGGCTACCTGTTGTCCTATAATGCCGGTGATATTAAAAGTCCCTTAGAACCTTTATAGAATAAATAAGGTTACCAAGTGTTCCCTAAGTGGATATGCACAGACGAACAATTTTACTATTTTATCTACATAATTGCTTGATGTGTATTCCACAGAATTATGCTATTTAATGCAACCAAATCTTGCTGCCATACGCTTTATGACAGCATAAGTGTAAACATCTACAAAGTTTTAAGTGCCAGTCATCTGAGCAACTGTTTTTTCTAATTTCTTTGTTAGCTACTTAAGAATACAAACACTAACTCACCAGGTATCATGAACAATACTTATGGAAACCATTTTGTAGTAGCACATTTGAATCTCAGGGATAATAGATCATAATCCATTCACATCTCATATTCTAAACAACCCCTGAAATAGTCTATGAATAAATATATTGCACCCAGAGGAAATGGATCATAACTTGAAGTGCATCCATTAATTTTATTACTTGTGTACAGACTGTTAGAATAATTTTAATTGTGCACCACCTTCCATGCAAGTACTTCAGAACTGCCACTTAAAGTGAAGTATTCCTCATCAAGTATATTCATCATTAGCCATGAAGCCAGGGTAGAATAATGCAAAACCTGTGTTTTCAGAGCTCTTGAATTAGAAGAATATTTGGAACAAACCTTAAAATAAAGTTGTGAATAAACAGTCTCCTATTTTTTTTCACATTAAGTGAGGGTCATTACAAGTCCATTTGATATTCACTATAATACCCTAAATGTAATCAAAATTTATTCAGAGTCTGTGAAGTTATTATCTCAGTATTCTAGCTTAAAATCTAGAGGTTTCTTTGACCACACTGACTGTATACAACTGCTACTTTTTAAACATATTTCTTTTTAAATATTAATATATCTATCAATATGCAAAATTCACACTGAATAAATTTACTAATATAGCTGTTTATTTCAAAAATACAAAATTGTAAACAAAAAATCAAATATCCTACTCATATTTGTGACAAGTGACCACTGTGATCTCCTCCGTGCCTCACCCTGCCCTGTCACCTAAGAGCATTTGTAAGTGTGAACTATGTGTAGAGCGTTGCCCCAAATGTTATGTGACAAAACAGGAACATAAATCAAATTGCCCAGAACTGAGGAAAGTGTAACAGAAGAGGAAATGGGTACAACAGCCAAAATGGAACTATAGCATGGACAGCATGACTCACATGCCCCGCGGGTATGTTACAGGCCAGCTGCAACATTGCTTGCCATAAAAAGTAGAAATGGAAGAGTTAATGCCACTGAAAATCCTTCACAATGATGTGAAGAAAAGATCACTAGAGGTTCGGCTTTGAGGCTGTAATACCTGACACTGCCCATCTGACAAATTTTTTTGCCAAAACACAAGTGACACTGTTCATGTGAAAGTACTTAACTGAGTCATCAACGAAACTACTGCAAGTAGAGTGCAATAGTTAATAGTATAGAAAAGAGGGTCCCTTGTCTGTGTTATCAGTCTGTTATTTAATTACCATTCTTTACAGACTTACTATTAGGTATCAACTTAAATACTATAATCTAACACTCGGAGGATGATGGTTTTGAGATGTTCTTTTAGTCTAATATATTAATAATTACTACTTTTATTTAAACATTTCTTTAATGTGATTGTCTTCAGGCTCTTAATTAAAACACAGGAAGCTATAATTAGAAATTGAAAGTGCAGCACAATTTAACGTCGAAAACACCACTGCCACTATTGGATAATTATATTACAGTATCTCTTTTGGAAATTGTGGTGAGACCATTTTATAGTTTATTGAGCTAAGCTTAGAAGTGATGCCAAATGAGTATCCTGAAATAGTTTTTGTTTTGTTCATTTTAACAATAATAAAAGAAAGTTCTGTATCTAAACTAGGTTTTTTTCTCATTTTTTATTAAACCTGACTGATAAGGAGTCTGAATATACTGATTCAACAAAACTATTTTATAGAAAATAGCGAGAATGAAGACTAATTCTAAATAGATGGAAACGAAGTAAACCTGTGTTTAGGGATAAAACTGTTTCAGATTGTCTTGAAAGACTATCATCTCACTCATACACTGAAAATATTTTGCTTTGAAGTAAGCAGAACAGTTAATAAATGTTCAAAATAAAATCTTAAGGAACCCCAAATAATTAATTAATGATCAATAGTAATGATACAGCAGCAAGAACTTTGCCATAAATAGGTGCTAAGATTTTCTAAATATTTTACTTCCATTTTCTGTTTTAAAAAAGAAATACAAAAATAAACTTTATATAAGGATGTATTGTAATTTTTGAAAAAATGAAATAAAAATTTAAAACCCCCCTACTGTATAACAGCTATAGGAAGTACAGATAACTAGCTACCTGGTCTAAACTTCCATTTAATCTCACTGAACTTCTAGAAACTAACAATTTCTTGAGACCATGGCTGTGATCCCAATTTTATATACTGACAATACAGTTCATAAACATTATATTTGTAAAAAAAACTTCCCCAAGAAGAGGTTTCACTCTACCATTCAATACTGTATCAAACTAACTCTCACAATCGATCAGTTGATGCTGACATAGGAACTTCAAATTAATGTCACTTTAAAAATGCAGTTAAAAAGGTGTCAAATCACTTTAAAATTATACCAAAATTCCATATCAAGAACTCTAGGAAGATGATGTTTTTAGTTAACACTCTCAGTAGCAATGCAGCTTTTCTTTCTGGTGATCATAAAGATCACCTACCCTTTTCCAAAAGAACTGGGACATACATAAGGACAATATTGGCGTACAGCTTTAAAGTCAGGAAACACAACCTCCTTTTTTAGTTTAAAAATGTTACATGAAAATTATAAAAATCTATGCATGTTTTTCAAATATTAATGATTACTGTAAAATTCTAAACTAAGTGTATTGTCATATTCTGCACACAACCCTTTGCTTTTGATAAAGCACCACCAGAAGAAAATTATCTTCAGTGACAAAATCTTCCATGTAACCTAGTAAAAGTGAACAAGTGAGCTGGAGTTTTTAAGACATGCAAGTGTCTTTAGCAACGTTTTACAATACTAACATAAGGGCACTTCTACATAGATATCATGGTAAATCTCTGCACTAACAACTTTAACACCCGACCCAGCCCAGTTCCTTAGTAGCTTTCTTAAATTCCGCTAGAAAACTGCCTTCCGGTTTAACAGATTTTGTTTTCTGCATGTCTTAAGCGGTGCTGAAAATTCAGTTTTCCGATATTTAGAAATGTCCAAACGTGATTAGGAAATATGTCAAAATTACCATTTGGGGTAAAAACTGATATAATGCTGTGGAATATTTTTTGCACATCTTAGACTTCATTTACAAGGAAAATTTGAAAGAGGAGTTTCAAAATCATTCTAGAGATCTTAGAATGTAATCTAACTGATGATCACTTATTTTAGTATAAAATTCAGTTTTTTGTGTATCTTTATACACATACAACGTACATTTTATAAAATGTTTCCTTTAAAATACAATAATCACACTTAAGCTATCTGTCTTACTTGTGTATTTATGAGTATAGGTTAAATGCTGTTGTCATGGTAGAACACACATACAATGCATGTATTTCAATAAGCTGCATAACGTAACACTGTACAAGAATGCTTTGTCTTTATCTTGTTTTTCTGATGTGAAGATACATGGTTGAAATGAATAGCCACTGACATGAGATCCTAAATGAAGTATGTTGATTGAGTACTCATTAACTTTTCTATGAAGAAAAGCAAATAATTGTGTATGTTTTTACATGGTTATTAAATTTATTATAACTCCAGAGTCCAAACTTCAGAGAAAGAAGACTGGCCTTGGACATTTTAGTGGTTCACTGAGATAAACTGCTGGGAAATAAGTTTAGAGAAACCTCTATTTGTCTTTCAGCTTCACGAGTCACACCAGTAATCTCTAGTTTGGGACTCTGAGCTAGAAGAGCTATAACAAACTAGGGTTAGGGGCCCCTCTGAAATACACCCTAACAGGTACTCCTGGCACTTGCTGGGCATCTGACTTAACTCATAATTTGTGCAATCACATAATAAAAATAGGATGGAATTCATTCTGTGAAAGCCCACCAAAAAAAGGAACAGAGAGAAGTTAGAATTTTTTAGTCTAGTCACATATCACTAAAACCATACTTTCCCTTTTTTTAAGATTTTATTTATTTTTATATGGAAGTACGGTAATTAAAGCCAGAGGTGCAAGGGGGTGAGAAGAAACACCAGAGACAGACTGAGGGGCAGAGCAGGTGATTTACTGAGACACACAGCTGAAGGGAGCATCAGGTACAGCAGGAGAGGTCTGCTGCGCCAGGACAGTCAGCTCCCTGGCTGGGGGGCAAACTCAGGTTGCCGTAGTGATAGTGCTGAGACTTAATCTCTAGGCCACCAGGGAGATCCTAAGCCAATTTTTCACTACATAAGTGGGAAGATTAAAATTTGATCAATATAGTCAATCAATGAGAATGTCCTATACCACACCCCTACTCTTCATATCGCTTCACTTTCTACACAAGTTAGCATTTACCTTCAGAGCTATTATTATTTTCTGACCAATGTCATTATCTCAATTACTGATAACGTCATTATCATTAATTTTGCTTCACTAAACAGAATTTAATAAGTTAATTAATATTTATTAAAGACCTTCTATCTGTCCTAGTTTTTCTTCATTACTCCAAAAGAGCAATGAGGACATTAATCTGGAAAAAGATATTATCACTAATCATATGATCATTTTAATCCTGTATGTAGTTTTAATTACACCCCCCAAAAATCATACTCTCCATTTCTAAATTTTAACTGCTTTTTGAATAATTCAGTGTATGCTATCAGATGATCTAAGGTAAGATATTCTTGATATTTAATTAAGAAATGAGCCCATTTAGAAGTACAGATTTTACAACTGGCTTATTAAAATGAAAAGGTGATAATATAGTTCCTACAGAAAAATTATATAACAGCTACAAGAATATTTTTAGATGATATGATTTTATTTAGCAAGAGTATGCTGTTATCAAACTCGTCAGTTAACTACCCAGCAACATGCTTTGTCTAAGCAACAGCCTTTTAGGATTTGCATTGTCTATATATCCATTAACTTGTTAACCTAACCCTCAGCTGTCAGATATGCTTTTTTTTTTTTTTTTTACTTTTAGCCAAATGCCCTAGTCATGGGGCTCATTTAGAAGAAAATGAATTGATTGCCTAGGAAGATCACTGAACTTTTTAATGCCAACACGGCAATTAAGGCAAGGAATAATTCATACATGGACTTTACGGGCCAGAATGCAA
The DNA here is from genome assembly GCA_019455555.1 of Galemys pyrenaicus. NCBI lineage: Eukaryota > Metazoa > Chordata > Mammalia > Eulipotyphla > Talpidae > Galemys > Galemys pyrenaicus. The sequence continues at coordinate 11,065,299 of JAGFMF010012069.1, read as the reverse complement.
GCAGAGTCTGGAAAAAGTCAACATGCACAACAAAAACATTTGTTACATTTGGCCATGACATTCTTGTAAACTTATCCTTTGGAAAATGACAGAAATCTTGGTTGGAAATAGCACATTCCCTGATTCCCATGAGTTAGTTGTATCTTGAAATGAGCAGCGTCGTGCAACAATGGCAGTGTGAAAGAAGTTTGTTTACACATGATGTCAATAACATGTTTTGTTCAGCTAGCTTCGGTGGCACTAATGTTAGCAAAGATTAATCTTTATACATTATTTAAAAAACCATTTTGTTGGCTCTGCTTTTACCTCTGTCAAAATACGTTAAGTCAAAAAATAAAGATTTCCCTGACACATTTTAAAAACGAGTGCAAAAATGAAAGGCAACATAAAAATGTCAAGATATATGATTAGCAAACAGGTATGCTGATGAAGTCTTCCACATAATTTTAGTCAGTGTGGAAAAATACATTGCACGAATTATTTAAAATCAGATTATAATCACTTTACATATATTATATGATTGCTTACATTTCCGATTATTCCTGCAAATCTTGTTTTCTGAAATTGTTTGGACAAATGCTACAAGGGTTTGCATTAAAATTTATTTCTCTATAACAGATTGATAAAATATTTGACCACATCCCATTTTCTTGGACACAAAGTTGAATTTCCTCTAATAATTTGCTTAGCGTTAAGAAAGAATAATACAAAGCTCACAAACTGACTTTAACTTAAATTTGCATTCAGGAAGTGATTGTCTGATATAATTCAGCTGATAAATATGAACCTATGTGTTTATCAAATCCCTAAGAAGATTATCTAAATCAACTCCGTGTAATTACCATTCACCATCTGTTCCACCAGGGCCTGAGCTGATCTGCTGGCATCTTGCAGTTTTCTGGACTTCTCGGCTTTTTCTCGCTCTATGACCTGCAGCGTGATAACAAAGGTGAGTGTTTCAATACAAAGATGGTGAAGTTACACCGTAATTATAACTTTTACTTGCCCATTTAAGTCTAAAGATATTTTACTCTATCAGCTTTTCATGTGAATCTATAGATTTTTTTCCTCTCAATTCCTAGGCACCAGAAACCTCAAAATGGCACAAGTCATATCCATAATGAATTGCTGTTTTTAGTATGATTTCTACTCTTATTGTTTGCATAACAGTTTCAGATGCATTATGAGTCTGCCAAACAAAAAGAACAAAGTCAAATCATAGTAATTAAAGAATAAAGCATCAGATCATTAAAATTTATCTTTTATACATAAACCACTGCAGCTACTCCTTCTAACACAAGTATATAGTCTGCATTAAAAATAAAACATAAAATTCAGGAAGTATATATAATGGGAAAAAGTATATTACCATGAATAATTTAAACACATATTTACCTAAATGTAAGACCAAGGTTCATTCTTCTCTCTCAAATTGTCAAAATATTCCCATTTCAAGAAAAGATAGTCTTACCATCAAAAGGATTTCTAATTTCTTTTGTTCATTTCTCCTAATCAGAGTTAACTTTCAAACAACATAAGAAGTATTTAAATGAAAAAAGAGTATTCAATACAATTGAGTTCAGCTAATAATGGCTCTATGTAGGAACCATACATTTTAAACCATGAAGCATTAGAAATGCTTTACTACAGTCATTGAGAAGATGTGGCTGTAACAACACATATGTTCTCAAACACAACTTGCCATAGGAAAAACAAGCTATAGTGCACTTAATATATAAGGAATACTTTTATGACTAAATAACAGCTTTATTTAATAATTCAGGTGTGTTTGTGCCAGGTCATTCTATTATCAGGTTGTTTTTCCAAAATGTACTTAGATCTACAGGCGTCAAAAGAAATATTCTAGGGTGTCATTTTGGAGTACAGGTGGGAGGGCACATAACTGGCACTTGCATACTTGGCAGTATTGCTCTGCACAACTCTTGGCAAGGACAGAATCAGTTTACGTCCACACAGCCACTAGCCACATGTGGTTATTGAGGACTTAAAACATGGCAAGTGTGATTGAGCAAGTTAACTTCTAATTCAATTTAAAGATAGACAGACATATGTAGAAATAGATACATAGTCATAAATATGTAGACTCAGAAATCCTTTCAGAGAAGTAATAATCTGGACAATTTCCCAAACACACCAAATGGTGAGGATGCTTGGCAAAATGGTCTACTATAGACTTTAAAATGTTTGAAAGGACACTATAAAGAAAGAATTACAACTGAACAGAAGCTACTACAAATTTGTTTTTAAAGTTCATGGACTAGAATTACTGGAGTCACAGTTCAATACACAGGCCACTAAAAGCGGTGATAGTCAACAGAATGTACTTCAATCAGAAAGAGCTATGACATAAAAAGTACTGAATAAAATTTAACAGAATGAAGAGTAATTAAAGCACTATAAAATAGTCTTTAAAAGCAGTTATAACTTCACTGGAAAATATATATTTTACACGCTGTTGTCAAGGACAGCAAATTCAAACTCAGGTTCAGCTCATCACTCAGCAATGCCATGGGTAATACACATTTGAATATCTTGGATTGACTTGAGAATTTCCATGAACACAGACTGTGATTTTTTGGGGATTATATGGTCCCAGGATACCAATTAGCAAGTAAAGCTTCTGGGGAATTTTGGAAGTCAGTTAGCAAAGGCATTACTGAATTGTTTACACAACCACTGAAAGTCCTCACCTGATTGTTGAACCGGAAAATCCATGAAAATAAAGTTACCACAACAGGGTGTTAAAGGTAAGGACCTAGATAAAGTTTCTAAAGAGATTTAAAGATTTATTATTTTTTTTATTTATGCACACAAGAGCTGGGGTACAGGTCAGAGTCGCAGGAGGTGAGAGGATTCACCAGAGTGGGGAGCAGAACAGGCAGACTGACTGAAACACACTGCTGAGGGCAGCAGCGGGCAAAGCAAGAGAGGTCTGCCGTGCCATGTGGGTCCCCTCCCTGGCCGGCAGCAGGGATCGAACTCGTGCTGCAGTGGTTGCGGTTTGCTTCATAGTGCGTTGCTTAACCCACTGTGCCACCAGGGAGGCCCCTAGATAAAGTTTCAAAGCTCACATTTTCTCAACTTTGAAATTATCCTTAATTGAAATTATCCTTAGCAACTTATTGGCACACATGTTTTCACATACGTAAAGTTCATTCTCCATTGAAAGGTAAATGCTATTTGTAAAGGATGTTGCATAATTTAGATCAGAAAAATAAGCACATACTAAGTTAATACACAGTATTTACAACTAACAAGAGCGACAACAGAATATAGGATATTCTAGATTTGTGCTACATCAGAAAGGAAAGAGAACAGGAGGGGAGGGGAGTGACAAGACAGAGGGGAATAAATAAGTAAAAAAGATTTGTACTACAATGAAACAATAAGAACAGTGACAACAAACTGGTGTTTCCTGAATTAAACAGCTTTAGAGTTAGCTTTTACTAGCACAGTGGTTTTACTTTCTCTCCACTGTTTGCTTTAACATGAAATTATATAAATAGGAGAATATCATTTGTTGCTTTCATAAATGATTAAATTATCAATGGCCTCCTAAATGCCATGATCATAATCTCTTTATTCTAAGCATCTGATAGATTAGAAAATTATAACACAAAGTTATAATTAATTATCTCATGGGTGATATTTGATCTTAAATATCTTATTTGGTTAACCACATTACTGCAATAATTCTAATATAAGTAATCACCACCACCACAGCTAAACGATCATCTATGGAGTAGGCACGATTACTCTCAATTTGACAGAGGAGGCATGAGAGATTTGTGAGAAAACTAAAAACAGTGGCATGACCATGATAAAAATGTAGTTCAGGGGCCTCCCTGGAGGCACAATGGGTTAAATCTCAGCACTATGAAGCAATCTGCAGCTACTGTAGCATGAGTTCGATCCCCGGCCAGGGAGCAGGCACACATGGCATGGCAGATCTCTCCTGTCTTGCCCACCGCTGCCCTCAGCTGTTGTATTTCAGTCGATCTGCCTGTTCTGTTCCCAACTCTGTCTCTGGTGAATCCTCTCACCCCCCAAAACTCTGGCCTGTACCCTAGTTCTTTCATGCATAAATGAATAAATCTTAAAAAAAATATTGTGTTTATATATGAAATCCCATGGGACAATGGAGTGCTTACATAAGGAGAGGACATGCATATGACATGTGTGCCCATCAGTCTTTACTGCTCCATTCATATCTGCAGTAGCTCATGGGCACAACATTTTCAAGGAACCAGTGAGACTCCAAGGTACTACAAATAAGGTGAGGGGACCCACAGAGTTCAAGACATCTCTCCTGCCTCGCCCACTGCTTCCCTCAGCAGTGTATTTTCACTCGACCTGCCTGTTCTGTTCCTCACTCTGTCTCCAATGGAACCTCTCACCCCCCGCACCTCTGGCCCGTACCCCTTTTTGGATGCATAAATTATCTTTAAAAATAAAACAAAATAAAAATGCAGTTCATTTCACTGCCCTCTCAATTACAACCTGTGTACATTTTTTCACTGGATTTTACAGTAAGTCTGCATGAGAGAAGCAACCAGCACTATTTCATACAAGAAAACAATGAGTCCCTATACGATTAAGTCACATGTCCAGAAGTAGAAAGTTTTAGATCAAATACTGGAACCATGGCCATCTATCTACAAGGTCAGCTCTTCCAAACATATGCTGCTGCTTCAAGAGATATTTCAGTGAATATTAATCAAACAGATTTGAGCATATCTGACTACAATTCACAGATAAGGTGACTTGATAATTTGAATGCAGTCAGGGAAGCTACTCAAAATATTTCACTGTGAAGGCAGCATGAGCACCAAGAGAGCAGAAGGAAGGTCTGGTCACATAGAATGGACACTGACAACTGTGGGCTGACTGGCAAGTCGGTATACAGCTCCAGTACCCTTACCAGATGTCTACTACATGTGAACTGAGTTTGGGGTTCATAAAGAGAGATACAAGACCAACAAAGCAGCAGTTAACGGCCTCTGCATATTTGTCACCATTTGGATGATGCATGGGTTCTGGTAAGTAACATCACCTTAAGGAGAAGGATTGGAAAATGAAGAGAAATATTGCCAAAAGTGTATCTTGAAGAGCATGAGCAAGACAATGATGATTCCAGAAAATATTCTATTTCAGATACAGCCATAGACAGTTGATTAAAAGTGAAGAAAGTGGGACCTCCCTGGTGGCTCAAGGGGTTAAGTTGCAGCACTATGAAGCTATCCACAGCCACCAAAGCAGAACTTCAATCCACAGCCAGGGAGCTGACTCAAATGGTGCAGTAAATCTCTCCTGTCTCTCCTACTGCTCCCATCAGCAGTGTATTTCAGTCAGTCTGCCTGTTCTGTTCTCCAATCTATCTCCGGTGAAACCTCTCACCCCCTGCCCCTCTGGCCTGTACCCTAGTTCTTGTATGCATAAACAAATGCATCTTTTAAAAAATGGGCAGAAAGTTGGGATAGCAAGGAGCCAGTACAGAAAGTAATGAAAAGAAAATCTGGGAGTCACTCTGTTCTGAGTTGGTTCAGATTTCTTTCTCTCTGCCTACTAGCTGTTTGACATTTGGAAAGTGATTCTACCTTTCTGACCCTCAATATTTTCTATGTGATATAACAATAAAGATATTGGAATACGGAGGGGGTTTAAGGAGGCTCTTCAAGTCATTTATTTCCCAAACTTGGGCAATTTTTAACAGTAACTTGGGAAACTAGAATTAATTACACAGTGATGAATGGAATGGTATAAACTGAAAACATCCCAGACAAAATGGCACATGTGGCCATTCTAATGAAGGAGACCACAATGCATTTCAAAGGCAAACTTAGGAAAACTTTTGGCCACAAGAGTCGACTAAAACATCTCTGCTTACAGAAACATATGAGAAGCATACAATAATCACATAAATGCTAATTAAATTCCCTTTTATCCTGGGTCTGGTTAAACATACAATTGCTCTCAAATGAAATATAGTAATTTTTGTTTTAAAATAGCTTAGATTATTAGGTCCAATGCTTCTACCTTCCCTCATTTTCTCAAAAGTTATGGAAAATGAAAAATACAAATCACACAACAAAAAACAAAATCTGAAGAGAAACATAGTTCTGAAAAACAGAGGGCACATCCTTTATTTTATAGATTGCTGTGCCACCCAGGAGGAAACGGGCTCCCAGATGTCTATGCTGCCAAGTAATAACAGCCCCCCCCCCCCCCCCCCCCCCCCCCNTAACAGCCCACCCCACCACCCCCCCTCCCCGAATAAAAGGGAAAACCTGCCCTCACACATTCCCCATTATTCAGTTCTGTCAAAACTGCCACTGTTGACATTCCCATTAGCCTCCAGGCTACAACGTTCAAGAGTGGATCCTCAGGCCTAAGTTTATTTATTGTCATAATTTGATTCAGAGGACGATCAGAAAACTCTTGAAACTAGTTCTTAATTTGGGGTCCTAGACTACAAGCACACAGAGTGTATGCCCTGCCTCAAAAACTGTCTTTACCCACTCTCCCTTGCTGGCTCCTCCTCATCTCTCTGACCTCTAAGTTTAGCACACCCTGCAGTTCCATCTCTATTTCTATTTGTTCAAACCAAAATCTTAGAATCGTCTTGACGTTGCTTTCTCTCCAGCCCAGCATTCAACCCATCAAAAAATCCTGTTGACTCTCACCTCAAAACACATCCACAAAGTGATGCTATATTTCAACGCTCACTGTTACACTAGTTGAAAAACCCCATCACCTTTCAGGGGTCTGGATGTCTCCAAATCGCATACTAAACGGTATTTCTACTTCTCCCTCTGCTCCCTGATGCCATGTTCTCAACAGAGCAGACAGAGGAAGCCAGTAGCAGCCGAGATCAGCTCAAGTCTCTAACAGTGTCCCTTTTCATTCTGAGTAACAGCCCAAATCCTAAATAGGCACCCCCCCACCTTCACCCCTTAACTTCTCTGACTTTTTCTTCTGCTAATAAACACCTTGAGTATTTGGTTCCAGCGACAATCTTTGTCAATCTGTGACACTGCAAGCACAGTGCTGTTTCAGGGCTATGCAGTTACCCTTCTCTCTACCTACCATGCTCCCACTTTAGGTATCTGGGAATTTCTCAATGCTTTTAGATCTTTACTGTCACTTGCTCATGGAGACCTTCTACTGTCTATCTACACATACACATGCGTGCTTGCACACAAACACACACACACACACACAGCCCTAAAGCTCACCCTTACTTTATTTTACCGTTGGCATTTATCGATAACACTCTCTATGTTTTACACATTAATCTTGTTTAATTTTCACCTTCCCCCCTGGACTATAAATTGCATAAATTCAGGTAACCTTAACCTTGTGCATTTCCTTCCTCAGGCCATCTCCAGTGTCTAGAAGAGTGCCTGGTACACAGTCAACACACAAAGGTGAGGTCTATGGGAGCAGAAGGCCTCCATATACAATCCTGTCATTTATCTCAACCACCATGGCTAAAATGCTCTATGAAAGTGTTAATGTGTAACGGCCCCAGTAACATGCGATGGTCATAAAACAGACCACAAAGATTTGCTCTGTGAACTCAATAAAGCCAAATTAAATGAAAGCCTTTTAGAAACTACTAATAGATTAGGAGTTGGGCACAAGAGTCTGCCTTCCAACATGACCATTATCAAGACAGATAAATATGCAGATAGAAACAGACAGAACTACAGAAATGCAAATATACACTTATATATGTATACTGGCTTTTTCCTTGTTTTCAAGCCCAATTATCTAAATGCTCTCCAACCATGATACACAATGCTTCTTACAGAATTAAGCACTGACAGCTAGAACTACCTCTTTGAAATCACCTTGTTCATGACAACATTCCTGACCTTGACATTATTATCTTTCTAATTTTCTTCTTCCGGAAACTCACACAGCTTTTTTGTATATGTGCCTGTTTCCTTACACAGCTCTGTCTATTGCACATGTATGTAAGTACATACATGCATACACATTCTAACCTTAAAAAGTATATTGCGTAATGGAAGATGGTCTTAAAATTATCTTAACATGTAGATGATAAATACGTAATATATCACTTTATGATCATGTGATCAAAGATACTGAGATTCTGAAGTATCTAGTAATTTTAATTCAAGAAAAAATATAGATTCGAAAGACATCATTGGTGAACCATTTCCTAAAGAATGTTAATTAATATTGTTAATTTTAAAACATATCACGGGCTCAAAAATTCTTTCAAGATCATCAGGGAATTATTAATTCTGAAATGTGTAACTTAAAGGAAAGTAAAAGGCAACTGAGTTACATAATCTATAAAAAAGGAAACAATTAAAACAACTTTTAAACAAAGTATAAGGGGAAGTTTACAAATTCTTTACTAAGTTGATTAAAAGCACTTTATGACCCCTCTTCCTCCTTCTCTATCAGCATCTCTTCAAAGCCTCCTCTTTTCATGACATCTTCTCTAATTAATACGAAACTAAGTTCCAGATCCCCCAGAGTGCTACCCTGACTTTAGAAGCAATTAATTTTCTATTCACTTAACATTCTATAATGAAGTCTTGCCCTTTGACAGAAAAAGTAATTTATTCCCCCAAATGTTTATTCAAAAGTAGTTATATCCTTCATACTGGTAGCACAACCTGCCTTAAAATTTGCCTGCAGAAGTGAAAAAGAAATCACTGATTCATATATTCAAATATTAATTATGTCAAATAACAGGCACTCTATTAGGTACTGGGATACCAAAACCAAATTAAGCTACACCAACGTAAACACAATCAAAACCTAACAAATTAAGCTCCAGTCAGTCCTTCATTTCCAGAAAGCAACCATCTAATATAACAATGAATAGGAATCAGTTCAGTAACCAGGAATTAGACCTTGGTCGGTTAATGTGAAAGCAACATGGAAACACTGATTCTGCTGAGGTCTTCCAGCAAAAGGCCATTAGGAAAATGTCTGTGGATGAACAAAACTGAGTTGACTGACTTGTTACCACAAGAGTGATGACATGTACTAAGGAACTTATGGAAAGATGTCTCTAAGAGGATAGAACTGGGGCTTGTACAAGGTGATGGGGGAGGTCAAGGAGGCAGGGTTTTACTTTTGATTAGATAAGAAATTCTGTGAATGTGATTACTTTTTTTTTAATCCAGATGGCAGGAAGAAGAGAGAGAGGCTATATTTATGATCAGTAAAGAAGCATATTTGTGACGTCAGTGAAAATGAGAGATATCTGGTTGTTTTGGGTGGGTTGGACGATATTGTTCTTGTCTGCATTGATAGTGGATTACAAGTTAGTCACGTTGTTGTCTTGATCCATCAGTCACGAAGTGACTGTGTCTGACATCGGCATCCTGAGCTATTGTTCACATAGAGAAGGAGAACCTCACAGATGAGCTTCAAGCCCTAGTGCAGCAACTAGTAACTCTGAGGTTAACCGAATTGCCAAGGTTTTTTCCTTTGAATACAAACAGAGGCATAAAAGGAGAATAGCTAAGTTTTAATAAGTTCCTTTTGGCAGACATTGCGCAAAATATTCTAACAGAATATAGCATTAGTGGCAGGGAAGCCCAGCTAGGGACTGTCATCTTAAACAGAGGGAAGCCACGACAGTAGCTTTAATCAGCGTTGTGGTGACAGGAGTAGAGAGAACTAGACAGTTTCAGGAACTGTTAGGGAGTGAGATTAATTGAAGTGTCAAAGGGTGGACTTGTGAATGGTAAGGAAAAATGCAGATGGCTCGGTTAGCTTTTAGTTCTGGATTAGGCTGCTGAAGGAGGGAAAGGACAGAGAAAGAATAAAGGAAAACTAGGTAGTAACAAAGCTCTCAGGTGAACACTCAAAATTGTCTAACAAACAGCCGGATATTGATCTGGGCTTTAAGGAACATACATAAAGTAAAAATACATGCATAAGGGACATAGAAAACAGATGTCATTTAAATGTGAAGGAATGAGAATAATCCGAAGAAGAAAAACAAGGGACGGACTATTCATTGTGAACATTAAAGGAAAAATTAGATGAAACAAATGGCCAAGAACATTTTAAAAAATGTAGCTTTGGGCCTCCCTGGTGGCGCAGTCGGTTGAGTGCCATACTGTCCAGCATCCGTGGCACAGCAGCATGAGTTTGAACCCCTGGCCATGGGAGGGGACCCACATGGTGCAGCAGGCCTCTCCTGCCTCGCCCGCTGCTCCCCTCAGCAGTGTATTTCAGTCTATCTTCCTGTTCTGTTCCCCACGCTTTCTCTAGTGAAGCCTCTCACCTCCTACACCTCTGGCCTGTGCCCCAGTTCTTGTATGCATTAAAAAAAAAAGGATAAACTACCTGTTTATTTTTTTAAAGATTTATTTATTTATGCATACAAAGTTGAGGTACAGGCCAGAACCATGGGAGGTGAGAGGTCTCACTAGAGACAGAGTGCGGAGCAGAACAGGCAGATCGACTGAAGTACACTGCTGAGGGGAGCAGTGGGCAAGGCAGGAGAGGTATGTTGTGCCATGTGGGTCCCCTCGCTGGCCGGGGATCGAACTCGCGCTGCTGTGCGGCCGATGTTTCACAGTGCGGCGCTCAACCCGCTGCACCACCAGGGAGGCCCTAAACTACCTGTTTAAAACACAGACAATGAGGAGAGACTGACTATATGAATGCATAGCTGAATGGAAACATGTTCCTTAGTACAAAGGCAATAAATATATTGTGGGACACAGAGAGATTAGCCAAAGGAGAGCCTCTTCCATCAAGACAGTTGTGAAGAGACAAAGAGCACTAATACCCTTAATATGAGAGAGATTATTTTAAGCAAAGTAGAAAACAAAGTGGGGGAAAGTTCAGGTGATCCTCGAAAATTTGAAATACTGTTGCGAGAAATTGAGGAACAAACAAATTTACGAGGGATGCATAGAAAGCTTATAAAGAAATGCTGATGACCATTAGAGTATGTTATTTCAGAAATGGAGTAATGACGAGAAATGAAATAGTTACAGTATGGTGATGCAAATGGGTAGGTGAAATGAATGAAGGAAATGAAAGCTTTTGGATATAACATGACGGTCCACATGGGCTGAGCTTATTAAGGATCAACATATAACATGAGTGGAAAAGACCATGAACCTAAGGCTAACATTTTCAATGAGAAAGGATTGTAATAAATGGTGAATGACAGATGACCACTTGGCATGAAATGCAAGGCAAGAGATATTTTTGCATGGAGAGACCTACCTTTGGAACTGGTCCTGGGAAATGAGGAAACTAGCAATTCAAAGGAGTGGGGTATGACAGAGTCACCAGTCTTAGTGGTGTTCTTGGGGTTAAAAACAGTTTCCATGTACAAATAGAAAAGAAGTATGCAAGGCAAAGGGTTTGTCTTGGAGGAAGGATTTCAGAATGCACAAGAGAAGGTCTAGGAAGGCACAAAGAAAAGGCAGTGAGGCAGAGGAAACGTTGTGCAGAGGACATTAGAGAGGAAGATACGAGAAACAAGGGATGAGTAAAGGTACTCGTATTCTGGTTGGTAAACACAGACAACAGACACAGGAGAAAAATAGAATTACTTTTTTTTGAAGCATTCCAACAGAACTTAAATGAATGTTGATTTGGTTTGGGTATAAGCAAACATAGATCCCATAAAGAACCCGAGACCTGTTGAGACTCGGTGGGAAGACTTTCAAGAACATTGTAAATATAGGTCTCAGATTCTCACACACATCATCTCAACCTATGGTCAGAAAAGTTGGTTTTGTTGTTTAGTTGCTAATTTCTTAAATCAGTAAGTTGAATAGCTAGACCTGTTGATTCAGCTCGAAATTCTGAACTATGGTGGCATTAACAAAATGAGCAAAGTAACATCTCATAGTCTGGTAAAGTCCCAGATTTTGTCCTTGAGTATTAAGTCTAAATTGTGATATGCAAACAAATCATGTGGATCTTGTTCAAAAGTAAATTCTCATCCGTTAAGTCTGAGCATCCACATTTGTAACAAGTTCACAATGATGCTTCATGTTGTCACCTTTACCAACTTCTTTGTTGGTAAATGACACCAAATTAATTATCCAGGGACCACACATTGAATAAAAACATCTCCCAGATCTCAGCTTCTAAGTGCATCATGTAAGTTTTATGGATAAAGCACATGGTTAACAGAGAAACAAAATTATATTAGGTTTGAAAGTATGTAAGACCAGACTGATAATGTCCTAGGATACTCTAGTTGGCTGAAAGCACTTAAAAGTAATATATCCTGAAGGACTCAAGTGAAAGAAAAAAAGGTGGATAATATTCAGCCATTTTTAATGGATGCTGAAAAGTGAATTAATGCCACTCAAGTTCATGAGATGAGCCTCCCATGTGTTCAAAATAACCTACATAAACTGACAGGTGAAGAAGTAAAAAAATTTATGTACACCCAAACTACACATCCATCATCATTACCATGAATTTTTCTCAAGGATTTTTGCTACATATACATTATATTTAGCCTGAAGGAAATGTCTGGGTAAATCATCAAGGCCTTATTTTAGAAAGCAATTAAAAATGATGTTGTTACTTCAGAAAATGAGAGAAGTTGGTAAAGGTGACACATGAAACATCAGAAAACCACTGAAACTACAGTGTACTTTTTGTTTAGCACTTTTAGTTTGTCATTGCTGACACTATTGATTAACCAGAAATTGCTTCTAGGTAACCATAGGATAACAGGAAATATTCTAATTTATGTTACTGAAATGTTGGAATTCAATTGCCCTGCCTGATCAAAGCTGTTTTAAGATACAGGAATAGGAGAACAAACAGATAAATAGATTATCTAGACAAAAAATATAATTAGCTAATCAAAATATGCCCAGTATGAGTCATACTTTCAGTGGTCAAAAAGTCACACAAACTTTGAAATATACTGAGGGGGCATCTTCTCTAAGTGATTTTCTGCTCATAATATTTTCCTCAAAAACTGAAAAAGAAGGTCTTCAAATGATTATGATTTGGATTAGGCAATGTTGACAATTTTCTAGTATTTATTATATAGTATTCCTCAGTTTAATTCTATTTTTAACCACTGACTATATTGTTCATTCTGTCTTTGTATGTGTAAATATGTAGGATACATATAAATTAATTGCATAACTAGATTCAAGAAAATCTTATTTTTTAAGTGGAACTAAATATTTCTCTTTTTTTAATATTTTAAAGGATTTATTTATTTATGCATACAAGCACTGGGGTACAGGCCAGAGGTGTGGGGGGGGGTGAGAGGATTCACCACAGAGAGCAGGGAGCAGAGCAGGCAGATCAACGGAAGCACACTGCTGAGGGGAGCAATGGGCACAGCGGGAGAGGTCTGCCACACCATGTGGGTACCCCCGCGACCACCCCCCCGCCCCCCCGCCAGCAGCAGGGATAGAACTTTTGGTGCAGTGGCTGCGGTTCGCTCCATAGTGCTCAACCCACTGCGCCACCAGGGAGGCCCGGAACTAAATATTTCTTAAAATGATTGAAGGTATATTTCATTTTCTAAATATGCTACTTTTTAAATTTTTCCTTTATTTACTCTTCATTTTAATTTTAAAACTAAAATGTCAACAGTATAACTATAATTTCCATTTCTAGAAACTATAGGTCTATTACAATGTTGATAGAATATCTTACAAAGCTAATAAGAAATTTAAAATAACCTTCCAATCTAAAAAAATAGTAAGTGCAGTGAACTGTTGATGAAATTATCTATTTCCCTCAAGCAGTTACAAAAATAAATTTGTTCTAGAACTTTTTAGTTTTCCAAAAGTTCTAACACCATAGCAAGTATTAGCTTGCAGCTGAACTGTTAAATTTGCAAAAATCTAATAGATTTTATAATTCATAAAGTGAATGCTCAAAAGATTAAGCAGAAATAATACATATATGTGATCTCCCTAGAGTTAATTTGACAATTAGCATATTTTTCTTTAACCTGTCAGCTGATTTACCTGTTAGAAATTCTTTTACATACTATTGTCAACTCTATACCAAAAAATGGATGACTTATATTGTCAAATTATATTTTATTTTATTGAAAAATAAAACCCTCATAATGTCCCTGAAGATAAAGCAGTTCTAATTAATAAAAATCCCTATTGTGAAAGACAAATATGTAATATTTCAGTAGAGAATAAAAACAATGAATCATCTCATGCTATAAATAAATATTGGAAAAGGCTGAACATATTTTAATTATGTTAATGTGATACATAAATACCTGGAAAAGGCAAATCTCTGATTCTGAGATGATTCATGACAAGCATTAAGGACTATAAAGAATAACTTTTTGATGACAGTGACAGCATAGGCCAGGTCCCAAGAACTGTATTTCTAAGTGTCTAGTCTGCAAAAGCTTGCTTGTTCCAGCCTTGAGGTGACAGAGCAATATACAAATGGATATCAAAATGAATTCATGTTATAAAATTGTTAATTTACAGCTAAATAACATAAAAGTCAAAGGAGATTTATAAAGAGCATTCCTGGTTGGTCACAGGGAAAACTAGAAAGATTTTTCTAGGCTAAACTTTGATTTTGCTTGATAAATAAAACATACTTGAAAGATATATTCAAAAGCATGGTAGCATATTGTTTTTAACTTTTTCAACCAACAGAATCAAGAGTACAAAGGCATCGAGTTTACAAGAGGCAAAACTTAGGAACATACTTGAAAATTAATGTATAACCTACATTGACTTTTTCTTTAAGGTCTGAGAAGTCTCCTTCCTTCCGAAAGATTGCAAATTCCGGACTCTGCAACACTGCTTCTGAACGAGTAATCCAACTGTGAAGTTCAGTTATATCGACATCCAGCCTAAGACAGGAAAGAATAAGGGTCATCATTTCCTGATTATCTCTTTTCTGTATGGGGAAAAAAAGCAATCTATCCATATGTGTCATTCTTCTCCCAGTCTGAGACTCTCGCCTGATGCCTGTATTACCATTAATGGCAGTACTATTTCCAAAGTCAGGCAGGCTGCATATTCGGAGTCAGTTTTGATCTAGAGTCTGATGATCATGGCGGTCATTGCATTTATCTCAATGTAGCAATCACCTTGACAGCCTCTCCTAGAAGATATTACTCAGCCTTTGCTTGAATGTTTGCACGGGTTGAAAAATTACTACCTTCCAAGATATTCCTTTCTCTTTGGAAGGTATTTATAGCAACAAAAAAATTTCTGTTGGTGGTCGCCATTAAGTCATACCTCTGATACTGGCGGTTGCCAAAAAGTCATACCCATACCCTTTGGGTAATCTCTACCTGTAATGACTCTGGATTTGACCTTGTGACTTGCTATGACAAGGAAGAGTTAGAGTATTGCTGACAGGGGCCTGCTAAGTGTTGGCTTGCATGTTGTCCTCGCAGAACAAACACTGTGAGAATGCAATGGTTATATAAGAATTTGAATGTTCCTTCAACAAAGGGAAATAAGTCAGGAGGAGAAAGATAAATACGGAATGGTGTCAGTTACATTGGAAATATAAAGAAACTAAACAGGGTTTGCAGAGAGGGAGGGGGAGGGATGAGAACAAAGTGGGGAAGGGAGTACAGTGGACTAGGGTATGGAATATTGGATTCCTGGTGGAGGGAGCACTATGGTAACTACATCTGAAAGGGGGATACACTATACTTCGCAAATACTAACAACTAATAGGCAATGTTACCCCAATAAAAATAAATTTATGCAAAAAAAAAAAGAAACAAGGCAAAGGAATGGACAAAACAAACCATAGAAATCTGACTGCAGAACTGAGGCAACCAGAGCAGGAGGATATGGGGTATGAAGTAGAGGGGAAGCTGTTCATTGGACTGTGGTGGAGGATTCTCCGTGTTTCGGTGATGGGTGTAGTGTGGTAGCATACATCTGTAGATGCATGGATATATACCCCTAAATCAAATACAGTATTATAAACCAATGTTAACTAAATAAAAGCACAAAGGACTATGGTGATGACAAACGGTTGAACTGGCAGTGGGAATTTTATAGGGACAACACCTGACAGGAGAAAGCAGGCACTGTACAAAAAAAATGAATGATGTAAAAATTAATATATATATAAATTAATTAAATAAAAATAGACACTGTAAAAATACAAAAAAATTGAAAAAGTACTCATTTCCACAAATTCTTTTTTTCACTTTTAACACTTTCACAAGACCAATGTTATATGAACTGACACATAATAGGTTGCTCACAATGGGCTTCTGGAACCTCAGAATCTGCTCATTCCTGCATTCCTGATTATTGTGCACCTTATTTGCATAACATGCTATGCCCTGCACTTAATGTACTTCCACATGCTATCATACACCCTGTTAAACAGTCTAACTATCAAACTAAAAATCCTCTAATAAGAAAGGATTTTTTATCCTATAGTCATAAGATGATTTTCCTCCCGTACCTGTGGATGAATATTCTGTCATTTTTAAAGTGTATCTTAAGGGCCTCCCTGGTGGCACAGATGGTTGAGCAACACACTGTGAAGCAAACCGCAGCCACTGCAGCACGAGTTCGTTCTCTGCCTCCAGCCAGGAAGGGGACCCACATGGTGTAGGCAGGCCTCTCCTGCCTTGCCCACTGCTCCCCTCAGCAGTGTGTTTCAGTCTATCTGCCTGTTCTGCTCCCCACTCTGTCTGGTGAATCCTCTCACCTCCCGCAACTCTGGCCTGTACCCCAACTCTTGTATGCATAAATAAATAAATCTTTAAAAAAATAAAGTGTATCTTAAAATCTCATCTTCTTTATTATTTTTGACGAGCAGGAAAGTGACAATTTTCTATCCTTTACAAAAGCACTCATCACAAATGTCCAAAACAAAAATTTGTAAAGCCCCACAGAATGGAGCAAAATTGACTTGGAGTTTTTTTCAATATGCAAGGAAAGTCAATTCTATTTTTTTCATGACACCTTCCACTTTCTGTAAATCTCGCAATATAAAAAAGTGTGGTGTATATAAGCTTGTGTGTCTGTTTATCTATCTATACATCCTCAAAGTTCAAAAGGGCAAGGATTCCTTTCAAGATCATATTGTACAAACAAACTCCTCTCCAATGACTTGAATTTCCCATGAGACTATGCAAATTAAATCAAATCCATTCCCTTGTGGCCAAATTTGGGGACGGTTTTGTGTGTATGCATGCATCCATGCGCACATATGCATAAACATTTTCAGGAAACTAAAACAAACACTGAAACACAACTTAAAAATCAGAGAAACACTTGCAATTTAAAAAGCTGCCATTTTTGAATTCAGTAGTATAGTGCTATACGGAACTTGCGCTGTGTAACTGTGCCAATTACGTTACATGAGCATCTTCATGGGCTATATTCTACTAATCTTTGAAACACTGACTACCATATAAAGTAGTAAACTACGATGCCACATTTCCATAAACTGTAGTTCAGTCACTCTCAATATATCACTTGGAACTCATCATTCCAAAATGTGCAAACTTAAAAGTAGAAATCCTCCAAGCTCCTAGATTTAACTATTTTGATTAGTGAGCTGAGCTACAAATGATCATTTTACATCTTTAAATATCGTGCATGTAGGATTTCATAAAAAACTTATGAGCCTATATTACACAAGCAGGAAAGTAAAGTGTTGACTCTTCTCAATTCTTACATGATCTTAATGTCTGGGGCTAGACAAGGCAATGTTACAAAATTTCATTTTGTTTTTTAAAAGATTTCATTTATTTATACATACAAAAGGTGGGGTACAGGCCAGAGGAACAGGGGGTGAGAGGATTCACCAGTGACAGAGTGAGGAGCAGAACAGACAGATTGACTGAAATACACTGCTGAGGGGAGCAGCGGGCGAGGCAGGAGAGGTCTGCTGTGCTATGTTATTCCCCTCCCTGGCCAGGATCGAACTCGCACTGCTGCAGTGGCTGCAGAAGTCCCACAGTGCTGCACTCAACCCCTTGCACCACCAGGATGCCCCAAACCAAAATTGTAATGTACGTTTTAGTTACTTCAGCACTATGTCTCAGGTTAATGGGAATGAAAACTGATCCTTTTTCATTGGTATAACCACATGGAAGAAATGGTTTCAGTGGGGAAATTTAATTTTTTATTATACTTTTAATCATCAGAGTTCTAAAAAGTGCTATATTGGTATATACACAGTTCAGATCCCCAGACCATCTGATGGGTTCTTCTTCATCTTTTAAGAATAAGTTCAAGGGCCTCCCTAACGGCACAAGGGTTAAAGTCTCAGCACTATCAAGCTCTTGCCAGCTACTGCAGCACAAGTTTGATGCCCGGCGAGGGAGCTGACCCACAGTCACAGCAGACCTCTCCTGCCTCGCCTGCTGCTCCCTTCAGCAGTGTATTTCAGTCAGTCTGCCTGTTCTGCTCCTCACTCTGTCTCTGGTGAATCCTTGGACCCCTGCATCTCTGGTCTATGCCCCAAGTTTTGTATGTATACATAAACAAAAATACATCTTGAAGAAAAAAAATAATCAGTTCAAGATATACAACTTCTTTGTGGTTAATCTCTCCCTACTTTGCCCCACACCCTTCTAAGTAAACAGGTCATTGCTCTGATACAATTCTACATGCTACTTGCTTTTATACAGGTATATATTTTACGAGGGGAACAATGGTTTACAACATGGTATACAATTCAGAAACAAAAAAATCATCCACAGCACAACCACCACCAAGGCACCCCCTAGTCTTTCACCATAGTCTATCATGCTCCCTCCCTATTTGCTTCCTCCACCACCCTCTCTGTAGCGTCAGATCTACAGTCATATTTCTAGGGTTTATTATTGGTTTGGTTTTGTCTAACTCTTTGTTTCTCCATATTCTGCACATACGCAGCACCATCTGGTATTTGTCTCTCTCCTGATGGTTTGTTTTGCTTAGCATAATCCTTTCCACTTCCATCCATAATGTTGCAATTGACATGACAACAGTTATCTTTTTTTGTAACTGAGTAATATTCCATCCTGTATATATACCCATCTTCTTTAGCCACCCATCTGTCCTTGAAATTAAATAGCTAGAGTACAAATTCCATTTCAGTCAGAAAGGTCCTACAAAATTATCAAATACATTGCAATACAAACCTTATTAGTACTAAAAGGTAAAGTATTTTTAGAACTTTGTGGTGTGCTGAACACACAGTAAGCAAATTTCAGGCAATTTTCTTAGGAAAATGACTTAACTTCTCTGATTACATTTACCTCTTCCTCACAAAAAATTAAACAGATTCCATTAAAGTGACGTTGAAATGAAAACTAAAAATACTTTTAGAGGCTACTTCTAAATGTATTATTATTCACCTCACTGGTGACAGTAAGGTTCATTTGAATACAAAGTTGAGGTCAGATGTGCAGACATTGTCAGATGCACATACCCAACACCAAGGCTTCCACAGTCCCCCACCATACACTGCAACTTTGACAAGCCCACCAGCCTGCCATCTAGCAATCAAGTTAAATCACATCTAACGATGTTAAAAATTGCTATTTGCAATCGCCCTATAAGCACTTTGGAAAAAATACAGAGCACCTGAAATATGACATAAGAGAAAAGACACTGTCTTCAGTTAACAGAAATTTGCTTCATTAACCACCTTTTAATCTATTTTCCTAATATTTACATGATCTCCCTTACAAGCTTAAATATATTTCTAGTTTGATATGGTAAGATATATGTGTCTCCCATAAAATAATACATTTCCATACAGTAAAATTTAATGATTCCAGATTGCAATGAAATGTATCTTTAAAAGATACAAACAAAATCACTCTGTGCCTAGTCGACCTTATCCTAAAATATGCGTATTTCATGAGTACTTCAAAATCTCAATTCTAGTCCAAAACATAAACCTTGTCCTCAAAATTGTGCATCTTCTTGTCAATTATAGCAAACCAAAGTGTATGGTCAATGTGTAACAGAAAATACTGCTGTTTAAAATACATGTGCATGGATATAAATCCAGTGATTTAATATTTTAAAACTATAAATGCCAGAAAACCCCATGAGTTACTTGGCATTGGTATTAATCTTTGTACCTTCCTGGACAGCTGATTGCACTGAATCGAATAAAACTCTGACAAAGACATAGTTTCTCTGCAAAAAGTAAAGCTTAACTGTAATATTTTCCTACCTAGAAGATAAAAATTACTCTAAAATGACCCTCTCTCCTTAATTTGGTAACACATCCTAGTCACCTAGAAATACATTGATTATATTTGTGCTTAAAATATTTTACAGTTGTAAAGCAGTTACTTTTACATCTACTCTTAATACAATTTCTGGGAAACACGTCTGAAAAAAACTAAGGAAATCCCCAAATTTTAAGATGTTACCACAATCTATATTAGAAGGATTACTTATAGAACCAAGGTGTGAAAGCATGTGGACAAAAACTGCATGACCCAGAGGACTGATAATAAAATGCTGCTAAGTCACAGACACCTAGAGTCTATTTTTCATTTTCAGTAAATTGAAAGCCCCTTTGAAACACGGTTCTGTGCAAGAAAATCACCTTAACACAGGTTAATAGGAATATTCTCTTAAGTGACAGATGAAACCTTGTCATAGTAATAAATCTACGATCATACAATGTAATGTGCTCAAGTTGAAAATCCTGAACCACTTATTTTAAGATCAAAGTTGATGTTTATTTAAAATGATGAAACTAAGAGAAGCCATACATATGCCCTTGCAAGAAATAAGCGTGGATCACTAGAGGGCGCACATTCCCTTTCATAGCTTGTTTGGTCCTGAATTTGGCTTCTTTTTTATTTTCTTATCTACATAACGATAACATGGTGACGAATGGATTTTTCATGGGAGTTCTCTTACAGAGAAACATGAAATGTCCAAAGATGTAGATAAAAGGGTGTAAAAAGAACATGTTAGTAAGACACTCCCAGATGCATAGTTAAAAAGTCTTTCAGCCATTTAAACACACTCAAAAAAAGTACTCTGAAGTCATAATACAGTGAGACCCTTGAGCAAACATCTTCAATTTTCAGAGACGTACTTCATACAAATAGTGTATAGACTATGTAACCCTGGACTTTGTAACCCTGTAATTTTTCACTAGTTATCGGTTTTACCTAATTTTTGAACACAGAAATATCTGGACACTCATAGTCTATCCATCTGCCTACAATGGCATTTCCAGACAATCCAGATAGATTTTTGCCATCAATCAAATTCAAAGAAAGAAAAAGGAAACACAGCATTTAATCATCCTGCTCATCTCAAGCCTTCATGAAGAAAACATAAATTCATCTCCATGGTAACTGGAATTTATTTATTATAATCTTCATTTTCACAAATAGATCAAGAATAGAGTTTTAGAAATCTCCTTTACTTTCAACATACAGGGAAGATTCGAAATCAAGTCTGTCTAATACGAAAGAGTCCCACTACACTAAATTTCTTTTCCTTTGGTCTGAATAAAATAAAACCCACTTTGAAAAATATTAAGGAAAAGTCCACATGAACTTCCTGTTTCGTGCTATATCACACAGTCTGTCATTACTACTGTGCTATTTTGAATTATGCCAGATTCAATTGGAGTCTCCACACTAGGACATTAATTCTGAGCATTTTCATTAACCTAAATATGATTCTGATTACATTGATGATAGCCTTCATGCCGTTGTAACATTGTTATTTCTCCAATTTAATTTTTACTTTGGAACAGTCCATAATTTCCTAAAATGACCAAATTTCCCATCCACTGATATATTTTATGACATTAGAACTGATACCAAGCATCGTGTCATGCACTTGGAAAGACAGTTGAACTACAAAGGGGCTCCACTTACAACTTGATGGCAAAAAACACATCTAACTTGGTAAGACTGAAAAAGACTTCCATATTAAAGGATAGTCCAAAGCTCAGATGCCATCCTAGAGTCAATGAGACATGAAAATGTAGAACCTCCTAATCCACAGTGAGCACACAGTTTCTGTAAACAGATCTGGGCAAATTCTCAGTCAAGCTTTTAATTTCAACTAAACAACTGGTGAAATCACCTTTCACTTTTTATTAGCATATAGCACAACGTACACAGAGCTGAAGAACACAACAAGCACCCTGTGCCACAGGTCTGGGTGCAAATCGTGGTGCACTGTTTACTGTAAGCTTTGTAATCACAGCAAGTCACCTCACCTGTGACTGGTCTGTTTCATTGTTAAAGGGGGACAATAATACACAAAAACACTTTGCAGTTCTACTTCAATGGTTAAACACATCAGTACGTGCAAAATATTTCAAAGAGAGTTTGATATAGTAGAAGCCATATGCACATTAGCTATTTTTAATACCTTTCCTCCTTAGTGGGTCTAAACTAGTCCTACACCCCTTCTCAATTTCTCCTTGGAAGAATATACAATGGAATAAAGACAGCCTGTTCAATAAGTGGTGCTGGGCAAACTGGACTGCTCTATGCAAAAGAACGAAACTAGAATACTGCCTTTCACCATGCACAAAAATCAACTCAAAATGGATTAAGGATTTAGACATAAGACCTGTAACCATAAAATT
>JAGFMF010012069.1:11029209-11041414 GCA_019455555.1 Galemys pyrenaicus | reverse complement strand
CTCACTGGGGTGAGGTGGTATCTCATAGTGGTTTTGATTTGCATTTCTCTGATGACAAGAGAAGTTGAGCATTTTTTCATATGCCTGTTGGCCATATACATGAAATACACTGCCGAGGGGAGCAGCAAGTGAGACAGGAGAAGTCTGCTGCATCACGTGTGTCCCCTCCCTGGCCAGGGATAGAACTTGTGCTGCAGTGGCTGCACATGCTTCATGGTGCGGTGCTTAACCCCTTGTGCCACCAGGGAGGCCCCAAAATAAAGTTTTATTCAAACATAACCACACTCATTCATTGACATGTTTGTGACTGCTTATTGGCTACAGCAGCACAGTTGAACAGTTGCAAAAGAAATTACATGATGCATAAAGTCAATAGTGACTGACTGGTTTTTTAGAGAAAAATGTGTCAATTCTCTTTGTGCTCTGTATAGTGAAGCTGAGTTGGCCTCTCTCTTTCAACACTCAGGTGAGCGAAAACGATGTAGCTTACAACAGCCATACTGCTTTGCTCTCCTGAAAACGTATGTGTTGGCTCTCCATGATCAGATTTAAGCCTCCATTTCTTAGTCTGGCACGGAATACCTTTTGTTGTCTGTTTTACTACAAAGCCAATCTACCATTTGAATCAAATGCCTGACATCTCTCCTATCCCAACTTTTCCTCCAGGTAAAGAGAAACACTCAGTTTTGGGGACCTGGCCTTTGGCTGGAGCTAGACTGTGGCACTTGTATATATTGCAGGCTGTGCCCTAGTTCTGAATCATTCTTGCCCTTTTCCTGGAGTCCCAAATGGCCCTATCCTTTAACTGTTCACTCAGATGTTAATTTCTCCCATAACCTTTCCACACCCAAATGTCCAGGGGGAAGCTTTTCTTCCTTTTCACTTTTATGACATTTTATTGGTGCATCTTCATGGCATAGTTTATACTGGAGTGCAAGCTTCCTGAGGGAAAGACTAATTGTGATTCATAGTTACAGCAACTGGAACACTTTACAAATCACAACAATCCTTTAGATAGTATTTGCATGAATATTAATATGAATAAAAACATCAATGCTTCTGTCACTACATTGCTGGATATGGTGGATTAATACAGACCACACGATTGTTCAAAGAACCCCCCCACGTGTTGGACGGTGCCTTGGATGCAGTGTGAGGCAATTTCAACATTAAATACCCTTAGTGTGAAAGCTGACCAAGTTTAAAGGGCTTTACAAGCTTTTATGATGTGGGCATTTAAAGTTTAGATAACTTCCAGTCAAGGTTCAGAAGTTATCTAGTCCAATGTGGAAAGCCATTTAAATCTGACGTGTACCTACTGTCCCACTGTCACTTCCCGGGCACGAGGAGTTGTTTCAACCTATCTACTTCTTTCAGTGAGCATCTTCATGAACTTAGTTAAAACACAAAGTGAAACTCACTGTTCTACAAAGCCAGTTCCTTAGCTTAGGCTGACATAACAATATTCCAGAGTGAATGGCTTAAACAACAGAAATTTAGTTTCTCACAGTTGTAGAAAGCAGAAGTTCAAGATCGATGTGCCACCATGCCTAGTCTCTTGCTAGCACTCTCCTCTAGGCTTATGATGGTCACCTGTTCATTGTGGCCTTACACGGCCGGGGAAAGAAAGCAAACTCTTTGGCATCCTTTTGTATAACTGTTCTCATCAACGAGCATGCCATCCTCATGAACTCCCCTAAACTCAGTGATATTTCAAAGGTCCCCTTTTCCAAATACCATCAAATTGGGGTTAAGACTTCAAGATATGAACACTGAGGGGGACACAATTCAGGCATGATTGTATGCATATGTGGTAGCATGCTGTGTCCTGATTTAGAGATGTATAGGTTTATGACAAAGGAACCCATTAGAATAAGAATACTCTCAAAAGATATCAGAATATGTTCTATGATAATGCAAACGTGTTCAGGAGAAGATACCAGTTCTAAGTTAATCACGGGGGACTCGATTTTCTCCTGGGGAAAGGATGTATATTTCTACCTAAACAATCCTAAAAAATATCCAGTGTGAGGGCAAACAAGGATGAACATACAAATTTCATTGCAGAGGCAGAGAAATAGATGCTGAGTGAGATTAGTGACTTGCTTCAAACACATAGTTTATGAGGAGAAGATCCAAGGTCAGAGCCCTTGGAAGATTTCATAAGCCCAACCACTCTCAGACCCACTCCCTACATTTCTATTGTCCTCTGTATCAGAGGGGCATGTATTCCCTGCCATTGCTTGGCCTCTGGCTTCCACGTGGATCTGTCCAATGGGAAGCATCAGTGCATTACTGGAGGACAGGAGGGAGAAACAAGCCGAACTATTTGTCCTTCACACTCCTCTTTTGGTGGTATTCCTAGAGCAGCTATGTCTCCAATGTGGCTTCATTTGCTTAGATGGTCCCTCGGCCCATAGGCCCAAGCTCTGACTGGACAGTCCTGTCAGTGTCAGTCTATAAGAAGGCCCCAGCTTTGGGGCTCTGGTAGAATCACCTCCCTGCTAGCTCTCCAGCTACCATCTCTATGATACTTCCCAGTGCTCACAGCTGGCTAGCCTGCATTATGTGTTCTCTTTCTGAAACATACAGGATAGTTTCTGTTCACCTGACAAGATTCTGAAAATACCCATTAATATGCCAGGGGTATTTAGTGAATACCTACAATGTGTTAATTTTGTGGTTTAAGTGCTCTAAGTCTAGAGTCGAAAATAAATGGGCCCTGCCCTTGGAGAGTTTACTGAAGATACAAATATGAAACAAAAATGATTACCAAAAATGCTGAACGTGTTTCAATGTAAGAATTAACACAGCTGCCACATGCCTGGGATGTTAGACTCCCAGAGGGACAAGGGAGTTGGGGGGCAAGAAATATGAGTCTGAGGAATGGAAAAGTAGCATTAAGGGCAACTTAAGTAGAGGAAACAGGAGGAGCAAAGAAACAGGAATGCAGAGCATTTGGAGATCAGTGAGTGTAAATTAAAGCTGAAGCAGAGGGCAGTGCACTTGAAATGCAGCTGGTGCTTAGTCCAAAAACTCTCATTTAGTAGCCTCTGACCAAAAGAGTTGCCAGAGTATAAATCAGCTAAGTCACTGAGCAGGCTGTTTCATCTGATTTTTTTTTTCAATTTCAAAACTTCCTTTACAAAGGAAGCAATGTACTGACACACAGCCCAGCTCAAGCTCCTTATCTCATTGTTCCCCGTAATAGTTTGTTGGTTACTTTGAGTTGTACTGGCACATAAAAGACGTGGTCAGGGGAGAAGGGAGTGAAACCATAGAGTTAGACAGCTAACGACCATAAAGGAATTTCTGGGTCATCAAGTTCAACAATCACTGGCAGAAGATGATCTAAAATTTGCACTTTGGGGACCTCCCTGGTAGCACAAGGGGTTAAGCACCACACTATAAAGTATCATAAGCCACAGCAGCACAAGGTTGATCCCTGTACAGAGAGGGGACCCATATGGCACAGCAGACCTCTCTTGCCTCGCCTGCTGCTCCCCTAAGCGGTGTGTTTCAGTCCATCTGCCTGTTCCCCATTCTGCCTCTGGTGAATCCTCTCATCCCCCAAGCCTCTGGCCTGTACCCCAGTTCTTGTATGCATAATAAATAAATCTTTAAAAAATTAAATAAAATTGCACTTTTAAGATATCCCCCAGGAGACCATGAAAAGGATGGATAAGAAAGGTGAGAGTAGAGGTAGCGACTCTGTACAGAAAAAACCGAACTAGGGTACACAGCCAGGGTATAAAGGAAGGAGTCAATTAAAGAGAAACTGATGGGTACAGTCAGGGATTTAAAGACACAGCAGTGATCAGGACCACCGTGGAGGACAACGGCACAGGCTGTTCACTGCACAAGTCCAGGAGGTGCTGGTCTTCGAGATGCTGATGTGAGCGGCACTAATGAGAGCTGTGCAGCCTAAACTGCAGAACCACGTTGGCGGTTTCCCTAAGAAATGCAGATACCCAGTGGGCATCTGAATGACAGAGGCACAAGCATCACGAAGGAGGCTGAGCTGGAGAAGATAATTCGAAAATCATCACATGATACGGCTGATAAATGGTAACATTATAAAAGATAATTGTCCTAAGAAAGTGTCATAAAAAGAAATGAAGCCACAATGTGAAGTCTTGAGGAGAGTGGCATTAAAGGAGTAGGAAGAGGAGAGGGAGAAGCCAGGAGGAGAAAAGAAACAAGAGAGAACAATGTCCCAGAAACGGAGGAGGAGGGAAGCTTTCAGGAAGGGACTAATCACCACTGTCAAGCACAGCACAAAGGTACAAAGGTCAAGAAGGATAAGAACTGAAGAGCGACCTTTGGAGCTGGCAATTAAGGAGTGCTCTGGCGACCTTGCTGAGAGTAGCTTCAGTGCTTGATATGGAGTATGAGAAGGTGAAGAAGGAATCAGACGTGAGGGAATAGAGGCAGTTCAAATCGTTGATTAAAAATCACTTTGCTGTTTGTACACGACTATGCTTCTCTCAGATGACTAAGTGTGACTACCACTTTCTCCACTCAGGGAACAATCAGAACTGCATGCCACAATTCTGGGAATATGGCCCTCTCTACCTCCCTGTTGGCGCCTCTTTATGCCTTGCATTTTGGAAGAACACATTTGCATAAAACTTGTATTCATGCCCCGATCTGTGTGCAGTTTTTTCCATTATAGTGTATTTTAGTTCAGAATATGTACTGGAGATCTACCATACTGAAGATTTCATATCAGGTCAGGCTTAAGATAGGGAACCTGACCCAGGGACGCTTGGAGTCTAGTGAGGGAAAGAGACACAGAAATAGGTCATTTCTCTTTTTTTTTTTCTTGGTAGATTTTTTAATTTCATCAGTCACTGACCATGACTTACACCATAACAGGGCAAAATCTAAAACTCCTCCTGTTAGTCCATCAAATTGTATCATAGAGCTCCTCAACATAACCAATTCTTAAATTTTCTTGCCCAGTGTTACTCATTTTTTTTATTTATAATTTTTTAAATTTACATATATTTGACATCAATTGTAATCCCCAGGTACTCCCCATCACCATCTCACCAGTGCACCATCACCTCAGTCCCCCGTGCTCCCGTCTGCCCTCCACCCTTCCCCTCTTCCCTCCCTACCAAGTGTCCCCAATTTGTCCTTGTTTTTTCATTTTTGGTTTTTGTGTCTTTATTGTTGTTGTTATTATTATTATTATTGGTCTTATTCCTTTCCTTGACAGAAGTAGGTCATTTCAATATACAGCAACACAGGTGTTACAAGAGAGAGGAGCAGCATCCATCAGCCTAGCCTGGAGTAGATGGCCCCTACCAACAAGGTTGATTTGAGGAAAGACAAGCAAGGGTAGGGTTGTAACCAAAATGTTTCTCTGTTGCACTCTTTTGCAAAGTGTGGGCCTGAGCCAGCAGCAGCAGCAGCAGCAGCACCCGGGAATTTGCTAGAGAGTGAGATTTTCAGGCACCACCCAAGATCTACTACATTACAGACTCTGTTGGGGACTAGTCATGACCAGTAATCTGTCTTTTAACAAATCCTCTGGATGATTCTGAGATATATTGAAGTGTGAGCACCTCTGTTCAATGCAAGGGTTCTCAAACAGTAAGGCTTATCAAAAATAAAAAAGAAACTGGAGAGCTTGCAAAAGATTCCTGGGTTCACCAGCAGAGTTTCTGATTCAGCAAGTTTGGGAGTAGCCCCCAAATCTACAATTCTAATAAGCTACCATATTACACTGCTGCTTCATGACACTACACAGATCATTGCTCTAATCCCTTAGCATGCCTACAGAATTCACATTTCTGTATTTTTCCAAACATATTCAATGACTTATTCTTGATTTCCATGACAAAATAATTTTAAGAATCTTAAATGAATAGTTAACTTTTTTTGGAATTTCTAAAGATGATAAGGTTGAGTCTTCATGAAAAATAGTTTCTAAATTGAAATCTAAGTTAATGATCAAGGTCATCTGACTTGAATACATAGAAAGCAGGACACTGTAACTATAACACTGGAATAGAAATTGGGCGACTCAGCACTAGTCCTTATATTGCAAGGGTAAGCAAGTTATTTAACCTTCTGAACCACAATTAACCTGTAACCATGAACAAGTCTAGAGTCTAGTCTCCTTAGATAAAAGAAGTAACATTAATTTTTTTCTGGCCTATGCCAAGGGGCAACAATACTATTACAAAAACCAACACCCCGAGTATCTTCAGATCAATTTAAAATATATTTTTTAATCAACCCTTAAATGCTTTAATCAGATTTCTTTCTTCAAATAAGTTCAGAGCTTTACATTTCCAGATTATAATTTGGGAATCGAAATTAAAATAAATGCCTAAAACAAAAATAGTTTAGACATTAATCTCATAAAATTGGAGAGAGTGATCTTACGTAACACTTATCTGACTTCCTGCCAAGGATTTGACATAAACTAATGTTACTCAGGCAGCAAACATAAAAAGAAAGAAAACAAAGAAAAATTAATCTAAACAATAGGCAATAAAATAATAATGCAGTCTGTAACTGTCTAGGCATTTACCGTGCCTTTTCCAAATACATGCAGGACATGAGCAGAGAAAGCAAAGACAGATTGTCGGCTTACCCAGGAGAAGAAAGAAACTTGAGAAGTTGGATATTTCTAAATGCCCCATACTTGTCTTGAAGTCAAAGATACTAATTTATTAACGTTATACTTGAGAAAATTATCTTTATTAAGATAGCATTTACTTAAAAATGATTCAATCTGCCATTGGTTTCACCCAGTTGATACCAAAATGTAAACAGAAGGTTCTGTGAGAAGCCCCTTAAATAACTATTACATGATTAGGAACTAAGCTCCACGACAAATTCCAATTAACTAGATAATCAATCTAGTTTAACCTCGTCTGAGTTCTACTCTGATAATTACGTATATGTAAAAATAATATCACTAAACAGCAGGGATAATTTACTGGCAGGAATAGTTGCCTTGTGACCCAAGATAATAGAACACTTTTGAAATATCTTAATGCAAAGAGACAAATTAAACAGTAAATATAATACATGTAGAAACTGTGTAGTTATTAAGGAATCAATTAAATGGAACTCAGATAATTAAGACACTATAGTTTGGCACAAAACTGAATGTTAAAATGTTAAATCCCTTAATAGTTTTGACTAAATAATGATATCATGTTAGGTAAAATTAGAATTATTAAAGATTCTTAGAATGCCCATTTATTTATAATCAAGATAAATTTCATGAGGAGCTAGCTAGGTAGACTTCTTAAATGCTGTTGGGATATAAAATTTCAGTTGGTACAATTGGTTGATCTGTATTACTCTTTCGACAAATATTTGAAAAAATATTATGTGCATGGTTCTATATAGGGAATACAAGGGAAATAGGAAGAAACGTAAAACAGGGTTTCACTGCTGTGATTGGTGATGAGAAAAAAACCATGTGGGTGACATTAAGGCATCTAGCAAAAAGACTGCCATGTAATTTATTAGCAGAATTGAAAAGAACTGGGGTAAGTCAGACATAAAAATTGGTGGAAGAATCATACTGAATACCATAAGGAGGGGTTCATGCTTTATTTTTGAGGCAATAGGAATTACAAAAATCTCAGATGTGCAAAGTCAGCACAAAAACATTTCAGAAACAGTCATTTGAGGCAGGTGCATCAGAAAGATGGGCAAGATCTACAACAGGGAGGAAGGTGTATAGTTTAGGGTAGAGAGTTGGCAGCTAGAATAATTGGAAATGACTGAAATGAGGTGACTTGCCCCATGATATAATAATCACAAATAAGGAGCAAGGTAAGAGGTAGAGATTTCTGAGAGGATTGGAGAAATTGGGTGATAAATTCTGTATTTAAAATGAAGAAGGTCTTGTTGAGTTTGTTTGATGGTGCACAGGTGAAATGGTGGTCGGAACTCCCTGGGGACTACAAATGTTGTCAAATACAATTAAATAAATCTAATTGAATTTTTCTTTCAAAAAAAGAGTGAACCCTCAAGAAACACACACACACACACACGCACAAGAAACTTAAGAAGGTAAATTTTTGTTAAATTCATTAAGTCTGAGATGCTTATTATTGGATTTTTGTCACCAATAGTACATGACTACCATCTCTGTCACTACACATACTCCAGCCTGGCACCTAATCACACCAAGCGCTCCACCACCACCTCCTCCATCACCACGTGTACCATCTCTAACATCTCCATCACCTCTATCGCCATCATAAAACTACCTCTACCTCTAAGGTAAACACCATTATCAAACACCAGGAATAATAGCTACTGTATATACTGAATTCTTCCTACCTCACAGGCACTATATTAAAGATTTCTTACTTAATCCTCACAGTTCCTGTTCTAGAAAGTAGGGATATTGAATGAGACAGAGATATCACATAATGTTCCTGGGATTCCAGGAACATTAAGCTAGTAATTAAAACAGGCAAGTTTCAAACAAGAGTAATTCTGATTCCAAAGTCCATGCCTTTTCCAGTATTTGCTGCTGCTTTCAACACATAAGCTATTAAATATAATAACTAAAATATTTGTACAGTGTATGAGTAAGCATGTATGGTTAACTGGAGCCAAGAAATGTTTGCAGCTAATGAAATTAAATACTGAAGTACTTGCTAGATGTTCAAGTAGAACTACCCGATCAGAGCTTTAAAAACATAAAAGTGAAATTTAAGGGAGGAAGTAAGACATGGTGCTGTAAGACTTCAGAATCATTCATTTAGAGTCAGACTTGAATCGATGAGAAGAGACAATTTAGAAAAAAGGTCAGAAGTACAAACAGATGGATTTACAAGGTACTGCCATAAAACTGGCAGGAGGAGGAAAACCAGGTCGAGTAGTAACTAGAGAACCATTTGCATGTCACAGAAGCTGGAAAAGGCCAACTTTCTTAAGAGGAGCATTAGTTAGATTGGCAAGATTGCAATCATGACTTTTAAATGTTAGTGTCTCTCTCACAGGATGGAGAGGGACCCTCAGACTCACCACCATGAAGCTTTGGTCACATTTGCACAATGTCTCTTGAACAATCATAATATTCTAACCTGATTCCAATGTAACTGCTCCCAAACGTTTCCTTATTTATTTGTTCAGTCTAACTTTATCAACCTAGAGTCTGATACAGAGTGGGCATGTTATTGTACTGTCCAAATCAAGGCACATTTGGAGTGAAAGTTGGTGCTACATATAACTATTATTTATATTAATATTTATTATTATGTATAATTATACAAAAGGAATGATCTTGGAAGAATTCAGGTAAACAAAGACACACAATCACCTTAGTTAAATACCTACCAAAGAAACTTTTACTACAGTGGCTGGTTTGAAATCCTGATGCAGGCACTCTGTGGTTCTGTGTATGATTTAGCTGTATGTACCATGTTGGGTTACTGGGGAGAATAAATGAGCTGTGCAGATAAAAAATTTATAAGTCTGACCATCTAATAAAATCCTAAGTGTTAGCTTTTATTTAAGTAGTATACTCCTCATGCTTTCAGTTGGACATCTCATTCTAGACACTTAGAAAAACTGCTGAGAGCATCAGATACAAACAAAATATATGAAACAAAAAGTCGTCAGAACGTGTTTTTGCTAACCAAATACACTCTCCAAAAACAGTTGAGCATAAGCATTAAGAGACTTGAGACTGACATGATCAACTACTCTGGTAACCCTGCATTAGGAGGGTAAGGCAACTAAGTTTCCATATTATTCTGTTTGAAAAACTAATGGAGAATTTTTGATTTGTCACAAAGCTTTAATAAATTCAGGAGCCTACAAAGCACTGTTTACAGACATATATTTAACAAGAATTAAATTATCTAAGTTAGGAGGGCAAATTTAAAAATTAATTAATGAGTTTTACTTATTTTCTTTTGCCATTATGTTTTTTCTCCAACATATCAGTCAACTCTGGAAGGTGTTGACCCAAACAGAATGCTAATGTTCAAAGAATTTAAGAACCGCTCGACTAGAACAAGGGTCAGCAAACTTTTTCTGAGAAGAGCCAGAGAGTGAATATTTTAGGTTTTGTGGTCCATATACTCTATTACTCTTAAAACTACTCGACTCTGTCTTTATGTTGTAAAAGCAGTCATAGATGATACATTGGTGAGTGTGGTTATTATCTGATAAGCTCTTATTTATGACACCACTGTTTCAATTTCAGATAATTTTACACATCATGGAATATTTTTCTTTTGATCACTTTCAACCATTTTAAAATGTATGAGCCATACAAAACCTGGCAGCAGACTGGACTCAGCCTGCAGGCATTAGTTTGCTGACCCCTGGACTAGAAGAATCACTCAGCCAAACAAATATAAGCAGAGAGAAAGGACCGTTAATTTACTGTGAAATTAGGAAAGTAGGTTATAAGTCATGGATTAATAGAGAAGCATTGAAAGCCTCAAACAAAATACATGAATAACTTCACTAGGTGCTTTTACTTTGCCTAGAACATCTGACATGCTATTTTTAGGTATGTGTTCTTATACTTCTTCTCCTTGTATACGCAAATTCTAATGTCAAGTGTTCCAGACGTTCTAAAACATATGCTGCTTAGAAACATAAGGCAGATTTCAATGTTCTTTCTTAATCTTAGAATTATAATAACTGAAATGAAAAGGAAATTGTGCCACTTTATGATTTTCATGCTAGCTTTGAATTTATGAAATTTCATTCTCATCCTTTTAATATATCCACTGTTTTACATAATACCTAACTATCTACAATGTCTGGTTGAGAAAGCCACAAAAAGATCAGTTAAAAATTCTAACACCTTCAAGATAAGACTTTATAAATATCAAAGAACAGGAAATCTGTTCAGTAATTACTCCTGATTTAGGATGCACAGATTGAGACATTATGTTCTCGTAAACTAGCAGAATGAATCTCATCTATTATTATAGGTGTACTTCTTCATGAAAATGTACTTTCCATTACTGGGGAAAAAAAGACATTTAATGCAGAAGGAGGTACTGAACAAGCAGACTCTTTATATGTAAAAAACAGGAAAAAAAATCTGCAATTAAAATGTGTCCTTGGCAGTTCATCCCGTGGCTCTTCTTTCAATTCCAAAAACAGTGATTCCACTAAGCATTCAGTTTTTGTTGAGATAGTAAATCCCTGGCAATTTTTAAACCTTACTTCATAATTTTCCCACTACCTTAACTGACATTACAGGCTCCCAAGGCTTCTGGGAATATTGCTCAAGTACAAATACTACCATCAAAACAACTGTAAGTGAGTTTTCCTGTCAACAACTAATTACTGCTCACTTGAGGACAGAGCCATAAGGAATATTCTCTCACCTTTTCCTAATTTCAGAATCCACAATAATCTGCCTCTTCTTCTGGGGAGGTGGTGGAGGAAGTTCCTCTTGGGCATGCTTTACCAGGATTTGTTCCCTCGTGGTCACCATAGTTACCGTTTCCATTACAGTTGTCTGTGTTAGTGATGGCTGAGTGGTGGTGACAGCCTGTGAAATCTGTGAGAAGCATTGAAACAGAGGTCACACATTGCTTGAAAGACTTCAGCAAAGACTGCTTGAAGTGGCAAAGGAAAATAATGAGAAACTGTTCCTGCTTGTTGGTAAATTGACCTTCAGATCAAAATAGCACCATATTGAACCCAAATCAAATTGTTTTGTCTGACTTAAGTTATGTTGACTGAAATGGCAATGGAAGGTAATCGCAAAAGCAGAAGTAAACTTGTGTCTCTTCAATTTATTGGTCAAGCTATAGGAAATAAAGGGGACAAAGGACAGACTCTTAGGGTGTCATTCTGATATTTAATTAGACATTGTTTAAAGTGTCTAGAACATCAATATAAATATTATGAAGATATCCTACCACCAATCCCATTGTCTGGAACATTGTACATGTTTATTAAATACCTTGCTGAATGCATCTTTGGTGATCAAATACAGCGAATATTTATGGTCTACACATTTTTAAACAAAATCATGTCAAATGTATAATAGTGAACTTTTAATCAAATGAAATGTCTTTTACAAGTGTAAGGTTAACATAAAGTGCC
This sequence comes from Galemys pyrenaicus, assembly GCA_019455555.1. Classification (NCBI taxonomy): domain Eukaryota; kingdom Metazoa; phylum Chordata; class Mammalia; order Eulipotyphla; family Talpidae; genus Galemys; species Galemys pyrenaicus. The sequence continues at coordinate 11,029,342 of JAGFMF010012069.1, read as the reverse complement.
TATTAGTCCATAAGTATATTTATTTTTTTATAAATTTTTTAAAGGTTTATTTATTTATGCATACAAGCACTGGGGTACAGGCCAGAGGTGTGGGGGGTGAGAGGATTCACCACAGACAGAGCGGGGAGCAGAA
>JAGFMF010012069.1:11010641-11029159 GCA_019455555.1 Galemys pyrenaicus | reverse complement strand
CCCCTCCCTGGCCGGCAGCAGGGATCGAACTCGTGCTGCAGTGGCTGCGATTTGCTTCATAGTGCGTTGCTTAACCCACTGCGCCACCAGGGAGGCCCCCATAAGTATATTTAAATTGAATGTCGTTCTAATGCTAAAGAAGGGACTACTCTTGTTTGATTTAAATTAGTGAGTATGCAAAATATTTCTGCTTCCAAAGTTCATATTAAGTAGTATTCTAGATTTAAAATCTCTTAATTTTCTGTTCAGACTTGTTTAAAATTGTTATTTTCAAATTACTCTTTGGAATAATATGGTTTGTGACTCACGTCGTGAGAGGCCACCAACCCAGTACAAGGACATTATTAGAAAAGTTGTCAAATGTGAGAAACCTGCCATCTTTTCCTTAACCACCAATTCTTAGTCCCACAGTCCTGTTATAAAAGCTACCTCTTGGGATTTTAATCATTACCTTTTTAGTCATCCAGGTTATTTGGAGATCTATTTCAGTGAAAGAAAAGACTTATTTATTTAGGCATACAAGAGCTGGGGTGTAGGCCAGAGGTACAAGGGGTTAGAGGATTCACCACAGACAGAGTTTGAGCAGAACAGGCAGATACACAGAAATACACTGCTGAGGAGAGCAGCGGGTGAGGCAGGAGAGGTCTGCTGTGCCATATGGGTGGGTCAGCTCCCTGACTGGGAATTGAACTTGTGCTGCAGTGACTGCTGATAGCTTCATAGTGCTGAGATATGAACCCTTACATCACCAGGGAGGCTCCAATTTGTAGATCTAACCCAAAGGAAACCGAGACAGTTCTGAATTGGATTCACTTTTCAATACTATGTATGCCCAGAATCAGACATGTTGTTGGGACCAAGAATCGTTTCACTGATTGTCTGGAACAGACTAAAAGATACAGAGAGGGTTTGGGGTAACTTTCCTGTCCCACACTTGGAGTCTGACATTCTGAATGGGAGAAAATCATGGAAGTCAAATAGGCAAAGACAGTGAAGTAATAAAATTATTTGTCACAGGCGCAGCAGACTTCTCCTGCCTTGTCCACTGGTCCCCTCAGCAATGGATTTAAGTAGATCTGCCTACTCTGCTCCCTACTCTGTCTCTGGTGAATCCTCTCAAAATCTGTACCTCTGGACTAAACTCAAGTTCTTCTAAGCAAAAATAAGTAAAAATAAAATCTTAAAAAATATAAAATAAAATCTTTTTTTGCAATGTCTTGCATAAAAAACTGTTTTAGACAAATATATCTCAAAAGCACTACCATTTGTGAGAGCTACACTCTTCTGTTCGTCAAGGTCTTAAGAACTTCCATTTATTAGATAGTAAAATAAGTGAACATTAAGAGATACTGAGTTTCTACATGTATCTGTGTTCTGCATGCAGAGATTTTATTTTCTCTAAGGCATCCATAGATCCATTATTCAAAATCAATTGTTGGACCTCAAACATTAACATGTGGCCCATCAAGTTATGCCAACAAGAAGGCAGAATGTATTTTTTTAATGATTAAGAATATAATCTCAAAACTAACTGCACTCACTGAAAAATCAAATTAAATGTACCTCCATTAAAAAATAAAACCGTTTTTAAGTAGGAATCCAAGAACATTTAATCAGCAATATTTTAACCATGTGCAAAATTGTACACAATGATGACTTGAGGAGAATATTGTTCAGATGAAAACATTCTAATTTTACATGTGCAGGCACCAGAATGCAGAGATTTTGAAAACACAAAGTTATTCTTTGTGGTTCTATCTAATGGTATGGAACATTTGTGCTACTGAGTTTTTGACTGTGAAATTAAGTTCTATAAATGTTACAATATTTTCTCATTGATGCCTACTATGAAATGGGGTAAATGTGCCCATCTACCCAATGATGACAATATGATGTACGAAGAAACTGCATTTAAGAAAAGTGAACTGTATATGAAAGAAAAATTCCATATTCTATATTATAAAATTATAGTAAGAAATGGAATTGTAATTGTACTCTAATAATTACTGTACTGTAATTGAAAATACTACTTCCCTTTGTTTGTGGGGTGTTGAAGGAATAAGAAAACAGTTGCACGTCGACCCTATCAACAACGAATATAATTCATTACATACAACAAATTAGTAGCTACTTTCAAAACCTACTCGTATAATCTGAATAAAAAAATAATTATGTACTAAACGCCCCCCTGGCTTTCAGCTATTGACTGTAAACATTTAATTACCTGTTAGAATCGTTAAAAATACAGACAGGAAGGGATTCTGGAGGTCATTTAGTATAACCTTCAATTCACTGTAAAATCCACCACTCCCAGAAGCAGACAAATCTTGAGCAGAAGGTTTTCTTTTTGGCAAATATGTTTCCACCTAAGGGAAGCTTGCCTTATAACTTGCCTTATAACTGTTCACTGCAAATTTGTTTTGAACCCTGGACCAACACAGAGTACGTTGCATATTATTTCTACCTGACAGCCTTAAAGATCTGAAGCTCAATATCACAACTCCGATAAATCTTATCGTCACACTTCAGAATGCCAAGTATTGGCTATAATCAGATTTTATCTGTTTGGGCCTCCAAAACCTAGGTTTCCTGGCTTTCTAACACCAAATTCAATTGAAGTATTCTAAAATTGTTACTAAAAACTTTACTTGGCTACTTGGCATCTGCATCACAATGTTTCAATTAAATTCCAGTTTGTACTGAATAAGTATCACTACAGGACATTTGGAAATGAGTAAAACTGAAAAGTAAAACTCTTTTTTTATGGGTTTACAACATTGTAGTGAAGGTGATAACCAAATGAAATCACTGAGAAAATGTGAGTGCCACATGAAAAACGTGCAAAGAAATTACTTGCAGTAATCAAGGAAGTTTCTTTTTAAATATTAGAAAAACAGTTTTTACTCAGCTGGTATCATGGGGACACTTGGTGGGGAGAGGGGAGGGGGAGGGTTGAAGGCAGACAGGAGCACGGGGACTGAGGTGATGGTGCACTGGTGAGATGGTGATGGGGAATACACAGGGATTACAATTGATGTCAAATATATATAAATTAAAAAAGGAAAAAAATAAAATGTATCTTAAGCTAAAGTCTGCAAATGGTATTTATCCCTGTTCATAGGCTCATTTGCACAGTGAAATACTGGAAATACCCTTACACCAACAGGTGTGGGATCAAATATATGACCTCATGGGTTACAATATGTAGGTGTTTCAAATATCTTTAATGTTGTTGGAAAAGTTTACATGACAGTACTGAATTAACAAAGCCAAATGTAAACATCACTGGTTAATATTTGGTAATGAAAGCATAGGTCATTTCTACTGTGCACTATGTAATTCTATTTTCAAATTTTGCACAATAAAAATATTTCTAAAACGTTACTTTTGGAAACAGAGATAAAGTTCAAAACTTTTTTTTTTTTTTCAAAATTTTTTGAGACTACCATTCCTGTGTATCTTTGAAATCATGAGCTTGCTGTCAAAACACATTAAAACTAGGACAAGTGAAAATCTGATAAGAATGACTGCTTCCACTATGATACTAAAGAGAATTATGGTGTAAAAATTAGCATATAGTATGGTTTGAGCTATATTCAACTACACTGCTCTCCAGTCACCTTTCTTCATTTGATTATGGGAGGTATAGTTTAACTTTCATGAATATGTTTTTAAGTACTATTCTATTGATCTGTCAGTTAACTAGTCTAGTAAAATGGAAAACTATTAACTTGGAATAATTTGTCTTTAGGTTTGGAAGCTAGTTTCCCTTACAGCGACTAAAAGTGAAGGTCACTGAACCGGGCCCCACCATTCTCAAACATCTATTCCATTGTTCACATATTGTAATATTTAGGGCAGTTTGGTTACTACCTAAGATATCACAGGGATACTGCAAATAGGGTGAAATTCATGGAGTGTGACTAATGCAGATCTCCTTACTCAAAAGACCTCATGCATGGTTTCCTGCTCTACATACCACCCTGAAAGTTTTAATATTTTAACAAGAAACCCTGCAGGGGCCTCCCTGGTGGCACAATGGGTTAGAGCATAGCACTATGAAGCTGTCCACAGCCACAGCAGCATAAGCTTCATCCTCAGCCAGAGAGCTGACCCACATGGCACAGCAGACCTCTCCTGCCTCATTGGCTGTTCCCCTCAGCAGTGTACTTCAGTCTATCTGCCTGTTCTGCTCCCCACTCTGTCTCTGGTGAATCCTGTCACCTCCCAGTGGGAGCCTTGTACCCCAGTCCCTGTATGCATAAATAAATAAATCTTTAAAAAAAAGAAGCAGCCCTGCATTTCCATGTGTACTGGGGTTGCACAAACAAAGAAGCCCATCCTGGTTGCAAGAATTAAATAATGTAATGTTTGAGCACAGTATTTTCTTGATATGTATCAGCAATGACCACTATCTTCCCTAATTGTTCAGAGAAAACTTGGGAATCTTTCTATACACAATCTTCCTACTCATAAGGTTATATGTGTAAATTCTCCAAATTTATATTGTCTTATTTTGAGAAAAACTGGAAGAACCTTTGCCCAATCTCTTGCTACTTCTAGGGTATGTACATATTCTTGCAGTTCGAGATTATATTATTCTGGTAGGTCTGGTAAAAACAAAACACTGTCAAATGATAAAATTTGTTCTTAAAATTTCTCTTCCATTTCCTTAAAAACATACATTCTGAAAAGGACATATATGTGCATTTAAGCACAATGAACGAATATGAAAGGGCACACAATGAGAAACACTCTTTGTGCAGTACTATCTCTGGCTTCCCAAGGTCAACTAGCTGTATTTACTATGTGTTCTTACATTTTAAGTTAACTTTGTTGGTGGTATTATTTTTCTTTTATTTATGAACTGTAGTCTTTCTTACATCTTTTAATTTTCCATTTAATTATTTAAATATTCTGGCTTTTGGGCCTCCCTGGTGGTGCAGTGGGTTAAGCAACGCACTATGAAGCAAACTACAGCCTCTGCAGCATGAGTTCCATCCCTGCCGCCGGCCAGGGAGGGGACCCACATGGCGCGGCAGACCTCTCCTGCCTTGCCCACTGCTCCCCTCAGCAGTGTGTTTCGGTTGATCTGCCTGTTCTGTTCCCAGCTCTGTCTCTGGTGAATCCTCTCATCTCCCTGGACTCTGGCAAGTACCCCAGCTCTTATATGCATAAATAAACAAAATCTTTAAAAAAATATTCTGGCTTTTTTAAGTTGTAAGTTCCTTGGACTTAGAGATTTCCACTTCTTTCCCTGAGAGAGTGCCTATTATTTGAAATTTAAAGAAACTTACTAAAAGAGATTTAAGTTATAAAGAATTAGTTACCTAATTTACTTATTATATTTTATTATTACTCATATTTTTTTCTTAAAATATTATAGTATTAAAATCTACTGTATGGTGATTGAAACTAGAATTCTACTGACAAACTTAGGAAGCATATATAGATGATGATTGAAAAGGTTGTACACTTGAAACCTATAAAAGCTGTAAACCAACATTACTTCAATTAAATACAATAATAATATTTGTAATAACAGCTACCAATTATGTAGTTCTCTGCATGCCCCAAGCATTATATCAAAATTTCTGAATTTCTTATCTAATTTAATGTACTAAGGATCTACAGTAAAGGCTTAATACATGTTAGGTGTCAATGCCTTGCACTGGCCCTTAAGGCAAGTGCTAATGTGATTCACACTTTATAAGACAGGAGGGAAATGTTTCAGGAGTATGTAATTTGTAAATGGTGAGTAGAGATATAATCCAAGTCTGACTTTCCCTCCATCCAACTTCTAGTAGCTAAGCTCACTTGCTGTTACACCTGTTCAGAGACCTGAAATGCAATTTTCCCTTAAGTGGTATAACTGGGTGAGTGTGCTTGTACAACACACACACAGTCGGAAGACAACTGAAAGTATACATGATGGCATAAAACATAAACTTTTAGTGTTCATCTCTTGATAAGCTTTCAGTATTTAGCTCTTGATAAATTATAATTAAACTTGTACAATTGATCAAACAAAATACACCTGATTTTAAAACATTTTTAAAAATTTCTTTAAAATCCTACTGAATTTCAAAATATACCAAATCAGGCTGACAGGTGTGGATCAAAGATTTTCATTTTTCTGTTTCTTGTAGTCACTGACTTTTATTAAGTATAGTGGGACTGCACTTTTACAACTTAAAACATAAAGCATAATCATAGCAACAGCTTTAGCTGATAATTGGTATCCAGCCTTAAAATTATCTCCACAGGGACAGTAACACAGGCACAAAAATATGATGGTGTAAGAATTTACTACTTTCAGTAACAAAAAGGATTTATATGCTGAGCTTTATGAGAAACCTGCGTAGAAGATCAGGTGCTCACAGAGGAAGTTGGGTTATTAATCAAATGGTTATTAAAAAAAAAAAACACCACTTCAGGAAAGAGCATACAAGTGACGCTGAAGTCTATGAGAGTGGTTTAGTGGTTAAATTCTGTGATAGTATTAATTACTGTCCTGTTTTGTTGGTGATAATAAAGGAATATGACTTTTTGAATAGATACTGATATTAGAATAATGGGTACAGTTAGTATTTAGAAAACACAGAAGCCATTCTCTTTGAAATAAGGTACTACATAGGAATTACATTTTTTTTCTGTAAAACTGATGAATTTTATGTAATCTATCCTTAACTTCCAATTATCTTTCATACCATTGTCAGGAAGAAGAGATACATGTTGATTTCAGGATTCTGATTCTACATAGAATTTGAGCAACTGTATGAAATAACTCTACCTGCAAAAATTCAAGAAGCAATGACATTTACTTCTTCTAGTCACTTACCTTCCTTTAGATACTATGTGACATCAAGCAGTGAAAAAATTATTTAGCTAGGGATAAATTTATAAAATACACTTTTAGGGAAAGAACTTGTATTTTTGGTTATATATTATTTCACTTATTGTCAGTATTTTAATGAGTGAAATACAATCATTTCAGGCATCAGATTTTCTTTAATAGAAAAAGAGTATTTTGTTTCACTACCCTCCAGTTGACCCTTAGGTTGATATAAGAAAGTTGGAACCTCTTCACTACTGCAGATATTTATACAAAATATGAAGCTAAGAGAAACATGTCATAGACATGCAGATCTGGAAGGATACCACAGATATCCTCCTAGCCCAAAGTTTCATTTTATAAATAAGGAATGAGAGATTCTAACAGTTAGCTCAGCTCTAGCCTCTTAAATTTTCAGTGCCTACCACATTTTATGTTGTTGTAGATCATGAACTGACAACATAAAAGCGATTGCACTGAAACACAGGGCCCATTCTCAGACTCCTATTTTTTTTTTTAATTCAAGGTAGAAAACAAATACAGTTAAATTCCAAAGTTATTAGAGCTATAACTTCAAAATATACAAATAAAATCTTTGACCTACACAATTAACCAAAAGATGCTCTAAAATTCAAGATTGGTATCCAATGAATTATAATAAGGTAGTAACCTAAAATAAGTGAAAGGATTTTATTTTACTTCTAGCTTTTATTTTTTTTTTTAAGATTTATTTATTTATATATACAAGAGCTGGGGTACAGGCCAAGTCCAGGGCAGTGAGAAGATTCACCAGGGAACAGAACAGGCAGACTGACTGAAACACACTGCTGAGGGGAGCAGTGGGCACAGCAGGAGAGGTCTGCTGCGCCATGTGGGTCCCCTCCCTGGCCGGCGGCAGGGATCGAACTGGTGCTGCAGTGGCTGCGGTTTGCTTCATAGTGCGTTGTTTAATCCACTGCGCCACCAGGGAGGCCCACTTCTAGCTTTTATAAAATCATTTTTAATAGGCAGCAGGCTGATTAAAGTTGGAGTTTTCAGGAAGCAATGGAAAAGGGTTGTCAACTGAAAGGCCTTAGAATAGTTTTAATTAAAACCACTAGCAAAAGGAAGAGAGCAGACCAACATTAAGTATATTTCAAGTATCAGTAGGTCTACAAAATAACGCTTTGAGTATAGGTACAGTCAAAAAGTGCATTAAATATTTTATGGGAGTAAAATCAACATCTCAAAAAATTAAGAAAGAACTCACAAAAAGTGTCAAATAAAGAAACTTTTATCTTAGTCTTTTTTGCATCTCTCTGTGTATTCCCAGTATTATGAGAAATACAGGCTATTCGACCATGTTTTACAGTACTCACTTATCTGGCAAGAGTTCTAAAACTTTCAACAGGACATAAATGATATTGACTAGACTTGTATGCACATAATAAATTTCTCTATTTGAACGTCCATGCCACAGACATACACAGCATTAACATATACTCTCATGCTCAGGGACGGTGAATTCTAAGTGCATTAATTTTACCTTTTAGATATTTGTGCTCATACTTCAGAAATATTGCAAAAATGGTAATTAACAATCTAGCAAAATGTTCACAAAATGTGAAACAGATCTATGACACAGTAAGAGTCACAGATATTATTTATTCCCTGCAAAGAAGATAATTTACTCTGTAAAAAGATCATAAAACTATAGAACTTTTGAACTTATCTAGATATATTCCTACATCTAAGCACCTGATGCCAAGTTTCATATGAATTACCATAATAAATTATAAAGCATATGAATAATATACTCTTTCCACAGTATATATGATTTCAGTTAAATAGGGGAAGTAATTTTTCAAATCATTCAAATTATATTTAAGTATCAACTATAATGCAATTCTGGCTACCAGATTTCCTCATTATAATCAAGATAAAAACATGCTGATCAGGGTCATGGCATTTATAAAAAAAAGTATAAATTTCAACAAGGATATTTAAAAAGATTAGAGGAAACACTGGGTCATTTGAGTATTTAAATAAGTCAATCCAGAGTATGTTTCATCTGCCCTCTTTTCTCATTTTAAGCAATCACCTTCAAGGGTTATTATTTTTTTCTAAGTTTTGGTAACAGAAGCTATTTCTATTTTCACATGCTGCCTTCTCATCAACTTAAGCATCCTCAGCTTGAGTCCAGGTATTATTCAAGCCAAACGTGACTTTGAAATGCAAGAGAGCAACCCTCACAGTTGTGTTTTTTTTTCTTTTTTTTTCATGTTTTGATCTCTTGCCATACTACTGTTTCATGAGGTCAAAATCCCTCAAAGCTTTGACCTCAATAGCATTCAAAATTCCGGGCACTCAACGTTCTCCATCTGAACACAATTAGATGCCCTGTCACCTCAGTCACAAGCCCTATATCCTACTGGAATTTAACCATTGTTGGAACTTAGCTCATTTTTTATACCAGCCATTAAAAGTGATTTTTAAAAGACTGCATGCATCATATTATTCATGAGATGGAATTTCTTCCCCGAACATACTTGAAAATATGTATACAGGTGAGCTTTGTTCCTCAGTCATAACTTTACCCTCAATAATCTTAGAATTCTTCTTAGGCAATTTTGATCAAGTTCAACCTACATTTAAGAAAGACAATCAGTAGCTTTTTAGTTATAATATACACTTTTTTGTCCATTTTCCATCTCCTTTTTATCCCTATTTCCCTGTATGGAATGATTTTTGATCTTCCTCAGAGTCCCCAAAAGCCCAGCAATGATACTGATAGTGCAGCTTTGGGAAAAGTCAGTGAGCCAGAAGTGAGACATAGGTTAAAAAAGGCTCAAGGTTAATGCTGAAGGAAGCAATGTGCCGCACGTAGGTCCATTCATCTGTTCCTGGTCTCGTACAGGACTGTACGATTGTTTGAAAATAAAAATAAGTCACAGTGAAACACAACATGTGCTCCAAACTCACTCAACAGTATGCCTGGCATATCAAGAGCCCTTCATTTTTTTCCTCAAAATGCTGTCTTGTCTACCACTTCTTTTTATCCTCATCACAACCCAGTGAGCAAGAAGAAAAGATACTTGTAACATACGGTGGATATCACTTTATAAAGAACTATGCAAACCAAAGCTAGTACTGTTTTATTACAGATTTTGAAAAGTTCAAAACTAAGAGGTAGAGTAAGTTCCCCTGAACCACAGTCTCCTAACTACTAGGCCACTAAAAGAGCTTCTAAGTTATTTTACCATCTAGAATAATCAAATCAGTAATCATCTCCAGCAGCACTGCATAAAACCAGAATGTGGTACTGGCACCCATGTCACTGTTTTGCCAATTTCACCTTTTTAAAAAATACGCTCTGCAGACTATATGAAAGGCTGCACGCAGATTACCTCATGTCTGGGTGAGATTTTCTGATCACAGAATCCAGGAAGGCACATTTTAATAAGTTTCCCAAATGACTTATGCATGCTCAAGTATGAAAACCACTGCATATAATGGGAGTGAGAACATGATCTGTTGTTAACAGCTACATCTCCATAATACTTCCCCCTAAAGTATGGTATTGTAGAACAAATGTGTTATAAATAATAGCAAGCCTTCTGATTCGGTGGCTGACAATTTTACAGCAACAGCAATCTACAGAACCATTGCTGCTTTAAAAATAACAAGTTTTTCAAAATCTCATTTCCTAATTACATAGATGCCAATGGTACTGCAAAGCAGCCATGACGGAATCACATATTACAAGAAGAAACCAATATGATAGTAAATTCACTATTAGATGAATTAACTGCCAAAAAGATACATTTAGTGGAAAATAAATGGAGTGTTTATTATTGTCCAGTATCTGCATGGGAAATGATTGCAATTTAGATACCTTTAATTTTAAGTATCAACTTGAGTTTAAAAGGAAGTCTGAAATGTCACCGGAATTGTGTAAGTGGACTGATCATATTTTCTTAAATTATATTTCTGGAAGCAATCCTCAAAGTTCATTTCTTAATCTCTCAAGGAAAATTTCCTAAATGCTACTTATCAAATGTCAAGACTCAAGGAAACAACGAATTCTCTGAATTTGTCACATAACAAAGGAGACATAAGCCTGAAGTTGTTAAACGCAGTCACTGCTTTAACTGAAACATGTCCGTGGTGCATTGAACTATGAGTTGTAATCAATTTGTAAAGACTCCTATAATGTGAAACAACAGAGCAGAATACAGTACATACTACTATGTCAATATGTTGAATGATTATTCATTATTCCATAATCTTACACTACCAGACAATAAATTTCCCATTCTTATAATATTCCATTTTCTTTCAAGTACTAAAACTTCAAAAAAATAGAAAAATTGTAAATGCAATTTTTGTGTTTTCCTAACCCATGGTCAATTCATGTTAGTGTAAGTAAGCTGCATTCATCATTTCCTGGGTCAACAGCTGTAGTAGAAAGTCTAATGATTAAATTCTCTCTGGCACTAACAGAAAAAGGTCTTCAGTGAGATCAAAGGACGGGTCCTAGCCCAGCTCCTGTTATTCACTTTCCTTGCACAATTCAGTTTTCTTCCCTAAATTCTGTTTTTCACATACATAAAATGTGCATATCAATTAATGGGCCTTGTGGTTTTAGGAATCTCTGATTTGGGGTTACATTGTGATGCCATAATTCCTTAGCATTTTGTCCAGCTGCTCTAGGTCACTTAGGCCCACATTCCATTGAACTGAAAGGGATTACACTCCAAGGCAGTAACCAACTCAGTCTGTTAGCAATCACTCCTTAATCTCTTCCACATCTCCAAATCAAGACAGTCAGGAGAGTCATGTTTTATTCAACTAATAAATTGGCAAGGACTACCGGAGTGACATTCCTTGTATGGTTACAGCATTGCTCTCTTAATGCAGATTTCACAATCACAAAGATAACTCACTTTAGGATAGTTAGTATTACTAACCTGTGCTGAGCTCTTTTCAAGTTTTAGGACTAAGTTATCCCAGCGCTGGGCAAAGGTGTCCAGCCATGCTTCCATCTTTTGGGTTACTGATGTATTTTTCAGTGTTGAAAGAAGATCTTGGTTGAGTGAACAGAGTTTGTCCATGGTTTGCTTTTTCTTTTCCAGATCTGTTTTTAAAATCTGTTAAGACAAGGAATAATACAGAGTAAGTCTAGGTTGCATCTTACAAAACACTACAGTTACATATGTTTTAACATATATTTTCTTTTATCTGTATTTGAGGAAAGACTGCAATTGTGCCTGCAAAGGATCAAAAGTACAGCATTCAGTACAAAATTATAATCCAAATAATCTTCACAAGAAGTTTAAAGAGAAAAAAATAACATGTAAAATAAACACACAGTATAGGTACTAAGAGGTACTTAAACATATTTGGAAAATTGTCCCAAAAAAAGTAGTGTTACTTCAAAAGGCAAAACAGAGGTGAACATGTGAAAATTAATTTGTAATATATAGAGATGCTCAAAGGTAGGAGGCATGGCTCTAGGATATTAGTAAACTTTCTCTTAATTCCTGACAGAATACAAGTGAACTATCACCTGACAGGAGTACTGAAGGCAGCAAACTGAGAAGACAAGCGTGGCTACAGGCCTTCCTGCCATGAAACGGGATCATGTGGATTAATGCGCAATGGGGTGTATTTCCAAAATTTTTGAAATTCTCTTCATTATCTGTCTCTTCAAAAAAGGATAATGTTTCTTTTAAATTTTTTTTTTGTATTATTTTGTCTTGAGGCAGCACTGGTTTACAATACTGTATTTGATTTGGAGTACAGGTTCACACCTCTTCCATGTAGTAACAGTTTTCATTATTTGGATACAAAGACTTTTTAAGCAGTTGACTTAAAGTTTGCATGTGTTACTCAAATACTATTTGACTACTTGATTCATTATCTTCCAAGGCCACTTGTAAAGCCCATTAAGCGATAAAACTAAGTCAGTGTGTACAACACAAATCCTTTGAAATCACAATGCATGTTTTCTAAATAGGCTTGTGCTTTGTGAAGTAATTCTTAGACTATTCATATTTATAAAGTGCTTGTAAACTACGGTGGGTTACACATACCCTTTGGTAATTATGGGACGAACAAAGTGGGTTGTCGTAAACTTAGTAGATCAAGACAGCTTATTCTTCCCTTTTATATTTTAAGGTCACCCTCAGCCTTGGAAAATCCAATTTCCAGTCCCAAATACTAATCCCTGACTTAATTTGTAAATGTAGCATAGGAAGAAAGAGAGGAGAAAATTATTTTACAGCTCCTTTAGAGAAGCCCTCATTTGCAAGTAGCGAGAACAATGAACTAAACTGTGAGACCTAATGCAAATTTATTTAAGAACAACTAACATTACAAATGGCAAAGAAACTGCCATGAACCAAAGTGCTCCCCAAATAGAGAAATCAATAGAGCTCCCTACAAAGGAGACTTTATGAAGCTCATTCAGGCACCCTCTCGCCCCAAGAGCTCTAAACTGCAGAATGTTCCGGGTCTCCTTCAGTTAGCTCATCCTTTATTCAGAATCTGCTCCACCTGGCGAACTCCCTATTGCAGTCTTGTGCATGTCATTTTTAGGGAATTAAAGCAAGTTTTGAAATTCATTTTTAATTTTTTCTCAGTAATTACATTCCCCAACGTTTGTTCTCAGTTTGAAGGAATGCAAGAAATGAAATATGAGTTAAGATATATAATTGGAATTCATATTAAAATAAAATTCTCAATGTGGGAATATAATAACAGCAAGGTTTTATGTTGATTTTGTTTGTTTAATTCACACGTCAACTCTCCATCAGATTTAAGTGCATACTTAGACTAGTAGTAAAACAACAGTGTATGCTACCTGCCTAGAGCTGGTACTCAAATTTGAATTTCAACAGATTCTTTCAAATTCCTTTATGGTATCTCATCTCCCTTTTCTTCTTTATTAAAATTTAGCATGCATTTAATCTGTTGCAAACTATCTCGAGTTGTTTTTAGAAGAAGGCCGGCTAGATAGAAATAAAGACATACATTAGAAATATAAATATGTATATACAATCCACTTAGACTTACTTTCTCAGTTTAAAGAGCTATTTAAAATAATCATGTATAAGGCTAAGAGGTGTACCCTGTATTTAAGCTAAATATACAATGATTTGGAAACATTTCAGGATGAGGGTCTGAGAGTTATGTGTGAAGAAAAGGACTGCATTAGAAAGCTATAGTTAGCCTTGTGTTCCTTAGACACAAGTTTTCTTTGAGGATCGCTAAATTGGATACTAAGAGATTCAATGGCAAATTAAACTAAGCCTCCTGTGTTACTATTATAGCAAATGATGAAGCATTTGGTGAACACTAACAAAGTAAAGATGAAAAGTCACCATTAATGAATAAAATTAGGAAAATTCCCTCTCCCTCCCTGCCTCCACACTCTCTCTCTCTCCGTAATTCCTCAGTTCCTAAGGAAGAAGACATGAAATTCATGGTGGCGCCACAGACACTAAATCACCATCTCCAATATCCGTGGACATCATTTTTTTTCTTTTTTTTTAAAGATTTATTTTATTTATGCACACAAGAGCTGGGGTACAGGCCAGAATCGCAGAAGGTAAGAGGATTCACCAGACAGAGTGGGGAGCAGAACAGGCAGACTGACACACTGCTGAGGGCAGCAGCGGACGAGGCAGAAGAGGTCTGCCACGCCATGTGGGTCCCCTCCCTGGCTGGCAGCAGGGATCAAACTCGTGCTGCATTGGTTGCGGTTTGCTTCATAGTGCTGTTGCTTAACCCACTGTGCAACCAGGGAGGCCCAACATCAATTCTTTTAACCTTGGGTTTTATGAATGCATATTAAATAGCTATAATTTAAATATTACTAATTATTAGATGTAAATAAGACGTCTTTCTGCATATAAGAATTTCTAGACTGAGAATTATACTGGTTACCAGAGATGGGACAGATGGAGCAGAAGATGGAGGAGGCAAGGGGATAGGACAACGGTACTAAAGCTTTGGTGGCAGGTGAGTGAAGGTTAAAAGATGATCTGAAATAAAAAAAAAAGAGTGAATATTCTCAAAAGGCTCAGGAAGTTCTCACCCTCTTTTCATCAGGAGTAATGCCTTATAGAGCGATGCCACACCAAGTCCTCTTCAACTGGGAAAAGTGAATCTGCTATTTGGCCAATACGGAGTTACTTATCTAGATGGCAGAAGTACTCCACTTCACTCTATGCACATGTACTTATGTGGATTGATCTGTGACAGGGGTCTCAGCTTGGGGAAATACCAGCATCATCTAGGAGACTTGTTAACATGTAGATAGTTAGCTCCTATTTCTAGAATTTCTTAGTTTTGGAGAGGCTATCTGGCGTGGGACTATGAACCTGAATCTCTCTTTTTTTTTTTTTTTTAAAGATTATTTTTGTGTAGAACTGGGATATAGGTCAGATGTGTGGGGGTGAAATTACCAGAGACAGTGTGGGGAGCAGAACAGGTAGATCTACTGAAACACACAGCTGAAGGGAGCAGTGGGAGGACAGGGGAGGTCTGCTGAGCCATGTGTAAGTCAGCTTTCTGGCCACAGACAAAACTCAGGCCAGAGATGACAGCTCTGAGACTTAACCCCTAGGCCACCAGGGAGGCGCCAAATCTGCATTTCTAACACCTTCTTTGGATAATTCTGATACTGTTATCCTAGGGACCACAGTTAAAGAACCCTTGATCGTATGAGGTCCAATTCTTTGCAAATGCTGAGAGGTAGCAAATTACCACTGCCAACAGACTTTTGCTGAACTCCCACAAGGCTCCGCTCTTGACATCAGATCCTACAGTCACTTTAATTCTCTGTAGTTCCCACACACCCTCCTTTCCTGTGCACCGTGCTTTCCAGAGTTCTCCTTCCCAGGAAGTGGCTGCCAGTCCTCCCAGCAGCACACACTTCCCCCAGGAAAAGAATTCTAAGAAATATGGGGCTTCTGTGATGATCTACCTTATTCGTTGAATCTGCCTTCTAAGGCCCAGTGTTGCTTTTCTCCTTTACTCTTTATCCTTTATACCAAATAAAATGTGAGCAATGACCACACACCCACACCCACACCCACACTCACACAAACAACCAGACCCACATGATTTAGAAAAAAAACACAAATATAAAGGAAATGAAATACTTGACACCTCATCTCACACCTCAAATGACAAGTAGGAAAAAAATCCTATGGGTTATTAGTGATAATATTTCAAAACAAAGCACACTGATTATAAATAAAAGAGAGTTTCAGCACACTGTATCTATACCTAGGTATGTAGTAGGAACTGGTGACAGATGGTACCTGTTTTGGGTCTCAGATTGTGACATATTTTAATGAACATTAGATTCTTATTCACTGCCTGAGTCAGCAGGGGAATTTTACCTCAAATTCTAGACCAGCTGTCAGGTTTTGTTAATTGGCTTAAACTATCAAATGTTAAGACTTATACAAAACATATTTTCACTTTGTTCATAAGTAAGGTGACATAATTTGAATTTTAATCATATTGGAAATTATTGAAACTTTGCTAAGAGAGTGTTTTTAGGGCTCTCTTTTACTCACAGAAATGGCAACAGAGTGGCATACGACTGAAATGACAGCTCTGACTGCAGTTATTTTTTTTTTTTTGGTCAAGTAATCAAATGATATGGGGGTGTACAAAATAGTGTAAAAGGACTTCCCTTAAGTCTGGATGTCTTGATGCTCATTTTAACTCTGCTACTGATATTTTATGGGACCATACGCATGTTACATGTTTTTGTTTCCTGAGCCTCAATTTCTCCTGTTCAAATAACCTTGTCTATCTGCTCCTCTTCATGCCAAATGCAATGTAGTTCAGTTCTTTTAACTGGACTCCTTACTATTAAAGAATTTTCCAAAATTACAAGTATGATTATCAAACGTTCAATGGCTCCCTATCAACTGCAGAACGAAATTACTCATGTTATCAGTTATATTTTGGGGGCCTTTTGAGCTAGATACCCATCTATCTAAATCTATATAACTAACTTTTCTGACATCTGTCCTTAGCAGTTAGTCACATCACTCCAGAAAGTACATATTCATTGAGGAATTCCCATGATGGGATCTGTACTCTTATAAGAAGAGTAAGAGACATGAGAACTTGCACCCTGTGAGGATTCTGCAGGAAGGGGATATTCAGAAGTTAGGAAAGGGCTCTCACCAAGAAGTAAATTTCCTGGAGCTTTTATTGCAGACTTCCAGTTTCAAGAACTGCCAGAAGTAAATGTTTACTGTCGAAGCCCCCAGTCTAAAGTATTTTGTTATAGCATCCCTGGCTCTCTAAGACACTAGGCAGCTTTCCCGAATTTAATTTAAACGTTATGACCTAACTGAACAGACTGATTTAAGCAGGAAAAACGCAGATTTGGTTTAAAGTTTGGAGGAAGAGAAAAGGCATATCATGATGATAAAAGAAACTACTTTTTTTAAAAGAAACTATTAAAATATTAGGTTTATAAAAAGGCACATGCAAGCGAAAACAAAAACAAAATACATACAGTCAGTTTTTGAAGACTTGATATCATTTCACTTTGATCCTTAAAGTCAGTTGAGCTGATCTTGGTCACTGCGTCTTCTTTTTCTGACAGCCATGCACTAAAAAGGCACTGAAAGAAAACAATTCCAAACACGATAATAATTATGAAAGCAGACCATCACAGCTTTATGTCAATCTATTTCACATCTCTTCAAGTCTTTCACTGATACAGTTTCTCCCACCCAACTCACCTGTTCTTCAGTAAAACGTTGCCATTTTAAAAGGATGTCTTGCAAAAGAATCCAGCGGTCTTCTGTCCACCTACAGATGTTTGCCCATCGGTCTCCGAGTACCTGAGGAAAAAGCCACCACCACATCAGCAGAACAGCGCATTTACTGAGTATCATTAAAAGTGTCACTAATAAAAGAAAAGTATCACTAATGTTTGTCAGAGTATCTACCTTGAGGTCTCCCTGTATATTAGGAGTTGTAAAAAAACACCCTTCCCACATCTGCTTATCTGTAGATAAACATTATGCCTTTCATTTGTCTTTAGATAATTTTGCACATTCTGCTACCTTACACTGAAAAGCAAAGATCTTTACAAAAAATCAGAAGCGCTTATCATATCATTATCTGAAATGGCTCCACAAGAAATGTAGCAAAAGGACAAATATAGACTAGTTTACAAAGATAATATGCAAAATATGTATCTTTGTTAGAGCTGAAAATACACTCCAAAGAATAAAGGCCTGACTAGTATATAAATGACTAAGAATGTTCTTACTATCCTAAATGCCCTGATTGTAGAAGAAATTTTATTAGTGACTAAAGTGAGATGCACAGGTGTTTTTAAAAAATGATCTGGATTATTATTACCCAGACTTTCAATTCACATACTGCTAAGCTTTCCTAGTGAGAAAACTGTAATATACCCAGTAATAACTGCCATACCTTTAGCATGTCACAAATGTCTATCAGCGCACACACTATTAATATGAAAAATAAACCAAATCCAGTTTGGTTGGAAAAATATATGCTGTGATGATTTCTGTGCAAAGAGAATTTTTTTTTCTTTTTAAAGATTTATTTATTTATGCATACAAGCACTGGGGCACAGACCAGAGGTGTCGGGGGGGCGAGAGGATTCACCACAGAGAGCGGGGAGCAGAAC
>JAGFMF010012069.1:10979742-11010511 GCA_019455555.1 Galemys pyrenaicus | reverse complement strand
TCCCTGGCCGGCAGCAGGGATCGAACTCATGCTGCAAGTGGCTGCGGTTTGCTTCATAGTGCGCTGCTTAACCCACTGCGCCACCAGGGGAGGCCCATCAAAGAGAATGTTTTAAGGCACAAATGTATCATTCATTTTGACCCTACCATAACGTACATCATTAGTCTAAAATTTCAACTTTTTTACATTCTGATAAATAAATTATTTTCCCATAACCACCAGATCTTTCAAACTAGAAGTACCTCAAAATTTGGACATTTTATTTTGTGTAGACTGAGTTAATAATAATAAAAATTTCATATAAGCCTTGTCATAATTTCTACCTTACTTGATGCTACATGTTTGGATTGATGCAACTAGAAGACATTAGTATATGATTTAAATAAAGCAAAATGAATTACTATCATGAAAAAAATCCACATATACCTCAAAGACCTACTAATTTTTTCATAATTTTAACCTATTTTAAAAATTTGAAGTCTCATGCATAAGGAACAATAAATAAACTTTCCACTATGGCATTAAAATGTTCATGTACTCACTGCAATGCAGCACAGTCTCATGTGAGTTTCTAGATTCTCTACAGAATTGTAAATAAAAATGCTATTGCTTTCAGCATAATGTACTGACTTTATATATAGATACATATATATATTTTAGTTTCACTCTCTACTCTTTTTAAAATGCACTAATTCATGACAGAATTCACAGCACTATAAGAGTGATACAAAATACCCATGGGAAATATGCTAAAATATATCAACAAATTAAAAAATATTAGCCATTAAATTATTTCAGTCAAGTATTAGGGCTGTTTTTCTAAAACATATTATAAGTTCTCTTGGGTAACTTCCTAGCAACTGTGTTAATGTATATCATGTAAAATGGCATGTGACATATCTGTTAATGGGTTCACTGTGGGGAAAAAAAAAACTTCAAAAATGAGGTAAGCTTACCCCTGATATATAAACTAAACCAATTCCCTAATTTGATAATACAGATATAAAAGGTCAAATTGCAAGAAGTTTACTGCAGCCCTTCAACCCTACTGGAATTTAAATCAAGGGGGAAAGGATAAATGGAAACTCTTGTACCAACTTCACAAATGAAAGAAAACAGATTGGGACTTCTGAGTAGATAAACCGTCTCCTCATTAGTGCTAATGGAAGTATTCAATGAGGTGGCACTTAGGTAACTTCACAGATGGATATTTATAACTTATTTATTTTAGTAGGAATCTTATAAAATACATCTGAATAAAACCTCCATATACAAGACTGTTTAAGATTACTGAAATTCTAGAAATCACAAAATATTTTTCGGTATGTGAATAAGTCACAAAAATAATGTTCTTTTAGATGCATAGTCAATCCACTCAAGACAATTATTTTAAAATATCATTCAATGTGACTGTATTCAAGTAATCATAATGTGTAACTTTGATGATTCATTGAAGTAGATTATAATTCAATCAAGATTTAATTTTATTTAATTAATGAGTTTCCAATTTATTCATTCATCAGTCATAAATTAAATAATAAATATTTCCCAAATACATACTCTACATGCCACAAATGAACAGAATAAAATTACAGGCCACACTGGGTCTCCCTAAAATTCATGTCCTATCCCACACTACTATAGAAGGTGATTGTAATAGGAGATAAGGACCTTTAAAGATAGGACAAACAAGTTTTTTATGTGTCTGTGTGGTGGTAGTTAGATACCTTTTGTTGATGAAGGTATTTCATTAAATTTTCAAAGAACCATTAAGGGTTATCTATTTACTCACTCTACAAGACTACTTATTATCTTTACAACTACATATTTAGTCTTCTCATAATTCTTTTCTTGTTTAAAGATTTATTTTTATTTATGTATATAAGAGCTGAGGTACAGGTCAGAGTCGCAGAAGGTGAGAGGATTCCCCAGAGACAGAGAGAACAGGCAGATCAACGGAAATACACTGCTGAGGGGAGCAGCGGGAGAGGCAGGAAAGGTAGGCCACTCCATGTGGGTCCCCTTCCTGGCCAGGGATAGAACTCTCGCTCTGTGCCATGAACACATCACAGTGTGGCACTCAACCCACTGCACCACCAGGGAGGCCATCATAATTCTTCTTTAAAGAGTTCAACACAAAAGGGCACACACATCTTCTAGTAACACATTCCACTGCTTAAACCTATCTAACTCTCAGAAAGCTCTCAATGAACTGAATCTAAGTCTCTCTGTTGCAATGCGGGCATGGTACATTTTACTGATCTCAGTAAAATTAGATAAGTCAGTTCGAAATTATTTGCTATACATGTCTGCCCACAGGTAGATTTTTGCAATGCCATATGCGTACATATAAATAGATGTGCATAGCACTTGAATTCATGGTTTATCTCTTTGTTGCTTAGACATATTGGACCTAATTTGAATTACAAAGTGTGGAAGAAAGCAATTAAAAGATCACCAGTCAGCTCTATAATCACTCAAAGATGGGAGTTCCTATCATTGCCTGAATGGATGTAACCAAATTGTTAGGCAAGTATAAGGGACTGAAGTGAATGGGATTACCAGGAAGCTAATGTTTTAAAAAGAATCACCATATTAGGATTAGAAATCTCTTCTCCATTGAAAAAAAAAATCAGTGTTTCTCTGAATTTCCATTTAAGTATTGAATCCAGTGGGCTTCTCGAAATAATACACAGTTTTGAAAAACCAGGTAAACATGACATAAATAAAACATGAATTGCAACGTCTTATGAAGTGATGAGAAGAAATTAGTTTTTATTTACATCCTCGTTTTGTTTCAGCAGTAAGAGAAGCTAAAGGTCAGTTCACTTCCTTGAACATACTTTCATGGGCTAAATCACAGCCCCATTATCATTTATGCTCACATCCAAAATGGACAGGATTTTTCCCTCCGATTTAATTCACATCTCCTATTATTATACACACCAGAGACATTTCTCATCTGAGTTCCTTTGTTTGGCTGAGACAGTTTTTCAAAGCACATGTGAAAAATAGTTACATAAAAAAAGCAAATGGATAAAGACAACTGAGGAAAATTTAATAAGTAAAACTTAAGTACTTTAACCCTTGAATTTATTAAAACCGTGACAGAATGTGAAAGCTAAACTGTGCCCATCAAGACTGGCATTAAGAGATAAAGTGTTCCTAACAGCATGTCTACTAAGGAAGATACAATTCTGTGCCTTGGCCCACACCACGCGGCAACTACTGGGATTTATAAGAGGGAGTCAGTGAGCAAAACATCTCATTTTATTGCAGTTTAAAACACTGGAATGTACTCCCTGGCAAAATGAATGGTATGTGCGATGAGCCTTCTGAAAAAGAACTTCTGTCTTGATTTTTCTTTCTTACTTTATAAACAACGATACAATTAAAGAGGATAAGCAACTTCATCTCACTGATGGTGAAATGTAAACATCAAATAAGTTATTGAAAGAAATAAAACAACACCCATTAGGAAGCTAGACACTGGGCAGAGTACTACTACTGAGTGATGTTCAGCCACATCTATGTGTCTCTTCTCAATTGTAGATGTTCTGCAAATTGGTCGCCCAAGCAGCATGCCCTAAAATGGCATTCTTTTTTTTTTTTAATATTCATTTATTTATGCATACAAGCACTGGGGTACAGACCAGAGGTGTCGGGGGGCGAGAGGATTCACCAGAGACAGAGTGGGAGCAGAACAGGCACATCGACTGAAACACACTGCTGAGGGGAGCAGCGGGCACAGCAGCAGAGGTCTGCCGCGCCATGTGGGTCACCTCCCTGGCCGGCAGCAGGGATCAAACTCATGCTGCAGTGGCTGCGGCTTGCCTCATAGTGCGCCGCCCAACCCACTGTGCCACCAGGGAGGCCCTAAAATGGCATTCTTTATGTCGTCACTGTCTAGGTGGTTCAGTGTGGAAAAGTATGTTCTCAGGCATTAGAAAACAGCTACTGGCATTTTTTTCCCTGAAAATGTTCTTTCTTCTGTTTAAATGAGCTTGAAGTAATATGGGTCTCTAAATGAAGAGACTCATGACCACCAATTCTCAAGGGGCAGTTTACAGATGAGGAAACTGACACCCAGAAGGGTTAAATGACTTGCTCAAGGCCACAGAGGTCCAAAGTTTGAGTGTCTGGCATTTGGCCTCAGATCTGTCTGCTACCAGTCCACGCTCTTTCATGATGCCAGTTCACCCAGAGGAGCATTAGCCATCGAAAATATGCCCTTTCATTTGTGCCATGTAACCCAGTGAGATATTCAGGGACCGAATCCTTTCTGAGTCTTTTCATATCTAATTTTAACAGACATTTGACCAAAATTTTTTGAGTTATAATTGGCATTGAACATTCTATTAATTTCATTGAACATTCTATTAAAACACCATGATTCAAGTAGGTTTAACATTCTAGCTAAACCACGTGACAAAAACTTCAAGCCTAATCTTAATACTTCATCTAAAAATATTTATGACACTGTAACTTTGTATTTGTTTAAAAATATATTTAAATATCAAAAAATACTTAAACTTCCAGATCAAAAACATGTGTTCTTTACAAGGACACATTTTAAAAGGTAAACATGACTGACTGTAATGAATCTCTGCCTTGGAGATTATGCTAAAAATTTAGAGGGGTTTTAACTTGAAGTGTGTTCTTTTGTGCCATTATAGTCAGTTCCACATAATATTTATTTTTATGAGTTTATAAAGTACTAACGAATAAATCTGGAAACAATCACTGCTGTTATTATTTCAGGCTATTATTTAATGTTCTGTGGCAGCTTAAAAACTGTGCTCTCCAGCTCCCACCAGTCTACTCAGTTGGGATACCAGGAAATCAAGGAGTTATAACGAGCTTTCCAGCATAACAGCACTCCTTCCAGCACTCAGTACATCCCAGGCGTTCCTCCGTAGCTTGAGGTGTCACTGTCCCTCATTGTTTCATGCCCCACTGCCTCTGAACTTCTTGATGGACACTGGGAGGGTTCAGGGGTTCTTGATCCTTGTGTTCAGTGTCTCATAGAGTAAAATATGAATTTCACATGGTATATGACGATCCCCAATCTGAGTACCACCACTTTAGTTACCATCAAGGAACTTTCCTCCTACATATTCTCTTAAGACTTCATTTTCTCCTCTTTAAAAACAACAACAAGCATCTACCTATCAGTCATTCATGGTAATAATATGATTATTGATGGTGAAATTTAAGACCTGTAGAAGAGTCACATGTGCAGTTCTGTCCTCTTTACTTCAATTCTAGATCCGTAGCACTTACAATGGGCATTAGCCACACAAGGAAATCTCAGAGTCTGCTCACCTAATACAAATCACTGTACTTAAAGTACAAATAGCTGGAGCTCTTATATGCATACCTGAGTGAAGCCAAAGATGAACTCTTCAAATTAGTAAATATAGCGTGCTCTCTAAACACAAAGCCAAGGGAACAAAACTCAGTTCTGTCTCTCCATATCAGCAACAGACAAACACAAAATAAAAATTTCAAGAGATACCATTTACAACAAGAGTAACAATAACAAAAACTTAAGAAAAAATTGCATAAATAGTCTAAGATCCACTATATTAACAACTGAAAAATACTGAAAGACAATAAACACTTAAACAAATGTATGGCTATTCCATATTCATGAATTGAGATTCTTTGTATAAAAGAAGTTATTTTACCAAAGATTGACCTGTAGATGTAGATTCAATGAAATGCAATTTGGGAGGGGGTGACAATCTGATTTAAAAAATTTATATGGAAATGCAAATGAACAAAACTGCTGAGATAATTTTTAAAAAGGAGAAGAAAAATATGAAGGGTTTATAATGCCAAGACAGAATTAGTGTACTTCTCAGCTTACCCAAACTTTAAACTACAGATCCCTGACCTCGCTTTTTTTAGAGTACTGACTTCAAGGAACTTGCAATTATAAATTTTTTCTCTGTGCCTTTGAGATGTAAATCCTCTACAACCCAACAACTATTTCTCCAGGCCCAGGGAGTCATTTCTTTGAAATGTAATTATAAAGAAACATAGTGCCCCTGTCTCCCATATTGTATGGGAGGGTAGGAGCCCAACTCTGATAAGGGACAATTAGCAAACACAGATGGCATAATCATGCTGACCATTCAATCCCATAATTTCCACCAGTGCTTTTAAAGTTGCTCATCCCAGCATGTAAAACCTTCCTATCTTTTGTTCAATGGAATTTCTCAGTCTCTCCCCCCTTATAATAGTCTTTGTCCCTAACTGCAATAGTCTTGAATAAATTCCCCTTCACCAACGTAACCATCTAGCACAATTTATCTACCAGATATCAAAACTTATCATAATGCTATAGCAGTTAAAGCAATGTGATACTGCCATCATTAGAGGCAAAAACACAAAGAAAACTTCAGAACCCATAAGTATATGATCCACACATATAGAAGTATTTGATTAAAAGTAACACTGCTGAACAATGGGGAAAGAATGAGCTTTGCAATAAACCATGCTATTTCAATTAGATCTATAAGGAACATAAAAGTATTCATTGCTCCCTCACACCAAAAATACTAGATGGATGGCAAGAGGAAAGATAAAGCAATAAAGTCCTTGTATGGCAACCTGGGAGAACATCTTATAAGACTAAAAACAGGAAATTTTATTCTTAAACTCAGAACAAAACAGCACTAACCATAACAGAAAATACTGAAGTGTAGCATATTGAATTTAAATGTGTTTACTAAAATCAGTATCATTAAAGAGTAAAATAGCAAGTTACCTAGTTAAAAATAAAGAAACCCAAATATAGATAACCAACAAAGAATTAAAAACCAGCGTGCATATTCAAAAATCACCGCAACATATCACTAAGAGAAATATAGACAATCCAATAGAAAAAAAGGCCTTTCAAATACTCAACAATTACAATAGTGCCCAATCTCATGAGTCATCAGTAAGTGCAAATAAAAACAAGAAGCCATTATACAGTCACCAGAAAGAATCAAATTCCTGACAAAACCAACTATGAAAATGATGCAAATTTACACCTTCATTCACTACTGATAAGAGTAAAAATTTATATATCAACTTTAGAAAATTCATTGGTAATATCTCTAAAGCTCTCTCTATATATATACTCACTCAAAACCCAGCAAATCCAATCCTAGTTGTTTAGTTCAACACAAAAGCATGCATATGTTCACAAAAAAATTGAACAATTATGTTCATATTAGAACTATTCAAAATGCTTCCAAACTGGAAACAACCCATCATTTAAGAACAACAGAAAGTATAACTAAATCATGGTATTGTCACAAAAAGCAATTAACCAACCATGAAAGTTAACACACTAAAGCTATGTGGAATATGGATGAATCTTACATAGTGTGTACTCTGTTATGCATCTCCATTTACATTAAAATAAAAATACAGCAAAACCAACCTGAGGTACTGAGAAATCTGTGCAGAGGTTACATTTTAGGTTATGAGGAAAGTTTATGACTACGATAGTGCTCGATGTGCGCTTTTTGTGTTGCTGCCGTATCTTTGCACCAGTGTGGAACTACAGGCCTGAGGCTTCTGTGAGCTCCTGAAGCTACAATAATGATTTGAGTACTTTCCTTGGCTCTCCAAGGGAAAAAAAATAGTATGCCACAGTGTAGAACTTACATATTTTTCGGGACCCAAATGGCCAGAATTCTCTTTAAGCCATATTCACAGCAGCAATATTCATAAAACATATTATCTTTCCAACATACTTGAAACTATTTCCCTGGTAATAATATTCTCAAGGGCCAACAGTAAGTTTCCCCTGTGAAATGGAGAGATTAGCAGAAAGCCCTGGCCGAGGGATCACACAGACCTGGGTGCTAGACCCCGTTGTGCCACTTGCAAACTACATGAATGTGGATTTACCGTCATTATGCACTGCCCCTTTCATTTCTGAACTAGGGGTCACAGGGCATACAAAGTATGCAAACATCTTGGGAAAGGAGGAGGACCCAAAAGTTCTAATAATTATAATTACTGCTTCATGGGCAGCAAAACTGTTGACACTATGGTTAGTGAAATTATTTCCATCATAATTAAAGTTACCTCTATTTTCAAATGTGCTATTTGCCAAATATGAAATTAGAAGCTAGACAGATGTGCCAACCACTGTATCCATATTCCTCTTCATCATTAATCTCTTCCTTCTAATTTATATTCTTTAACACTCCATCTCATTTTTTGCTTCCCAAATCACTCTATACGTATTTACCATACACAATTTTCATCATATATTGTGTTTTCCAGTCATGATAGGTTAGGGGGCATTATAGTCTTTCTGAACACTTAGCTTCCAAATGTTTCATCGACTATTTAGCTTCCAACCAACAGAAAGCTAATAATGGTAGAGAAACGGCACTGTGTGGAGAACCAGCTTCATGAGGAAAATCTGAACTGAGGCTTTTTACATGAAGCAGTAGTTTGCAAAACAGACATGATGAGGACCGCTGTTCTCAGCAACAGACTAACAGTGCTAAGAGGGTGACATGCAGAGTATCACAAATGTCTTACAGGAACAGAATGTAGGTTGAGGCATGTGAAGGGGCTCACAGGAGACAAGTACTGAGAGAGACAGGTAGGGGTCAGGTAGTAAAAATCATTGCAGACCTAAGTAAGTCATGGGACTCTGGAGAGGACAGAAAGCAACTGAGAGTTTTAAACAACAGTATTAAATGGGCTCTTGAAAGCCTACACTGACTTCAGTGTGGAAAATAAACTAAAGAGAGGGAAGACTGCAAGCAAAGCGTTCCAGGGGTTGATGATATGTGCTTTTCTTTGGGAAAGACCGTCAGGGGCACAAACGAAATAATGAGTAGCAGATAGAGCAAAGAAACGATGTGATGCCCGTGGCACTGTCAGAGAGGCACCATGAAGTCTCAAGCTCCTTCCTCAGAAACGACATGAGAGGAGCAGATATGTCTGACAACATTCCTTCTTTTTCTGTATGTTAATGTGAGTTTAGGTTTCTATTTGTTATTTGGTATGATTTGGTGCATTATAGCTTTGGTCTGGGAACACTCAAAAGCCTTTCCATAGAAATTAATAGTGACTGCTTCCTTGCCTAATGCCATTTCAGCTTAGGAAAGGTTTCATAGAAATATTCTACTTTTATTTTTAATTTTTAAAGCTTTATTTATGCATACAAGAACTGGGGTGTAGGCCAGAGGTGCAGGTGGAGAGAGGATTCACCAGAGACAAGAGTGGGGAGCAGAACAGGTGGATCTACAGTAAGAGGAGCAGTGGGCTAGACAGGAGAGGTCTGTTGTGCCATGTAGGTCAGCTCCCTGGCTGGGTACCGAATCCATGCCACAGTGGCCGGCAATGGCTTGACAGTTTCACAGCACTGAGACTTTAACTGCTGTGTCGCCGGAGTGGCCCAGCATTTCCTACTTTTTTATAATAAGGGAAACCTATACTAGATATTACTCTGCTGTTAGAGCTACTGGCGAATATATTATCAGCTCTCATCATAACTTAGTGAACTAATCATTTCAGTAATTGTTGAAGATCTGCTTGCTTTGCTGGCCTGTATGTTCTCTAATGGTTGGGACACATTTTTTTCTTGTTCACCTCAGTGTCCCCAGACTTAGAACAGTTCCTGGCTCACAATGTGCACCCAGGAAACAGTTACTAAATGAATTAATAAATTTAAAATTCACAGTTAGGGCCTCCCTTGTGGTGCAAGGGGTTTAGCACCATACTATGAAGCATCCGCAGTCACTGCAGCAAGAGTTCGATCCCCAGAAGGAAGAGGACCCATGTGGCACAGCAGACCTCTCCTGCCTCGCCCGCTGCTCCCCTCAGCAGCGTGTTTCAGTCAGTCTGCTTCTTCTGCTCCCTACTCTGTCTCTGGTGAATCCTCTCACCCCTCCACATCTCTGACCTGTACCCCAGTTCTTGTATGCATCAATAAATCTTTGAAAAATAAATAAAATGCACAGTTGTCAGTGTCATTGGATAGTAAGCAAAGCTGATGAGAATTCTGCCATTACAACTGTCAGTGTACACTCTGACCTAATGAGGATATAACCTGGTACTTGCTATTTGATGTCACAAAAGAGGTCTCTCAGTAAGCAACAGGTTAACTATGTATTTTTTTTAATAAACTGTGGCATATGCATTGTGTTCTACTTCCTACTGCCCAGAATGACTTGGTGTAACAACCAAGTCCAACTCAGCTAGTGAAAAAGGTGAAATCTTGCCGTTTGCAACAACATGGATGAAACTAATAGGTATGATGGTAAGTGAAATGGAGAAAGACAAATACTGTGTGAATTCACTCATGCAGAAGTAAAAAAAAAATGAACAAACACAACAAAAACAGGTTTAGATGAAAAAAGAAATTGGTGATTGCCAGCAGCGAGCAAAGTGAGGGGAGCAGGCAAGTAAGGTTAAAGGGGGCAACTGTATGTATGGTGGTGGAGGGAAACTAGGCATTTGGTTGTGAGCTGATGTTGCATATGCACATGTCAAATTAGCATGCACTACACCTGAAATCTACAATGTTGCAAGTCAGAAAGAGAAAGAAAAACATGGAATGATTTCACTTATATATACAGTACAAAGAAACAAGACAAAGGACCAGACCAAAATAAGTTAAAAAACAAACAAACAAACAAAAAAACCCTAGAAATCTGACTACAGATTTGAGGCTACCAGAGGTGACGTGAACAGCAGAGGGAAGGGGCCGATGGATTGTGGTAGAGGGCTGTGTGTGCCTTGGTGGAGGGAGTCACGAGGCAATCGCCATCTGCAGGGTCCTATATATAGGTCATATGTATATGGTGTTTCAGACTTACGTGACCTCAAAAATACAATTTAAAATTAATAACAAGTAAAAATGTAAACAGAAAGAAAGGAGGAAGAGATGAAGAAGGACAAAAGAAGACGAGGATTGTTGTGCCTGATGACACACACACAACTCAGAGGGAAAGGAGGAAAGGGATGGGTCTGGAATGGGCCAAGGTGTCATGGTGAATGGAGGGGCAGTAACAAAACTGGGAAGGTCAGAGAGAAAGAAAATTCAGAGGGCAGCAGAGCACAATGAGTTGAATTTCACCTTGTTGAATTTGAGGTGTTTTGTGGACTTCCAGGTGAATACAGCCAAAAGAAAATTGAAGAAATTGGGCCCAGGAAAGATATCTGAGCAGAAAACATCCAGACTTAAGTAACTTCTGGCTATTTTTGATAGCACAGCTTTCTGAAATAACAAAAAAAAAAAATGCCTTCCTTTTTCAACCGGAGAGTACTGCTGACATGTTCCTTATCTCTGCTTGGGCTTTTTTAAAATGTATTTTTATGGAGTTAATACTGCTTTACACTGTTGTTTCCACAACAGAGGTACAGGGCTTCCCACTCTCAGGCATTTCTGCCATCCTGTGCCTTCTGCCAAAATAGCCACTGTCCACTAAAGACCCTTGTGCACCTTCCTCTTTCTTCTCAACCCTCCTCTTCTCCCTCCCTCCCTTCTGGCTGCCCCCATGACACAGTCAGCTTTCAAGGGTAGTTTTTTCATTTGGCTTTATCTGACCCTTTGTTTTGTTTTTCTATAATCCACATATAAGCGACACCATCCACTATTTATTTTTCTCCTGCTGACTGATTTCATTTAACATCATCCCTTGCAGCTTAGGTTTTTCTTAAAATTAAATAACCTCTGGCTCTGCAAACATTCTTTACAGGATGCCACCATCCTAGAAACATACAGTGAAAAATAATAGAATAAAAAATGCATTCAAACCAACACACAGTGCATAATTACTAGTTCTTTGTACCTAGACATGAGATCACTCTTGGGATTAAATTTACTAAGATTCTTCATCCTCTAGTTTTAACATATGATTTAATATTACATATGTCCTACACACATATATACACCCATGAAGAAAAATGAAAATGCATCCATAAGTGCATGTATACATGCACATGTACACATATATACATATATAGATGCACGTGTACACATATATGCGTACACTTCTATTCATTTATATTTACTTACATATCTACATGGATGGATGTGAAGTCAGACCCTTCTTATCAAAAACTTAACTGATTTAAAGAACTGTTTTTTAAGCAACACAAATTTAAATAATAAATATGCCTATTTGATTTAAAATGCGAACGAAAACTATGACATTCATACGTGGTATTCTAATGTCACAGGACACTGTTATAAATCTTCCAACATCCTGTGAGAGAATACATAGTCTAATAACAACCCCTGTGGGGGCAAAACTTACACTGTACCCCAGTTAAATTTCCAAATGGCTTCTTTCCTCTAAATTTTCTGACACAGTAGGTAGAATAATGGATATGATAATATTCAATCTAATTCTCTGGCACAAAAAAAACAGATACCAGAAAAGATTATAATAAAATCTAGACATTCTCCACCAAACCAAATAAGGATAGAATGGCTCACCATATCTGTATGTCTAGCTATCTAATCAGTGTCTATTTATTGATCCATCTATCTGTCTATCTGTCTAGCTATCTATCAGACATATGGGAGAATTTTTACACATCTTTTAGGAAAGTCTAAATCATTTATGCTCATTCCATTCCATTGCATCAACTTAATAAATTCATTGAATAATTTTTCTTAACAATAACAATATTTCTATGAACTGTCCAATATCATTTGAGATGAAACTGTCTTTTTGTCTTCTTGTTAATGAGTGTATCTTAGCTCCTAGAGACCTTTTCATTCTTCAAATACTATTCCTTTATTCAACAAACAAGTTTATTTATTAACTTCATCAGATGAACAAGAACTATCCATGTGTGCACAGCTGTATATTTAATGATCTCTACAACTGTATTTTCCAAGTTATTCCTCAAAAGACAATGCTTCTCTGAATCCATTCTTTTGATATACTTTTAATTCTCCAAAATGCTTGGTAGTAAATTGAAAGTTATTTGACAAAATAATCCAAGTGGCTACTTTTAATAAAATGTTACTGATTCGCCATTGGTTTAAAATGCTACTATGTAAGTTCCTTAGTACAGCTTCGCACCTCAATGTGTGTAAATCATTCACCACACCTATCATCAAAGTTCTAGTGCCATTCATACTATCAAATTGACCCCTTAACTCTCTCTTCCCACCCCCCATCCTCTTCATAAACATGTTTTAAATGCCAGAAGCTCTCTTGGCTCTGAGGCCTTCGACACCTTTAATGCAGCTAGATGGACTTACAAGTGCTAACTTCTACAGAAGAACACGCCTACGACTGAGTTCTGCCTTTTCTCTGGAAGGTATTTTC
This sequence comes from Galemys pyrenaicus, assembly GCA_019455555.1. Classification (NCBI taxonomy): domain Eukaryota; kingdom Metazoa; phylum Chordata; class Mammalia; order Eulipotyphla; family Talpidae; genus Galemys; species Galemys pyrenaicus. Next base: position 10,997,198 of record JAGFMF010012069.1, on the reverse strand, counting down.
ATTAGAGCACCTACGGCAAGGTAGGGGCATAACAGTGTTCCTTGTTCTTTTTTTACTACAAATAGCTATCTCCCTAGGAGAAGCGACTTTCCTTATGCCCCATGTATAGTTCTTCTCTAGTTTTCAAATGCAATATGGCCCCCTTAGAACCTGTGCAACTCCCAAGGACCTCTCTTACCTTCACTTCTTTCTCAATGCCACTTTTTCAATGAAACTTCCCCAGATTACTCCTTGTAAAATTGCTTCCCTTAGCCAGTCTATTTTGTCCTACTAGCACTTATCACCATTTTCTTAGTATGAAAGCTGTTTATTTACTACCATGCATGCTTAGAATGTAAATTTCATAGAGGAATAATTTATGTTTTGTCAGTACTTTACCTCAAAGCTTAGACTCTGGGTAGTACCTAACAGACACTTAAGACACAAATTTGAAAAAAAAAAAAGACACAATTTTGTCAAATGAATGAATAGATGCTATTCTGTGTAGAACACTTTCCTACTCTCTAGGAGGAGAGATTACCTTCCACTTTCCTGATCTTCTACAGCAAGAAGGGTCATCCAGTGATGCACACTTCTGTCACATTTATCTCAACATGGCCAACATTTTACAGTTAGCAGCATTTGTTTAGTGCCTGTCCAGGAGGAACGACACACGACTCTGCCCTTGCCCCATCCTCACCCTTGCAGTCTCAGCTGTCATCCTAGCAGATAGCAGCTGCTCAATATGCTTGCTGATGGCATGAATTACAGTGGAGTTTAGTATCACACACCACTGCAATTCTTAGGTAAGTCCCATCTACCTGCCAAGCTTTCTCTAGCAACATTCTTCTGAAACTCTGTGGGGTAGCCAAATTGGCCCCTTTTGGGTTCCTTGAGAGTGTGACGCACACTTGATCTACTGCTTCTCTTTTCTGGAAATTGTATCTTCTGCAGACACATTAGCAAGGCTTCCAACACACCCTTTAGGCCCTAGATTAAACATCACTTTCCTAAGTAATCATTTCATGCCTTCAAACATCAGGTTTGGTCAGATTAATTTACTGTCATAAAATCACATTCCTTTATTTTTTAGAAATAAGTTTAGAAATAAAAAAAATCTAAATATTTATTTAGAAATAAAAAAGAAGTTATTCTCATATTGCTCATTTTTGTAAATATTTGATTAACATCCATTTCCTCTCCTAGACTGCAAAAATCAAGCCACCAGTTGCCATGCCTACCATGGTAACCAGCGATGACAAGGATTCAGCATTCAATTCTAAAGAGGGAACCTCAGAAATGGCTACCTTTCTTTCCAGGAAGGCAGCAGGCTTGTAAGTTATGCCTAACTCAGTAAGGTAGTGACAACTTTTCTTTTTGTTTACTGTGTTATATCTCAGTTATCCAATTTGTACCTTGGCACAGAGTAAGAATATAATGTGTACACCTTAAAAAAGTGAAGAATAGAATGGAGATTTCTGAGAAAGAGAACTGGTAACATCCTCCAGCATTAAAGACACTACATAAATTGACAATGTATTTTTTAGACAAGTTATTTCAAAATCAAATTAGTTAACTGGTATCCCTACTTGCAAATTAGACTCTATTTACTGACATCCTGGAAACCTTCATAAGTAAAGACAAATTTCTGACCTGTGGTGACACTGCTAAGAGACAAGTTCAACCTCTGAGAGAGAATCAAATTAATTCACAACAGATTGCATTTTCCAGAGTATCATCCCCTTCAATAATCCATGCTATCTTTGAAAAATCCCTAAACATATGTTCTTACACAACTTTGTGTTTTATTCCAAACCTTTAAAAGACTTCCACATCTTTTAAAGTTAGAGAAAAGTTCACTTGCAAGAGAGTTCACAGAATGAATACAACATATTAAAGATTGTCTATGGGGAATTTATTTTTTAGAGTTCTTAGTCAAGATGGTAAGAACCCCCATCTCTCTCTTGTTGTACTCCATCAGAACTTCCTTCCCTAGTCTCCCCCATCTGCATCTCTTCACTGAAGACCACTGGTCATCTTTTCTGAGGCTCTGGTTGGTACTTCAGAGATGAGAGTCTGCTGTAGCATGGGAGGCCAAGGAAGAGAAAGAAAGTGTGTTGCTAGCACAGCACACTAACAGGTTCTGGGGAATATGTGACTCTGACTGGACCTTGCCCCGATCAAAGCCCTCAAGGGTTCTTCTCAGGTCCAAGCCAGTTTGTCAAGGTGACCTAGTCTACAGGCACCACCCACAGTAACTGTAATCTACAGCTGGCTGGACCAGCGCTGGTCCTGCCGGAGTGGCTGTGTTTCAGTTGTTATTTTAACTGGAAGAACTCTATGACTCGGAAAAACTTCTACCTTCTTTATTTTAACCGATCACTCTCCCAACCTCTGACCACTAGGATTTATCTTTTTGGAAAATTTCTCAGAAACACTGATTATTACATTTGTGCCTATCTGTATTTAATTTCAACACCAAGGTATCAGAGCTGCAGAGTGTCTTAGAAATGGGGGAGCAGTGACTGGTCAGTGCTGCACTTTGGCAGGCCTGAGTGTGTGTGCACAGTACATTTCACCATATATGAGGTGATGCATTTTCACACAGGGTGTCCAAAGCCTTCTTATATTTATAATCCCTGCAATTTCACTGAAGTATAAGCAATGATATATACATTTGAGTCATGTGCATATATTAAATGCTCTGCTATAGCAGTTAAAGTGCTTTTTCTTTGTCATTTAATGAAGGCGACTGAGATAACATTGTCGGAGACTGGCAATCTAAAGCACTAACCTGAGGAAATGACATTTCACTGGGATAAAAAAAAAGCACAATTCACACAAAAAGAGAAGAAAACAGAGATAAGGTTTTAAGAAATCGTGTTATAGGTTAGGTAAGAGAAACTATGTTTAGAACAACCTTGGACTGATAAAGCTATTTAAACCTACAATGATTGAATCCTTCTACATGTCAGACTATTGGCCCCTAACTATCACAAAGTAAAGGCAGAAAGTCTCAAACATAATTTGTAGCTGTATATGTATGTGAATATGTGTCATAGTCAGAATAATAAACTGCTGTGCTTTCTCCTAAATGTTCTGAAAAATGTATATATGTTTTGTTGAAATCCTTTTTAAGTAGTAAAACCCTATCCTTACCAATTAGAAAGAAAAGATAAAAATACTATCTTTTGACAACATGTACTGGTTATATTTCTGAGGACACAATTACTGTAAGTCAGGGTGAATGAGGACTTGAAAGGCTCAACATCTGTTCCAACATAACTTCCACGACTTAAACACAGTGCTATGCCCTTACCAAGATTACAAAGGAAGGACTGAAGGTGTTTCATATCTTACCATTCAATCGAATGTGATATTTTCTGTGGGTATTTTACCTTTGTCCTTTTAGACCACAGGCTTGATGAGGGCATAAATAATATTCCTCTGACCAGTATTCTAATAAATATGATTGAACTATAATAAATAAAGTCGACATTTACATATTTCCCAAAAGACTAAGAATGTACCGTGAGCAAACAGTACACAGTTAATGAAAGGGAATTATGTTCAAACAGGAAATAGTTTGAATTTCTGTTAATAAATATATTGCATTCTAAATATTTATAATATACAAATTATATCCTAAAATTTATCATTTTTTCAGAATACAACTAATTTTTTGAACGGCATATTTGGTGTAGCAAAGAAAGTAATCTGACCTTAAGTTGCTCTTCCAAAGCAGCAGTTGCATGGTCTCCACTAGATTCATCAACCACCACTACCATGTGTGTGAGAGAATTCACTCTGACTTGCTCTTGTTCAAGGTCTTCTTGAAGCACCTGAAAGGAAAAACAAATTATAGAAACTATGAGAATATTTTCCTGACCTGTATGTCAAAAACATTTCTTCCCAAATACATGGGATTCCTTTATGCCATGGCTTTTAAGAGATTTATTTATGTGTACAGTAACCAGGGTACAGGCCAGCGGTGCAGGGAGAGGATTCACCAGAGACAGAGTGGGGAGCAGAACAGATGGATTGAAATACACTGCTGAGGGGAGCGGTGGGCGAGGCAGAGAGGTCTTCTGTACCATATGCTGGTTTGCTCCCTGGCTGGGGACGGAACTCAGGCCACAGTGGTGAGAGTACTGAAAATTAACCTCCATGCCACCAGCAAGGCCCCCTGCTATTTTTATGTCAGCACTATTTACAACTGCCAAACTATGGAAACAAACTAAGTGTCCAAACACAGATGAGTGCATCAGGAAGATGCAGTACATCTAGACATGATGAAATACTCAGTGATCAAAAAAGATAAGCTCATACCATCTGCAGCAACATGGATGGAACTGGAGGGAATTACGCTAAGCAAAATAAGTCAGAAGGGGAAACACTTCTCAGTTCCTCACAGCTGCTTCTCTTGAGCTTCATATACCTGTTCCTGATTAGCCACTCACTCCATCAAGAGCTGCTTTTTAGCTCATTTACTGGTTCCTTCCATATTCAACTATAAATGAGAAGTTGTCCATCTATATAAAACCAATGCATTTCTATCCAAACAAATACTTTACCTGAAATCCTAATATGATAGAGCAATCTTATTACACACCACTATTTGTTTTAATATCCTGGTCCTGTTTATTCTCCACACAAGTGTCAAGGTATTTGATTTACCTGAATAATGTTCCTCTGCGTCTTTTTTTTTTAAATAATTTTAAATGAGGTATGTTGGTTTACCAATACTGTGTAAATTGTTCCTCTTCATATATACGTTATCACATTTCATCCACCAGGGAAGCATGCATAATCCACCATCAAAGTCTACTGGGTACCTCACCTTCGCTCCTCAACCCCCTTCTTACAATCTAGGACTTAGTTTTAAGTGTCACCTGCCCAGATAAGCTTTTCATCAATATGCTATCTAAATGTGTTACCGAGCTACTCTCTTTTTTCCAAGAATGTTTTTAAACATTACATTTTCACTGCTCGATAATTTCTTATGTAACAGTTTAGTTATCTGGTATTTATCTCTACTTACTAAAATACAACAGCCACTAGAGCAGACATAACTTCTGTCCTCCTCACTATATACCCAAACAACCAAAGACTAAGAAACTTTGTTGAATAAATGGTGCCAATGTGTGGGAGAAGGGCGAGATGCACGGGTGAGCTTGGCCTTTCTTGACTGCATGTACACTACAATCTAATAGGCAGGATTAGATTTTTAAGTGAAATTATAATTACACTAACAATCACATATAGTCGCAAAATAGCACTTCTTTCAAAAATCATAGTGTACAATTTTTTTTAAAGATAAACACGGATAAACAGAAGAGGCAGAGAGAGGAATGAATAGAGGGTAAACAGAGGTGGTTACTCTGAACTGAGATATTCTGGCTTAGGAGCTCCAGTTCCCCAAACCTTACCATGGTTTACCATGCTACAGGGAAATCTCTGAACGGTTGTGCAAAACTTCTATTAAACTAGTTTGCTTCTTAGGACATCTTACTACATGACAAAATAATGGAGAGGCAGATCTGGAAGGAGGCGGTTACTTTCTGGAAATCCTGCTGTCCTGACTTGTAGAACACTGATGTCAGGGACCGACCAGGCCCTAGCAGGCCCTACCAGCTGTTAGTGAGCAAACACTATGGCAGTGGTAAGGGAAGTTCTCAGGATCGGCTGCTCTGCAAACTCAAATGCCTAAGCTTTTTAGTTCTAAGATTTTATTTTTCAAGTGTCAACATTTCAGAGCACTATAAAATCACTTACATTTATTGTCTAGATTTCTACACTATGTTTTCAAGTGAAACAATATAGAATAAAATGAATACCCATTCATTTTGTGTGTGAAATCTATACTGCCTACCATGCTTCTGACTTTCCAGAGCGTAGGCTGGTTAATAAAATTCTTTCTGCCATGAGGCCAAAAATGGAAACATTAACATTCAGAGTTGTCCTTGAAAGTCAAGTTGAGTACATTTGCTGAGTTATATAAGCCAGGCCTGATAAAATTTCAAAGGTGTCAGCCAAGGCTTTTAAAAAATCTTAATCGAAATAGTATTTCGGTGGCCAATATGCCATAACTGGCTTCTTTAATTTAACCAACTCCTGTTTTATCACTCACTGTGAGAATACATACCATTGCATATATTTAAAACTGGGAAATAACGCCATATGATTTACACTTTTACATGTCTTTTTTTTTTTATTTTTACTGCTCTAATGCATTTTAGTAAAGGAACTTGAGAAAATCATCATTTGATCCATGAAAGACTTATTTTCAGATTTCCATGGAGAGTTCTAAAGCATATGTGATCAAATGTATTATTTATCAGGTACTTACATTTCTGATTTTGTTAGTGATCTACATGTTTTACCCGAAATCATTCTTGCCATACTGTTCGAGGGTTTATATTGTATGCTTCTGTAGAAATGCTAACACAAAGTACACAAAAACTAGCTGTGAGGGGCCTCCCTGGTGGCATAATGGGTTAAGCAATGCTCTATGAAGCAAACCGCAGCTACTGCAGCAGTTCCATCTCTGCCTCCTGGGGAGGTGACCCACATGGCACAGCAGACCTCTCCTGCCTAGCCCCCTACTCCCCTCAGCAGTGTATTTCAGTCTATCTGCCTGTTCTGCTCCCCACTCTGTCTCTGGTGAATCCTCTCACCGCCCACGCCTCTGGCCTGTACCCCAGTGCTTGCATGCATAAATAAATCAATCTTAAAAAAAAACTAGCCGTGAATTTGTAGCTTTCAAATCAAATATAAGAACTAACTGGACTTAGAGTTTGTAGAGGGAAATAAAGGAACATGGGAAATGCTTTCCACAGTGGCTGAAAATCCTGAAGAGTGCACTTAGCAGAAACTGTATTTGATTTAGGATATTTTCAGTATCTCTTTGCCTCTTTTGTGACTTTTTCAATTTATATCTTTTCTTTTACCCCAAGCAGGAATTAAAGTTGAAAAGGTTAAACTGACCTTTCTGAGCATCCTCAAAAGTTGAAAGACAGAAGCTCTTGTAACTCTAATCTTATTTCCTATTTTCCCAGAAAAAAATATTAGCGATTATCAACGTATTGCTAGCTAATCTCCCCCAATACCAGTAAAAGACAAAAGGCTATTAAAGCTACGAAGTCCAGAATTCAATTTTCAAGTGTTGATTCTGAGAAGTAGCAAAAATGCCACATACAAAAACGTTTAAACTTGCCTGTCAACCTAAATGCCTATGACTAATGGCTTCATATAAAGTATTCCCTCCTACTCCCCTCTTTGAGAAAACATGGATTCTCAAAATTACTATTTTTAAATACACTGAAGTTTTGTAAAGTTGCTTTTAAATGAATTTCTAGTTAAATACTTACTTCTTATGGATTAGAATTTCTCATAGCTGAATTTATACAATGGAGATTTACCATTGATTTGCTAATTAAACCTGAAATATGAGCTAAATTATTCCAGACACAGATGTATCCCCAGATAAATACACTAAATTTTTTCCCTATCAGAAAATAACATCCTCAAAATAAAAGGCTGTAATATATGATTCTTCAAATGTTTTCCTTTATTAAATGAGTAAACTTAATTTATACCAACACACATGCACAAGAACACACATACATATATGCTAGGCATTTTAGCATGTACTTCTTCCCATTAATTTTATTAATGTATTTGTTACACTTAACAGATCACAAAAAAATCTTTCATGTTCCTAATTAAATTTCTATACCATTATTAGATAGACACAAATGTCAGTAATGTTTGTTCTCTAATGTCAAATAACAATCTTTGTTTTTCCTTACGACAAGAGAAAAGGCCAACAGTGAAATTTAACATTAAAAACGCTTAGATCTGACAAGTTTGGATTTTGTTTTACCTCTGTAAATAATTGTTTGTCTTATAAATTATTCTCTAGGTAAAGGGCCTGACCAAATTTTGTTATTCTCTTAGTACACCTGCATAATTTTATGATTTAAATATTATTTTTCTTCTATTTTCTTCAAATGTCATCAGTGCCACTTAATTATTCTTGCTCAAGCTGATTTTCAAAAACTTACTTAGAACAACTAGAGTATCCCGTCAGTATTTACATCAGACCTATGTCCTTTTACCCTTTCTTAGCACACATGTAAAATAATGCTTGGGCAATAAGGCCATGCAAATATGCTATGCTAGGGAAGTACTGATTTCATGTTCAGAGGCTTTGGGACCATGACAAGCTGCTCCAGGACATGCCAACGTGGCATGCTGATTATTCTGAATTGAAGGTAATTAAACAATGGATCCAAGAATGGTGTTTTGCCCAAATTATAAGATAACTAGATAATTTAAATTATCTACCTAGATACCTATGATCAATTAACTATCACAACAAATCTGGATATACACTGATTTTATTTTGAAATAAAAATGTCAATATCATAGAAGTTTCAATAGTTCTTCGGAAATGATGAGGAAGTAGGCAATTTATCCTCTTTCTTACTTTCTTCTGCCCATCATCTCTGCACTGATGTAGACAACTATGCCCTCTTTTCCTGCACGAAATCATCTGGAATTGACTAGCTATTTCATTTCTAGTCTAATATTCACCTTGCTAAGCCCAACTGGTCACAGCATTGTCTAGTTCCCCGAGAGGATCTATTTATGGTAACTAATTTTCTTGTAAATTTGTTCAACGTGTTAAATAAGCATCCTCAACGAGCTCTCTTAGAAGATCTTTTATCTTGATACCCACTTATTTAAGTATGAGAGCATAATTATATTAGCTTTAGCTTAGAATTCACTGTTTTTATAATTTGTTAGGATACCTGTTTGTATTTCTGCCAGTTCATAAGGTGCCGAAGAACCTTAAAGGCCATTTCAGTGAAGAACTCTGAAAGATTTTAAAAGCATCTAGTGCTTACTAAGCAAAGAAAGGTTTCATAACTATGACAAAATGTTTTAAAGAGAAACTGGTCAATTAACACACCCCTACATCTTTCAGAAAAAGTAGCAAAGAACACCTTGTGAATGACAGACTGATGAAAAAGATGTAAATGTGGAGGTGCTCAATCAGATCATCCAAGATTTTCAGAGGTGGTCTTCTCAAGACACTCTTCTCTGCTCGTACAGTGTTTTGAGGTAAAAACAATGAAGATCCTGGAGGCTAAGTATAATAAACGTTTGCCTTTCCCCTAAACCCTTTGTTATACCCTAGTGGAAGTAGTGATTACTTAGAACGACCTAGAGGAATGTAGTTTGAGGAGGGGTATAATCCAGGTTCAGGTTTATCAGTGAACACATCTCCTCCAGTTGAGTAACACATCTTTTCTTTCAGAGTAAAAATGAGTCACCCTCCCCTTGTGATGTGATCGCCCTTCCTCTCTCCATGGTGCTCTGGGCTCCACCACCTCATCCCTTGAGATGGGTTTTAAATCTCTCTGTCCACTCCAGATCAAAAATCACTATAACTTCAGAATCACTGTAACTTCCTGTGAGCATGTTATTAAATCTATTTCTCCTTTGTTGACTGTTTGCCAATCTTCTGACTACTTGACCAGCCCATGAAGTTGCCAAAGGGCTGGGGGATTTTCCTGTGCTGTAACGCTTGTTAATGAGGACACAGAAACAGTCTGAAGTGTGGAATTTGCAGTCAGAGTTTCTGGGTCTAATTGTTGGACATACTGCTAGCCAGCTATGTGACCTTGAAAATCTTTAAACCATACCAAATTTCAGTTTTCTAATTTGCAAATTTATGGGATAATAAGAGTATCTATTTCTTTAGGTAGTGTCAAAGCAGCAGGGGAAATCCATTTGGGAAATTCTGAGGGTGGATGAACAAATTAACATCAGGCAAACTAGTAGGACAAAAGACCAATATGTAATAAATATGCACAGTTGTATATTTACACAGTTTTAATTTCCAAAGCACAGTGTGTTGGACCGGGGCTAAAACTGTGTTATGAAGAGCTCTGGGGTTAAGAAAGAAAAGGGGGAGATTTCACACTGATAATAAAGAGTTTCTCAGATAAGCAGGATATATTCACTGGCCACTCCACATGGAGATGATATGCCTCCACTCCCAACTACAATCCTCTAGGTCATAAAAAGAGGGAGCAGTTATTGCTTCTTCAATTAGAGAAGAGCAGGAAAAGTTGAGGTAGTGGTAATCTCTTCTTCAGTTAGGAAAGGGCAAAGGACTCAGGCAAGGCACACAGCTTCTGCTCAGCCCCTAGGGGGCTCACTGTCCTCAACTCAAAACTATCTGCGTCCTTAGGTAAAGCTAATAGGTTTCTCAAGGCCCACAGGGCATGACCCTTCCCTATACCAAAGTGACACCTACTGAAAGAACCTTACTTCTAGGTATATTCTCTGTGTAGACTGATAAAGAAAATCTGACCTTTTTGGCGAGAACAATCCCACGGTCATTAGGGAGACTGAATAAGGTTTAACTGGTTGGTACCTTGTAGGTACACAGTACAAAATCAATAAATATCAAGAGGTAGATAATTTTGAAATCTCATGTTTAAGAACATTCATAACAAATACTCCAAACTATACTGCAAGAACCCAATATACAGCTATTCACCCTATTCTAATTCATTCTGCTCACTACCCTCTAAAAGGCATCAAAAATACAGAAAGGGGATATGGTTTTGGAAATACCTGAAGAGAATTTTTAGGATCTGGAGACATATATAATTCATTTTAAATGATTATATAAACTTTGACTTCCAGAGTACTGACATGACATTAACAACACTACTTCTAAACTAACTGTTCTAGTGGTCTCATATATCACTACACATTAGGATGGTCAGAAATATTTCATGTTGCATAGACCCTAAACGCCAAGTGTCCCATCTTTTCTCCTCCCTCTACAATTCATGCAGGCATTCATCCATCCATACAGTCTCACATTTAGTTATATCACTGACATCAGAAAGGACATGGGCCCACCTGGTGGCTCAGGGTTTCGTAAAGTCTCAGCACTACTAAGCTACTGACAGCCACTGAGACAGGAGTATGATCCCTGGCCAGGAAGCTAACCCACATGGCACAGCAGATCTCTTTTGTCTTGCCTGCTGCTCTCCTCAACAGTGTATCTCAGTTGATCTGCCTGTTCTGCTCCTCACTAAGCCTCTGGCGAATCCTCTCACTCCCTGCATCTCTGGCCTATACCCCAATTCTTCTACACTAAATAAATAAAGTCTGCTAGAAAAAGTAGATGAAAGTGAACAAGAAAATCTAATAGTTACAAAAATGTCGTTAGTCTGACATAATAATACCTGAAAAAGACAACAGGACCATTAGAAGAGAGGGCAGGGTAGAAGGTCTCAGGTGGAGTACAGAGGAAATGATTTGCACTGATGGCTAATAGTATGTAGGTGTGAAATTCAAGTCTACTGATTATGTGCTCGCTCAAACATTATTGTTATTCCTTTTTTACATTTTTAAAAAATATTTTATTTATTTATGTATATAAGAGCTGGGGTGTGATCTAGAGGTGTGAGGGTAAGAGGATTCACCAGAGACAGAGTGGGGAGCAGAACAGTCAGAGAGACTGAAACACACTGCTGAGGGGAGCAGCGGGCAAGGCAGGAGAGGCCTGCTGCACCATGTGGGTTCCCTACCCGGCCAGAGATTGAACTCTCACTGCAGTGGCTGCAGAAGCCCCACAGCGCAGCGTTCAACCCCTTGAGCCACCAGAGAGGCCCCATTATTGCCATTCTTATCACAAACTTGTTTTCAACTATGTACTCTTTCGCCCAAATTTTAAAGAAAAGGCTAACGGGTTAGTGTTGAAAAATAATTTCCTTAAGCACTTTGCATTTTGAACATCTCACATACAGCCAACACCAATGAGCTCTTTTCTCCTCTGGTTACTTACATGCACTCATTCTCTGTCTCTTCTATAAAGGTATCACTAAGCCTGAGCAACTACATGCCACACCTCACCTATTTCTTCGCTACTCTCTTACTTGCTCTAGTTTCTAGGATAACCGCTGGAGTCAAGTTTCACTGGAATCTCAAGAGTGGGCAAGAGCATGGGTTCAAAGGCAGACATGCCAGACGGAAGACCAAACCTCTGTCAACTTGGACAGCTCCTGAACCTCTTCTAACATACTTATTTACCTGTAAAATTATCCCTCCCCCCCAAGGACAGGGTTAGTATTGAAATGAAATGACATTAGACATTAAAATCAGCTAGCACAGTGCTTAGCAGAATTGGTAGGTGGTGCAGAAATGCTAATTTTCTTCTATTTCTAACCCCATCCCCTCATCATTCCATTCTTAGATGAAGATAGAAGGAAACAGCCCTGACAGGCACCAGTATTTATTACCAACAGTATTTATTACCAACACTCTTGATAATCACTGAAACTATATACCACCATATGTAAACACCTTATTTTGTAGCTTTTACACTTTTACTAGATAGGAACTGGATCTTTAATTATTAACAGAATATAAAATGTTATCCTATATCACAAAACGTTATCCAGCATAAATTCTCTCTGAAAAATGTAGCTCCAATGAATAACAAAGTACTACCAAATGCACCACTAGAAATCATTCTGCACATAATAGAAATATCAAACAGTATATAACAGTTAAAAAATATGCATTCTTTAGTAAGAGACACAGTGCCATATTCAACCTTATTTTTAACATATTGTATTTATGGCCCTGCATTTCCTTATAAGATACATGGATCTATTTTTCTAGAAAAATAATTTTTCTAAAATTCCTATCATCACATCTGTTGTGGCTTTCTTATGAAGAATTTTCCTGTAGAATGTATTCTAAAATGTTTTATATACCTAAATAATTCATTTACATTACTAATGTTGCATTACTTATTCAAGAGAACTGAAATTAATTAGGATTAGTTCAGGAAAAGAGATATTTTACATGGCACTAACACAGTAAGTGGGGGATAGGGACCGTTCTATCTATCTATCTATTTATTTATTTAATTTGCTATACCCAGAGGCCAGAAGTTTCTAATAAAAAAGCATTACAGAGGCAATTAAGTATAAAAAATAAAGTTAGTATCTCTAAGATGAATGAGACTTAGGTAGGTATGTTTTAGAAGATACACTAATGTACCTTAAAACACCATGACACACATCTCTGAATCACATACAGTGTTATAAATCAAAAAGAAAAAAGTTGTGACAACATTTATAGCAATGCTACTCAATCTGTACCCAGTAATTCTAATTAACTAATTAGTAATCTCTTAGCTGAAAACACTTGATTTGTTATGATAAAAACATAGGTGTAGATTTCATTATTCTCTTAATTAAATTAATGGCATTATCTAGTACGCAGTTACCCTTGCAATCTGCTGCCTGCTTGTACTATGTGGATGGGAAATTAGATGTCTTCTCAACTAGATTTAAACAATTTGAAACTGAGAATCTTGCACAGACTATTCTGTAGACTACATAGGTAAGCTGCTTTTCCACATTTACTTGCCATATCTTTGTGTCAAAAAAACTATCCCACAGAAATCAATTTCATTCAGGTAGGAGTCAAATCTTTATGTTTTTTTAAGATTTATTTATGCATATGAGAACTCGGGTGCAGGCCAGAGGTGTGGGGGGATGAAAGGATTCAGGAAGAATTACTGAAACACATGGCTCATGGGAGCAGCAGAGCAGTGGGCTAGAAAGGAGAGGTCTGCTGCACCGCATATGGGTTAGCTCTCTCAGACCACGGAGGTGACAGTGCTGAGACTTACCCCCTATGTCAGCAGGGAGGCCCTGCAGTGAGAACAACTAATATCAATCACAGAATTCTGGGTATCCATTGTTATTCTACATGTTTTTAAGTGATTATGTATTGACAATTTTGCCAATCCAACTAAAGCAGGTATCGTCAAACAACCTGATTTCATCCTTCGGGAAACTGAGGCACAGACGGTTGTTATTTTCCAAGGCAGTTAACTTGCAAGCAATAGAACTGAGTTTTAAACTTAGAAAAATCCATCTCCAGGATACGTGATAAAGGGTATCTCGTATAAGAGATTTACTATAGGTCAAATAAGTGTACTAGATAGATGCATCTTTTTCGCCTAACTCCATGGAGCATTAGTATGTAGTTCAAGTTTCTTTTATCTGCATGGTTTGGTTTCTTTGAATATTATTGTTTTTGACTTTTCTCTTATGAACCTTTCCTATCTGAATATTCTCTCCTAGAGGTTATTTTTCATAATTCTATGTATGGATGTGGTTGTGGGGTCTTCTCCCATTTGGAAAAATGTTTGTTTTCCTCCCGTGCTTCCTATTTTCTGTCTCTTGAAAGTCAAGATCTATATGAAACCCTCATTCTCATTGACACTGCTTTTATTTAGGCTCCACATACTTTCTGCAACATCTTTCTCACATGTCTTCTGACCTCCTGTTCAACCGTGATCGAATTTATTTTTTTAAAGATTTTTATTTATGCATACAAGAGCTGGGGTGCAGACCAGAGGCACGGGGAGAGGTGTGAGAGGATTCACCAGAGACAGAGTGGGGAGCAGAAGAGGCAGACAGACTGAAATACACTGTTGAGGGGAGCTCCGGGGAGGTCTGTGGCACCATGTGGGTCCCCTCCCTGGCCAGGGATGGAACTCGCACTGCAGTGAATACAGAAGCACCACAGTGTGGCGCTCAACTCCTTGTGCCACCATGGAGGTCTGATCTAATTTATAAGATATATCTTTCTAAATATTAAGACACATTTTCCTACCTTGTTACTTTCTTCAGTTTAATTTCTCATCAACGATGGTTCCTTATTACTGATAGAGTGGCTACAAATAACTGAGCCTTGGATTCCAGATTCCCCATGATCAAGCTGTGGGGCTCTAAATACGCGCACAATGCAACGCAGGACCTGGAATGGAATGACATATCCTACATTTCCCCACTTCATGTCCCTTGACTATGGAAATCACTGTTGCTAACTTTTCTGTGCCACCTGCCCTATTATGTCACGGGTAATGGTCACTTGCTTTCATTGTCTTTACCTGATGTGCTAAAATGAGAGCTTCTGAGGAAGATTCCATATATGGTAGGTCTCTGTATTCTCCATAGCACCCACTAGACTTTAATACGTGTTTGTTCAGTGATATGGGATAGAATGCAATGGAACAAAATGAAATGTCAAATGCTTTGGTGGGATTATAACTAAACCTTCCTTGTTACATGAACATCTAGACCATTTTAAAGGTTACCAGAAGAAGATATTTCAGTCTTGGCAACTCAAACATTTAAGATTAACTAAGCTTCAATTAAAGGACAGGTGTACTGAGATTCTAAGACATCATTTAATTTGTATTAATCAGCACTTAACACACATTCACTGAAGTCAGAATATAGTGTGCATATCACATTTCTACCTACAAATTCCTATAACATGATGGTAATGATTTTGTTGATGATGTTATTAAGTCAATGCACAAATGCAGGCGTCTGAATCTCCCAAAATAACTGGAAACTTACACTAAGCTTTAAAGTTCATCTCAGTTGACTGTGCTATGAGACAAAAGAGTCCTCAGTCAAATATGTTCCTTTTGATCAAAATATCATCCAAAATATCAAACTTCCTTCTCAGTGATGAATGTACAAGCTCAAAGAGACTTTTACCTGTCAATAATATCATCACTCCTTCAAAGGAAATCCTTTCATTTCTTATCAACATCACCAGTAAAGTCTGTCTCTTAAGATAGAAATAACCAACCAGAATCACTGCTGATGATCCATCCAGAAGTGAATCAAGAGGTTCAAATCATTCACTCCCCAGAGAATCAATTTTGGGTGACCCAGACCTATAGAAAACATTTAAATGCTCTCCCCAAAGCAACAACAATGAAGAATGAAGAGTTATCTTACAAATTTTGTAGCAAATTGAACCTTTCCCAGTTACCAGAATTAACAGTTTTGCCAAGTTTAATAATAAGCACCAATATGGGATTGATCACTTTTACTTGCCTAATTGGCAGATTCAGTAAAAGTGACATATCTCCATGGCATTTCACAGTAGTTGAATGTCTAGCCTGCCTCATAATAAAACGCTATTGAAATGAAGATAGCAAAGGATCCTGTCACAGAATATAGAGAAGCATATCTATAATATCCATGGCGTACTTGTAAGATTTGCAAACATTTTTATTTTGCCCTCCAACTGAGATGGAGAGAGCCCTATGATCTGAGCAGAATTTCAATCAATTCACAGCAACAAAACTTGTATCTGCTCTATAATTTTGCCATCTGTAATCAGCTCTCAGGGACAAAATGAGGATGACTCCAGGATTTAACGTCTGTACACAATGTTAAAAATCTTAAATGTGATAGTAGGTGAGAAGTGAGGTGATCCGACAGTGAGGGTAGCTTTTGTGACTACTCCAAGGTTACCGAGGTATTCTGTTGCCTTAGCTCATATTTTCATTGGCTTAAAACCGTTGGTAAAAAAAAAAGCACATTTGTACTTGGATACTTAAGGAAAGAACACTTATCTTGTTTTATAAAGCATGGCAAGACTAATAAAAATTTCTCTATTTAGAGTGTTCTTCAAGAAAATATACATGTTTCACATTTAAATAATTCTGACTTCTTTATAAATCATTTGATATTGTTCAATCATTTTCTTCTCACCACAATTACTTCACATAAGAATTTTATCCATTTCAAGCATTCTCATGTTTGTATTCTTCCACTGTCTTAATTTTATAAAAACTAATATATCCCACAATGGAGTTACACAGCTAATGGTAGAAACTGGGCCTATTCTCTGAGCTAGTAAGCAAATTCCTTTTGTTTCTCCTTATGCACTTATATACATTCAACATGTAAAAGATTACATAATCAACTTGCTTATAATTCTGTTGCTTTCTGTTTCAAATTATTCTCTTCAAAGCAATTTCATTCTCATCAGAAACAGCATATTTTCATGCAATGGTCAATCTATTCAAATTTTATGAAGATATTAGTCAAATATTTTCCATTTCATTCACTCTGTATTTTCCAGAGAAAAGTACAAAACATGCAGGTCATTGTCATAATATGAAGATGCTAGATGGCCTGTTTAACTTTAATGAAGGGTCTCTTCAGAATTCCACACAGAGGCCTTTCCTCCTTGTTGTGTCAAGTCATTCACACTATGGCTACCTTATCATTCCTCAGCCATGTGTCTGGTGGAGTCCTTCTTTCTGGCTTCTTCCTCAGGCTCCAGGTACCCAGTGCCAGCATCCTCCCTCTGACGTTCATTCTTACTGGCCTTACTCTTGCCCTTTCCTGAAATGCCTCCTGTTCCAACATTATGGAGGAATTAATACCACGACTGGTTTTGCCTACTTTTTCCTTCAATATATTTTATGGTTTCAGGTCTTTTTTTTTTTTAGATTTATTTATTTATGCATACAAGCACTGGGGCACAGGCCAGAGGTGTGGGGGGGGTGAGAGGATTCACCACAGAGAGCGGGGAGCAGAACAGGCAGA
>JAGFMF010012069.1:10937636-10979144 GCA_019455555.1 Galemys pyrenaicus | reverse complement strand
TTTTTTTTTTATTTCTTCTTCTTCAGCTTGGTTGTTTG
This sequence comes from Galemys pyrenaicus, assembly GCA_019455555.1. Lineage (NCBI taxonomy): Eukaryota > Metazoa > Chordata > Mammalia > Eulipotyphla > Talpidae > Galemys > Galemys pyrenaicus. The sequence goes on along the minus strand of JAGFMF010012069.1, from coordinate 10,979,106 downwards.
TATAAAGGAAGGCTACTGATTTTTGTGTGTTGATTTTGTATCCTGCTACTTTGCTAAACCACCCGATTAGCTTGATTAGGAGAAAAAGGAACTCTCTTACACTGCTGGTGGGAATGCAAGCTGGTCCAACCATTATGGAAAGCAGTATGGCAGTTCCTCAATCCACTAAGAATGGAACTTCCATAGGATCCAGCAATCCCACTCCTAGGAATATACCCAAAAGACTCAAAAACACTGATTCAAAAGAATACCTGCACCCCTATGTTTATAGCCGCACTCTTTACAATAGGTAAGACCTGGAAACAACCTAAAGGCCCAAAAACAGATGAGTGGATAGGGAAGCTGTGGTACATATACATGATGGAATACTATTTGGCAATCAAAAAAGATAAACTAGAGTCATTCATAGGAAGATGGATGGAACTGGAAGGGATTATGCTCAGCAAAGTAAGTCAGAAGGCAAAAGAAAAATACCAGATGGTTCCTCCCCTAGGAGGAATATAAGGGAACCAAATAAGGATCCAGGAAAGGAGTAAGAACAACAACAACAGCAATAATAATAACAATAAAGACACAAAAACCAGAAATGAAAAGACAAGGGCAAATTAGGGACCCTTGGTCGGGAGGGGAGAGGGGGAGGGCCGAGGGTAGATGGGAGCATCGTTTTCATGAGAGTGCAGAGAGTGGAGATTACCACAGCTAGAGCACTCCTGAAACTGCTCGACCTTAGAACTGTTGGGACCAAAGGACACCACCGGAGACTCTAACAGCAAGGGTCTGCTGCATTTGCTATTGGAACGTGAAGTTTGCTAAATAAGAACTCAGCGACTAGAAAGGTATATTTCATGTGCATGGAAGAACTATCACCCCAGCTCTCACAAAATGTTGTCAAAATAGAGGATGAAACGTGCAGAAACACACATTTAGGAGGTATGAGCTGAGGGAGCAGCTATTTCTTTTCAAAACCATAAATCTAAGAACTACAGCTGCTGAGCAGAGTTGTTAGATAAAATCCAGGATGCCCAGTAAAATCTAAATTTCAGATAAACAGAGAATAATCTGGGACATACATTAAAAATATATTTGTTGTAGATCTGAAGTTTAATTAGGCTCCCTTGTATCTTTATTTGCTAAGTCTGGCAACCCTAATCCTGGGCCAGCAATCAAAGTTCTTTTCTATGTATGTGTCCTAAAGGACTGGGTACGCCCCTGTTGGTATGATGAAATTCAGAGCTAGTTTTATAGCAGTTATTAAAATGAAGCACCTTCAAAATTCCAGATCAGAAATATTCTTGTCAAAACCCTAATCACAGAAACAACAAATGCTTTCTGGCATCCAGGGACCATAACTGTAAATGTGCAAATAAAATGAAGAAAGATAAGGTAGAAACATTAAAATTAACCGATGTCATATTTTACAGAAAAGCATTGTTTCAGACATTACATTTTTCATCAAACTTGACCTGCTCCAAGACATTATCAATTGAAGTTTAAAAACAGGTTTAAAAAATCGTGTCTTATTACTTAAATTTGCATTATAGGCAATCCCTAGAGAGATCATTTCCAGAAAACCAAAATAAATCACATTTTAATAAATCACATCCCTGACATTGTTCTCTTCCAGGAATGTGTCTGAATTTTTTTAACAAACGTGAAAAAACCTCGCTATGTTGCATTAGAAAAAAATATATCAAAAAATATTCAGTAGAAGTGACTTTAAAACTCCTCTCGATTTTCATTTTTAATTAATTCCTTCCTATTTGCAAACCATGATGCATGTATGTATGGATGCACACACACGTGCGTATGCATCTATCTATAACACAAACATATACTAACCTTATGAAATACACTAACCTTATGTTGTTGTACTTGGCATTTTAGGTCCTCAAGATCAGGTCCAAGGGGCTCTTTCTCCATTTTCCTTGTTCTCTCTTCCGTGGCTGTTAGCCAGTCATTTAGCTCTTTCAGTTGTTGGTTCTGAAGATCCATTAGAACTTTATGTAAGCTGAAAAGTTGAAAGATGTCTATTATTACTTCTATCAAAGCAAACTGACTTACTGCTGGCAAGCCTATAAATAGGTAAAAGTGTTAACATTTATAATTTATGAACTGTTCTCATTGTTTGGCATCTGTCAGGCATTAAGAAAATAATGGAGCTTATCATCATTCACTTCTGAAGTTATTCTTTCTGTGACTATAGTTCACCCGACCTTTACAGTTTCACATAGGTGATTAAATGTGAACATGCTAACTAAAGTACAGTTTATGCTTGGTACTTGAGAGATCTATATTTATCTGGATATATATGTATATAGTTATCTATCTGTCTATACATATATATAGGCAATCATTTCTTCCTATCTCTAGCACTTGCATATGTGCGGTACTTAGCAACTGTCACACATTCTTAGTCATTCTTCCATTTAAGAGATGGAGTAGTGAAATACAGCATAAGTGAAAATGCACCAATTCCAAGCATGGGTCTTGAAAAGTGGGCAGCATTTGTATTTTCTCTTTTGTTGGCCTTTTTTATGTGTTGGCTTAGTATTCTCTCTCTGCCATGCTGTAGAAGTCCAACCTAGGCTACCGTCAATATGAGATCATAGTGACAGTGACACCGGAGGGGGAAATGCTATCCCAGAAGTTGAGCGTCCTGCTCAATGCAGCCCAAAGACTGACCCCAGTTACAGCACAGTCACAGAACAGTTACCTAGATGAATGCCACCCAGCTTTCTGATGTAGAGAATGATGAGTAAGAATGTATTTTCAAAGATGTACTCAATAGCAGTACTGGATTTAAAGTCCTAAGGCTTGGGGTCACATCTTGACTATAAGCCTTGGAAACAAGCATTTAAACCTCCCTTCTCATAATTCCAGATTCAGGGACTTAGGATAGCATTTTGCCAATCAATTAAAACACCTCATGGTAGGGATGGAATTTTAAAATTTAGATCAGTTAATCCTACAAAAATTTTTGAGTCTCAAATGAGAAGTGTTATGATCTATCTTAAGGTATATATTCTTTATGAATGCATGTTTAAAGCATTTTTGGAAACCAAAATATACTGAGCATTAAAGTTATAATGTTGATAAGAAGATGATTTCAAACAGGAATATACTATTATGATTCATAAAATATTTAAATATTTCTTGTATTACTCTGGATATTTAAACATACAAAAGACACATAACTGAGAGTGTTTAAGATAACTTGGAATACATCATTCATTAACCTTTAACATTTCAGAGACACATGTCCCATGATCACACTGCAATCAGTAGTCTGTAAGAATGAGCTTTCATTTATCAGACAGAAACAATAGACCTTTTTTTATGGGAAACAATTCAGATGAAACATCTACTTAAATGGAAATAAAAGCTGAGCATTGCTACTTTAGGCCTAACAGACAATGACGTGACCCTGGCACTGCAAGCTATATAAATCTTTCACCTACTGGTTCAGTCTATCCCTTGAGAACTGACCTGAGAGTATGACTTCATGAGAACTGGCAGCGATAATATCTCTTCTGTTTGTTGGTTTTCCTGCCTGGTTGTGATTACATTAAGCTAAAATATCTCACATTTCAAAAATTGAAGAAAAAATATCCCACATTATTACTTATCCTTGAGCAAACATTTCAAGTCTAGACCACATTTGTTAGTGTTAATAAGAAATTTCCTTTTCAAACATCATTTACTTTTTTAAAACTTTGGAAAAGATATTTCATTCAAAGTTCTTATTTCCATATATATAATGAAAACTATTTGTTAGAACTGGACAAAAGCAAATATTGATACTTATACTCAAGGAGCTGAGAAACTTTCAGAGAAACAGATACATTAACAATTACACTATGACAAAGAGGTCATTATAAATCAATGCATATACAATTCAACAGGTATGCAGAGCCTCTAAGTTGACCTGGGGTTGTCGAGGAAGGTGCCATTAGAGAACCCAGACAGGAGAGCTGAGATTTGAAAACTAATTCCCACCTTTATCAGACGTACAATTACTGAATACTTAGATTTTATGGACAGAGAGGTGAGAAGGACCCATAGAGCTCCTCTTACTGCCATGGAGCTTACATTCTGGGGATGGCCAGAGATAAAACATAACTCATGAATTAGGTTATTTATAATAATGTGGCCATACTATGAAATGAACTGAGTCTATGAGGTAAAGGTTTTGTTTTGTTTTTTTTTTTTTTTGAAGTACTGATATCTGAAGAACTCTAAAGCTTCATGTAAGAGGAAATAATAAAGAAGGAGTAAACAAATTCTAGCCAAAAGGAACCACTGATGTAAGGGCCCTGAGGCATGACAGAGGAGCAGGGATGCTGATAAAGCTTGATTGTATAAGGTAAGAGAGAGCTTTGCAGTATCAAGCCCTACAGAGCATGGGGTGAGTTCTTGAAAATATAAAGTCTGAACCTCAAGTAATATTTCATGTTTAATAAGGATGTTTTATCTTGTAACTATGAACCCAGGGACGAACCAAAAAGAACTGATGTACCCCTAAGTACTATGTCAGGTATTCAATCTTTTATGGGTGAAATTCAACCCAATGAAGTATGGAGGTTCTTGGTAGAGGAGCCAGCATGGCTGCGTAACAGGAAGTGTACAGGGGCGCCGAGTATTTGAACTGTAATAAGTCAATATTTAACCATTGGTAGAGTCATATCAATGTTTTCCAGCCAAATAGATCCCTGTCTTTCTTTCTAGACCAGTGATTCTCAACGTGCAGGCCTTAAACCAACAATATCTATGTATCACTTGGGAAATTGTTCAAAATGCAAATTCTTAGGTCCATCCTCAGACTTACTGAATCAGAAATTCTGAGGATGAGACCTGAGAATAAGTTTTAACAATTCTTCTATGTGATTCTAATGCACACTCAAGTTTGAGAATCACCGTTCTGGATAACTTAATCTATGTCCACAACTCATTCAAATTTTGTGAAGATGGATCTATTATTAAGTGAGAGGTAGGTTTGTTTTTTGTTGTTGTTGTTTTTGACATGAGACCCTTACATTCTCATCCTGACTTCACAAACTCCATGAACTCCCTCAAAATGGACTCTGATTTGAGGTTCCAAAAGTTAGTAACTTCACATATGTAGAGTTTGAAATTAATTTTAGAGCAAATTTGAAAACAGAGACAAATGTGATGATGGGGTGACACTGACTGGTATGAAAATATACATCTTTTAACATAATGTTCAATAAACATTTTTGTTTTTCCAGCATTGTCATGTTAGCTATTCTAATTATTCAGTAATGTCTGGTCAGGTCTTACTAATTTCTGCACTGAGGGTATATAGAATCGATTAGCCAATAGTACAAGGTGCTATATCTCCTTCACTCGCTGAGGCTTGGTAATATGATGACAGCATCAACAAATGTGGGTGAATTATAAGCCATACTCCTGGGATGAAGAACAAAGAAGTGGGTAGTGGCCAATCGCCATGCTGATGCAAAGGAAGAAGCAATTATGAGCACTGATCAGAAGGCCAGTTCAGGGTAACTCTGTGGAGGGTAATCTTGATTCAAATGCCTTATACACTAATTGTAAAACACAGTGGTTAACATGTTTTCATGTGCTAACCTTGTTGTGAAACATTACATACTCTAGTTCAGTGGTTCCTAAAACACAGTCTGCAACCCAGTTGTAGTTTGCTGAATCATTTTGGTGGCTCAAGTGAAAATATGAAGTTACTGTAATATGGGTTAACATTTATATGTATACTTATATATATATAGCATGTACATATGAAACATATAGGTAGTACTATTGATATGATTTTCATGCATATCAATCATGTATTCATATACTTTGAGACTATAAATGTGATTATTTGAATGAAAAGTGTTAAATAAATAATAAAGAAGAGCTCAGATGCGGAAAAAATGTTGAAGGTGGATCATGACTGACTTGTGGTCAAAAAACACTAAATAATTACCTGTGATCCTTAGTATCACCTACAGAGGTAGACAATACTATTATTAAGTTTCTGAGGGCACTGGAACTAACAAAGGTGAAAGAACTTGCCCAAGGTATCTTAGTGGCATATTAAGACAATATACAAATCCTAAGTTATCTGTGACTCAAGTCTGTGCTTTTAAGTTATTTTCCTTCTTTATAGCTAAAATTTGTATTATGTTGGGGTATATGAAGCTGCTGGTATTTGAGTTTTTCATCTATGAAAATGACACATACACTTCAACATAACACACCTAAAGATGAAAATAAATTATGGAAATCTGTCAAATTCAAAAAATAAAATTCTACTACCCTTAAGCAAGAAAAGAGTTTGCATTTCTCTTGGTTTTATTAAGGTTTTCAAGTGGTCATTTAGAAAGGAACATAAAAGTTAAAGGAGACTGAAACATAAATATACGACCGGTGATAGAGAAGGTAATGCAACTAGAATAAAATCCTGAGGACAGGAAATGGTCCTGACAACATCTAGAGACAGCAGCAAGTCGGGATATGATTGCAGGAGCTCCTGTGACCAAAAAGGTGTAAGATCATCTGAGGACAGAAGGAAGATAGTAAAAACAATAAAATGAAAGAACCTGGGATCTTGATGACACAATGAAGTCACAGATCTCATGGTCTCTAAAGTTACCGCACCTGTGGATTTATGGTAAAATAAGATAATTGACGTCCTTGCATTTTTAACCAGTAATTCCCAAACTTTAATGTGCATACTGATTACCAGGGAGGAGGGCCTGAGATTCTGCAGTTCTAAGAAGTCCCCAGGGATACTACTGACCCATAATCATGCTTTAAGTGATACAGGCAACTTTGTGTTATTTGTTAGTTGCAGAAAATGACTTCCTAAGGTGTATCGTTTTTTTAGGGGATCTGTGGTCAACCCACACCCCCCTGTGGGAACATATCTCTATGAACATAAAGAAATCAACAAGAAAGAAGGATTTGCTTTACAGAATTTCTTAGAATGTACGAAGGCATTAATGCTCTAACCAGTACTGTGCAGTAGCACTTTCTAAAATGATGTAAATGTTCTGTATCTGCACCACCCAGAACTAGACTAGACCATGTGGGGGGAGTATACTAAGCACTTGGAATGTGGCTAGTGACAGTTTCTCAGTGACAGAGAAATTGAAATTTTACCTATACTTAATTATGATAGTTTATTTTTTTAAATTCTATTTCTTTATGCATACAATAGCTGGGGTACAGGCCAGAGGCCCAGGAGGTGAGAGGGTTCACCAGAGAGAGTGGGGAACAGGACAGGGCAGTTCAACCAAAACACATTGCTGAGGGAAGCAGCGGGCAAGGTAGGAGAGGTCTGCTGCACCATACGGGTCCCCTCCCTGGCTGGGAATCAAACTCGCACTGTAGTAACTGCAGAAGCTCCACAGTGTGGCATTCAACCCCTTGCGCCAACAGGGAGACCCATTTATGGCCGTTTAAATTCACAATAGTCCCATGTGGCTAGTGGCTACTACGTTGGACATCACAGCTCTAAGCCAACAGACAACTGGATTGACAATAGCAATTAATCATGCTTCTTTGGAGGTTCTTATACATATCATTTCATCCAGTCTTGAAGTAGTTACAAGGAGTGGTACTCAAATTAATGAATCTAATAATAAGTATGAACAGAATTTTTTAAAAATATTTGCCTTCTACACTCAAATTTGTAAATGCCAAGATTTATATATGTTGTCATTAATTTCAACCAATATGATGGTCCTAATAGATTTCTTGGACTTAATGACAACACATTTGTGCAATGTATAACAATATACTATGAAAACAATAATATGCTAGATTTTATACTAAAGGTATAATAGCTTTATAGATATTAGGGGACAATTAAAAATTACCAAAAGTGATAAACTCTTTTAAATAGTTTCTCAGGGCCAATTTCATAGACCTCATAACTGTTAGCTTATATGCAATTCTCAAATAAGAAAAACAATGAAAGGTGGGCCTCTGTGGTGGTGCAGCGGATTGAGCACCACACTGTGAATGATGCATCTGGCACAGCAACGCGTGTTCGATCCCCGGCCAGGGAGGAGTCCCACATGGCACAGCAGACCTCTCCTGCCTCATTGGCTGTTCCCCTCAGCAGTGTACTTCAGTTGATCTGCCTGTTCTGCTCCCCGCTCTGTCTGTGGTGAATCCTCTCACCTCCCACACCTCTAGCCTGTACCCTTGCTCTTGTATGCATAAATAAAAAAATCTTAAAAAGAAAAACAATGAAAGGAGATAAAATATGATTGTAAATTATAGATTACAAAAGAATCACCAAGAATCTTCAATTAACAGGTTATGCTTGCAAAACACACTGCCATGATTTAAGTTAGCAATAAAACCTATATATTTGATTTAAGGGAGAGCAACCAGTATGAATTAGAGAAGCTGCATTTTTAATGCATTTTTTACTTTCAAATGCAGGCAATTTAGTACCTAAAAGGGCACTGATGAAAACAAAAATTTATTTACTTTAAATTTAAACTGTTGACTGGAAAATATTAGCAAAATGGTTTTAATGAATGAATTATATAGTTTTGATTTCTCTCAAGAAGGGCTTGCATGCTCCCAGAATGCTGACCTATGCTTAAGTATGGTTACTATTTTAAATCTCGTATATGGATTTTTTTGTTTTACTTACTCTACTAAGAAAGTGACTACTGAGGGTGACATTAAAGTTGGTCTTTACTAAAATTATCATACAAAGATGAATTAGTGGAATTTACCTTATCTTTGGTCAAATGCTCTTACTTTTTGAGATAACATTCATCTATAAAACTGCATATGATTTAGAGGAATAGGATTACCCTCTCAGGAGTTTTCCTTTTTTGTTTTTTACATTTAATGAAAATAATATTAGGATATCCCCATCTGGCACCGCCACCATAATGCAGCCACCAAAAAATTAAACATAGTCCTCCACCACAGTCCATTTTACGTCCTTCCTTCTTCATTCTTACCCTACCCCACCCCACCCTATTCTGGATGCTTCAGTTCTATGGTCACCTTGCAAGGGTTGGATGTTAAGCTTGTCTTTTTTTTTTAAGATTTATTTATTTATGTATACAAGCACTGGGGTACAGGCCAGAGGTGTGGGGGGGGGGTGAGAGGATTCACCACAGAGAGCAGGGAGCAGAACAGGCAGATCAACGGAAGTACACTGCTGAGGGGAGCAGCGGGCGAGGCAGGAGAGGTCCGCTGCGCCATGTAGGTCCCCTCCCTGGCCGGCGGCAGGGATCGAACTGGTGCTGCAGCGGCTGCAGTTTGCTTCATAGTGCATTGTTTAACCCACTGTGCCACCAGGGAGGCCCCTAAGCTTGTCTTTACCTTGAGTCTTAGTTTGGTTTCTCTAGATTCCACAAACAGAAGATTTGAAAATGACTATGCTGCCTTTCAGGACTCAGGCCTAAGTTCTATTTTAGTCCTTGGGTGCTCACAGGTGTAGAGTTTGAGCAGCATGGACGTATCACTTCACATTAACCCGAAGCTGGAGAGAAACTGGAGGCAGTGTTATGACACATAAAAATGTCTTTACCTCATTATCTGTCAACTCATGATGCTATTTAAGCAGTAAATTACCTATTAAATAGCAACTCTCACATTGTACAATTTGAAATTTTGAAATATACTTTTATTTTATAAAGAATAAATTGCAATTCTCATGTGTCATACAATGGTATTACTATAATCAATCCTAATGATGCAGGGACTGACATTAGTCCCAATTTACAAATGTAAAAAGAAACGTGTACCTGAGTCAAAAAGCAAGCAAAGGGAGGGGGGAGACAGAGATCAGGTAGTTTGGCCTTGGGGGCAGCTTCGCCATCATACTATGCTGTCTACACTAATGTTAATTTCTTAGAAATGACTTTTATATCTGTTCCTTCTTTCATTTATGGCAGTAGTTAGCAGGATGGGGAAAAAAAGAACAGAAGGTCACTTAGTGGGATTTTTAAGGAGATTGCCATTAACGGCTCCTTTTTCTCTTTCGTCACACCAGAATGAGAAGTATAGTTGCTACTGTTGAAATGATTGCTCTTAGCATGTGATTTACATTAATGTCAGCAACCATGATACACTCTGTGACCCACTTTCCCTCAAACGTATGGAACAAGGTAAAATAAATGATCAGGTACTTAAAATATTTATAGTGTTTCATTTAATTCAGGAATTCGAAAACAAGCTGTACCCCTGACCAACAACACCAAAAAAAAAAAAAAATCATTGCTGTAAAAGAGAAAACCAATACTGATCTTTTAAAGAAAACTTCTGGAATGCACATATGAACATATGGGAAGGCTTCCACTGTATGGCAGTAATGAATGGGCCATGTGAGGCACATTAGTATTTTTCAACTCTCAAAGTTTGTAGCATTTATCAAAGCACAATGAAAGCCTGGTGAAATAAAGGTTTAAACCTGAGAACCCAACATTAGGTGGAAACTAAGTGGCACTCTATTCTTGTGAACACAGCACTGAATTCTAAATTCAGCTTTAACTAGCTTCAATTTGAGTGTTTGCACTTAAAACTGCACCATGTGGAAACAGCTGAAGCAGCTCCCTGAGCCTCCCACCTAGGCCTGTAACATAATGATTGTTCCCTTGTCTCCTCATACAACTGTTTGTAAAGATCGAATATTAAAGAGTATGTTAACCATAGTTTTAAATATTAATAAAACATATAATCCAAGAAAACAAAGCCCCCAAATGTCAAAGACTTACAGATTCACTTCATCTCTACCCTACAAGCTTTAATGTCCCTACCTCCACCTCCACCATCATACCTGAATGCAATTTCTGAAGGTGTAGCCTCAGTATCTGTGCAGGTGGGTAATCCCTCTGGCTCCCCTGCACCGCCTTGCCTCCTGTCTCTTCTGTCCTCTAAAAGTCCTAATCACACCTTCACAGTGTGTCTAACTGTGAAGTTTGACACAGGACTGTGGTCTTCTGTCTACAGATCTCAGACACTAGTCATTTCCATTAGAGAATTAAGTTAGGCAAGAATCTAACAGAGGTCATATAAAGAGTTTCTCCCCCCCCCGCCCAAAAAAAATCCTCACCCAACCATCCTTCTTCCCACTCTGCCCAAGTAGTAAGCTGATTATCTTGGACCTGGGGGTGGGGGAGGGGCAAGGAGAAGGGCTCATGCACATTTCACAAAGTTCCTAGGTGCTTTGATCATTACCATTCGATTACAACTTGCATCCTGGTCTTCAAAGTCACAGCTTTTAGACTGCAACCTCACAATAAATGTTAGAAAGGTTCATATACAATGATGCCACTCCAGTCAAGGGGAAAAAAAGGAGATTTTCAAACCTAACTCAAAATCAAACGTGTCAATATTTATTTGTCAAACGGAATATAAGAAATACTGCTGTGTTTTTTAAAGGACTCTGTGGAACAGAAAAGTACCATTGCTTTCAAAATCCTGGTCTATTTTATCCCTCCACCCTTATAGCTCAACAACAATTTATTGATATTCTTCAACTATGGAGAGCAAGATTAAAGTTCAACATGCAAACAAATTCATTTGCATTTTGAAAACATAAATTCAAAACAGTAACATAATAAAGAAGCTGCATGGCTGGATGCAAAAGATTCTTGTGGCAAATATATCATGGCAAACCCTCAATTCAATCTTCCTGATTAAATACCTCACAAAGTGGATGAAGAAACTCACAAATGTCACCACAAACCAAAAAAGACTATTAAATACAGTGACTCGAAGGCTGTTTAAATTATCTCCGCTAAGAATGGGGAATGTTGACACTGTCATCATATTCATCTATATGGCAACCACAGCCTGCTCTCAACTTTGGTAATTATGTCACTGCATAACATCTGGCACAATGCCCGGCACATTCTAGACACATGATAAATATTTCTTGAATGATTAAGTGGCATCGCTTAATTACTGAGCAAACATAGAAGACATAATACAAAAAAAAAAAAACACTTTCCCAATTCTCAATCAATCAGAAGTATCAACATTAAAACTGTAAAAAAGTCAACTTCCACTAAATCTGCTCCTACTGAAACTATCCATATTCGCCATTGGAGTCATTTCATAGACAGAAACCAGAATGTCATCATTTGCTCTTTTGTCAGCTCCGGGCGCTGGTTCCCAAACACGCCGAGCGCACTCCCATTCAGGATCTTGCCAGTTGCTTCATTTACCGCAACCTCCTGCAAGGCTTGTGCCCTCCCTTTATCTTTTCTAACTAAACATGTACATATAATGACACACCCAAAGCTTCACCCTCGAAGCCTATTCCTAGCCTTATGCCTTTTCATCATGTGATTCCATCTGATAAGATACAAATACTTTATGTATATTACAGCATCCTTCATATTTGTGCAATGTATGATTCCCCATGAAATTCCCACCACCCGTTCAATCCACGCCCCACGGCCTCGGATCCAAATACTTTTTAATTATCCCCTCCCACTAGGAATGCAGGCTGAAATAGAGAGGAAGCTAGTATGTTTGGGTCCCTGAGGTTTCTCCATTCTCTAAAATACAGCTGGTAACATACTAGACAATCATGTCAGTTACACAGATGAATGAATGTTAAAACTTAACTTTTTAATTATCGTTATTTATCTTTTTTTAAAAGATTTATTTTTATGTAGAAGAGTGGCAGTGTAGGTCAGTGGTGTGTATGGGGGGTTGGTGATAAGATTCACTAGACAGAATGGGGAACAGGACAGGTGGATTTAGTGTTGAGGGGAGTAGAAGGGGAAACAGGAGAGGTCTGCTGTACCATATGTGGGTTAGCTCCCTGGCCGGGGATCGAACTCAGGCCATCATGGTGACAGTGCCTAGAATGAACCCTAGCTAATAGGAACTCATTATTCATCTTTATGAAAAAGCACTATTCCCAAAAATGCTGCTCTTTTTTTTAAATCCAGAGATCTGCCTTTCCTATTTATAACTTAAACTGTGAAAGTCACATATTTTATATTAATGGAACAGAATGAGCACATATTTTAAGGACACATCACTTACAGTAAAAACAAAAACTGCCTGTATCTATCTATTTCAACTTGACCAAAGTACTGTTAATAATTGCTATTTATTAAGTCAAAAATTGCTAATACTCTATATAATCCTTGTTGTATACGCTTTCACAGAAATCTTACTATTCCATTAGTCACCATGTGAGATGATAATCAACATTTGAAGACTGAATAAAACATCACCAGTACCATTTAGGGAGCATCTAAGAAAGTAGCTTGCATGTTTGGTTCACTTCAATTGATAGAAAAATAGAGACATAGGAGATTTAAAGGCTACGTGTTCATACAATTTTATAATTGTGTCAACTATGATCAATGCTTCTTAAGCTTCAGTATGCCTGAAGAAATCATATGGAAATCATATGGAACATCTTGAAATTACAAATTCTGATTCTGTAGATCAGAGTAAGGACTGGGGTAGCATTTTTAACAAGGTCTCAGGTGATCATTTTTGCTACTGATCCTTGAACCACCTTCAGCTGTAATGGTATTTGAACATTGTTGGAGGAACAAAAAAAAAAAAAACCCACAATAACGAAACTGTGATGTAAAATGACAAGGCAGAACTTGAGATGACATATCATTAAAATGTTCATTGTAACAAATTCATCTGACAAACTGGAACTCCCTAAAGGAATTTATTCATGCATCCGCTCACATAGTCACATATGCAATACTGAGTCATGTCACTTGGGAAAATACCCTTTGTTCAGCACCTCTTGTTCTATTCACTTTTAAAAATGCTAGGTATGTTCAGTTCAAGATTGGAACAGACACCTAAAGGGGAGAAAAATGATGAGCTAGTTTGTTAGACATATTTTCCTCTCAAAGTGTTGATGGTGATTCACATTTCCCATGTTATGGCTTTTATTTTCACCCAGGTACTACTCCACCTCTCCTCCTGCTGATGTAAACAGGAACATAACTTCACTCAGCCGCCTGACTGACTTGTTTTCATTTTTCCTTCTTACTATTACAAAGGTTTTAGTTTCCCTCTGCAAGTCCTGACCACAATTACCAGAGAAGCTGATGGAACTTGCTGTGCTTAACTTTATGAGTCCTTGTAGAACGTCAGCAAATCTCTTTTGCTCTCTGCAGGTTGCATTTTTCAATCAAATTAATTTGTTATTCATAGAGAAGGAAATCTTCTGCTGTCCCTGTGCCAGTTGCCTTCTTGTACTTCCCCAGTTGGAAGTTTTGTCTTTTTCTTCTCTTTCCCTGATCTTCTACCACACAAAAGGTGTTGTGCAGCACAAAATGCAATACAACAAAAATCATTTTGTCTCCTTAACTTTTCCAACTCAAGCATGTCAACAGACACTATTTCATAATTTCTATTTTCATTATGAAATTGGTGGCAGTTAGTTATTTTACTTTCAATCTCATCAACATTTGTAAATGACCAATGGTGGCATTTTGGTACTAAACTAGTTTGCAGCTTAACAACCTCTTTTACTGTATTAGTTTTCATTTCATCAGTTCACGTCCACGAAGGCAATAGAAGAAAGGAATTAATGAGATTCCATTGAGAATGGAGTAAAAAGAAGGCATCAAGGAGGTAGAAGCATCTGCATACTTTTTTAAAAAATTACAATCCTTTGCAAGTACATATTTAAATGTTTCAATTATGAAATTATAACCTCAAATGTAATTTTAATCATACTGTTCGCATTTCCCTTCCCCCATAGAAAACACCCACAGACCTATCCTTTGCAAAAGAACGAGTGAGGCAATTAGAACTGACAGGGGAGGGGAGAGGCGGAGAAGGGGGAAGTGAGAAATATATATGAGGCAAATTATATAGTACATACAGTGAATTAAAATAATTAACCCTTGGCGAGAAGTCTGATTTATAATGATGATCCTTCTCTCCATATTGCAATAACGTTGCATTCACACACTACTCTTTTGCCCCACCTTCACTGGCATGTGGTAGAGGGGTGTGGTAGAGGTATGCCCACTGCTGCCGCTCTAGGCATAAAGTGAGACTCAGAGATGTCTCTGTATGCCGCCCCAGTTCACATGAGTTGGTGCTTACAAAAGCAAGGCCTTGCCCCTTAGACAAATTAGAGTGGATTTAGGGCAAGAAAGAATGAGAAAACTTTGATGACTCTGTATTTTTCAAATTTCTTGTTTTGTTTGCTGTTAATGTTTTATGGGAGAAAGTATTTCCTAGATGCAACTAATGTGAAGGCAACAGCTGCATATGTGAATCAGAGATGTCTGTTTCTAAAACAAAAAGCAGTTTGACTATTAAAAAGGCAAAACAGAAACTAAAATAAATACAGCAGAAATAGTTTGTTGATTAGCTACTGGGCTGTGAGAGTGGAACACACTCGGGCAGTACAACTACCACGTGGCATAAGGCGCTAGATAGAGCTCCTACCTGGACTTTTGCACTGGCCCCTCCCTAGCTGTCCTCTCTGCTGCCAGTGCCATTACTGCTACTTCCTTTTCCTATCTCTCCCACACTTAAAAACTTCTGATGGGGCCTCTTTGGTGGCACAAGGGGTTTGGTTGCAACACCGTGAAGCTATCCACAGCCACTGCAGCATGAGTTCAGTCCCCGGCCAGGGAGGGGACCCACATGGCGCAGCAGACCTCTCCTGCCTCACCCACTGCTCCCTCAGCAGTGTACTTCAGTCAAACTTCCTGTTCTGCTCCCCACTCTGTGTCTGGTGACTTCCTCTCACCCCCTACACCTCTGACCTATACCCCAGTTATTTAATGCGTAAATAAATAAATCTTTATTAAAAAAAAAACTCTGATGGACTTTTCTCACACTTATACTAGAACCCAAAGCACTTACTTTTCACCCTGACACTGACAATGCTGATAAGACCCACACCAGTATTTCAACCCCATCTCATACCTCCACTGCCTCACCTCTCCAAGCAACTCTCCCTTCATACAGGCCATTGTCAAACAAGTCAAACTGCCACTATCTTAGGGCCTTCATACTGGCTGTTGCCTCTGACTGAAATGTTATTCCTCCTGATCTGTAAATAGTGTTACCTTCCTGTCATTCAAGTTTTAAACAAAGGGGCAGCACTCACCACAGAACATTCCTGAATCACAAATGCTAAAGTAATCTCTGAAATACTCTTTCATAATACCTTTTACCTTCTTCAGAATACTTACTCCTACCTAATGTTCTCCTTGTGTTCTTTCTTTATTGGCCATCAGACTCTCTAGAGTGTACACTGCATAAGATCTGGGATCTTAATTCTGATGATCAACTACTATGTCCCCAGTTGATTGAAGTAAATCTGATATTCCTGAGGCACTCTATTAATATTTTTGTATTTCTACAGTTTTATATAAATGTACATATATAAGTCACAATGAAGATACATATTAAACACGATTTAATATTGCTGATACATATTTTGGTAGATATTATTTATAGTGGCCAAATACAAACACCCACAGATTTTAGTTACAATTTTATCTTTATTCCCAATTAATTTCTTATTTTTTGTTATAAGATAGCAACTTGAAAATTCTAGCATCACTTTGGTTATATTCCATATGCCTAGACAAACCTTAATTAGCATTCTTCTCATCACCAAATCTACACTTAATGCCATGCAGCTTCTGACTGAATTTATCTATTCCCTGTCTTTGGGAGAGAAGGATGAGTGGATGGGACTAATCCTTTTTTGTTTACTACCAATTAACTATGCCTTACTGCTCCCAAGTAATCATATGTTTGCAAACAATAGGTGATGTTCCAAATTGAAGCAAATCATCAACATGACCATGATAATAGAGAGTAAACAGATAGCTATGTTTTCAGGCTTATTAAGTAAGGTCTATCTAGAATTATTTTTTAACTTCTAACAACATCATCTTGTCATAAGCAGCTTTTTGTTCCTCAAAAAAATCTATCAAAAATTGGGCCCAGCATAGTTTGCATAATGTTTTATCTCACTTAGAATCTAGTAGGTTTTATGCATGAACACACACACAATTAGTGAAAGTGATATGGAAAGCTTCTATTATTTACAAACTCACTAGAGGTTTCTGAATTTTCTCTGCTTAAATAACACATTATGTATGTACATCTCAACAAATTACTAAGAAAAAACTATATGCTACAGGTGATTCCATATCAATGTCTCATTTTTTAAAATATGCTTGACCAAAAACTATGACATTTAAGAACATATGCTTGCTTTCTTGAGAATTTATTCTAAAAGTTTAACCACAAACTCAAGTCCCCAAATCTTTCCTATGGACAAACTATTTTTTTACATCAATCATAAATAAGTAGTAATAATTTTAACTCAGGTTTCTCAATCTCCAACGGGACAGGTGGTGAAGAAGTTACACTCTCTCTCTCACACAAACACACACACAGATATACATGTTTGTGCATATGTGTGCACACTGTCTTCTACCACCCAAGTATGCCTTTAATGAAAATACTTTTTCAACTTTTAAAAATGTTACAAGAACTGATAAAAGACTTGTAATTTTAATTTTAGGTTGAATTTATCTTTTCTTGTAGCTCACACTCAAATTGCACTTAATTAATTAATGCCATATTGTTAGTCCCATTGAAAAAACAATGAACAATGGGTGCATTTATCCTCCAGAAAAGGGCATGGCAATAGAATGTACAAGGACAACAATGATGCCACCTTGGGATAGGTAATAAAGTAGGACCCTCGACTTGAAAGGCTTACAAAAGCTGTTTGAGGTGGCTTTCTTTAAGTTGCACAGACTGGTACAAAGAGAAGTCCAAGCATGGAGAATGCTGGCAAAAGACCACAAGTAGGGGGCGCTACATAAATGAGTTGATCCTTGGGGTGGGGAAGGGGTAGACTCAATAGTTACAATACGGGGATTATAATTCTCACCTCTAGGACTAGTAGAAGTCATTAAAGTGGGTCACAGCAAGGGAAAATGCCAATATGTGTACACTAGAATCTCCAGGTTTAGATACCAACATTTTTGAAAATTCTAATATATGCCTTATTTATGCTTTCAAAAAACATGAGGTAAAAATGTGTTTTCCCTCTCCCTATTGTCACACTATAATTTAGTACTGGAATAGCAAACCTCCCAGCATATCTAATGAGTTTCTTTGGTCCTATTTTAAAGCTTTTAATCTTTATAAATAATAGCTAAGTAAACTTACGGCGCTTGGACAATTTCTTTAGCTTAATGTATTCAAATCCACAGTTGGCACTTCATTTCTTTTCATTTAAAAATAAATTTATCTTGTCTCGATAGGCTCTACATGAATACACACACCTAAAAATATAAATCAAAGCAACATATCCAGAATGATGAGATCTACTGCTACCTTTCTAAGAACTCTTCCACTTTCAGAATTGTCTCAAAGTCTGTTCTGATTAAGTCAATATATATTCTTTCTTAAAATAATTCACAACTGTATGGTACTTGAATAATGATTTCAAACACAGAAGAGAAACTTTTTTGTCAAGAGGATTTCCATAAACATGAGAAATTATGTGACATTTGGGGGTCTTTCTTTCAGAAGGGGCATTTCCTAACAATTGTACTTAACAGGTAACTTCCTGTACATGGATTCCTGTGTGTACTTCCATGCCTTTTATATTTACATTTGAATTTGGGGAGGACAATTGGAAAATATTAACGACAGCCACAATTTTGAATTTCTGTAACTTTAAAAGCATACTTGTGTAGATGATGGTCCTTCTGTCCTAGCCAACACTACCACTTCAATCATGAAAGTGAAAAGCAAAACATAATAGACAGGAAAATCGAATCAAAACATTTCCTGAAGAAGCACTAACGTAAACAAGAAACTGCACGGGAATATATAGTAAGGAGCCTCCCTGGTGGCGCAGAGGGTTGAGTGCCACACTGTGAGGCATACACGGCATAACAGTGCCAGTTCAATCACTGGTCAGGGAGGGGACTCATATGGCACAGCAGACCTCTCCTGCCTGGCCTGCTGCTCCCCTCAGCAGTGTATTTCAGTCAATCTACCTGTTCTGCTCCCACTCTGTCTCTGGTGAATCCTCTCACCTCCCGGGCCTCTGGCCTGTACCCCAGCTCTCGTATGCATAAATAAATAAATCCTGGGGAAAAAAAGTATGGTAAGATTCCAAAATATGCTACTATTTTAAGTTAAAAACAGAGACTTACTTGCTTTGTTTCTCCATGCTAGCAACCCTCAGACATTCCCATCTTGAATTTAGGAGATTCATTTGCTCTTGTACTTCAGTTTCTTCATCTTCTGATAATTTCCCCATTCCAATCAGCTGACTTCCCAATTGGAGAACATTACCAACCCGTCCCTGATGGGATGTCAAATCCATCATGTACCCCTGATGAGAAAAGAAGCTGTCAGTAATTAACACTTCAGGCAAATTATGGCTGGTGATTTTGAATGTGTAGCCCCTTGAAACTATATTCCCAGGAATAGCATTTTTATTTTTATTTAAGGAAACCGAACACCATTTTGAGCCAGGTGACCTTCTGCAGAAGTGAATGCTGACAGAGGGAGTCTAAGAGGAACTCCCAGAAGAGAAGTACATGGGAGCCAAAGAATCAGGAAACAGGAAAGGGAACAAGAGGGAGGCAAGTAAGTGTGTCATCTCAGGAAAAGTCTCCCACTGAGGGTAGTTTTGCTGGTCCCACACAGGTGCTCCGGAGCATAAGCTGTTATTTCAGCATTGCTTTCACCCAAGAGGAGGGTGCAGGGTTTTCAAATTCCTAGCAGAGTCACTGGCAAAATCAGATCTCAGCAATTTCAAGTAATGTTTACCAAATGAAGGCTTGAAATGCCGGTTGTTGGAATCACAAGCAAATGCTCATTTCGTTATTTCTATCTCAAATAAGCACTAAATTGCCAAAACATATGGACCTTAGAGAGTGACAAATATGCAGAGACTTATCATTATGACAATTTATGTGCTGTATTTCCGAAATCAACATTTTGCCTTACCTCATGAGTATGAAACTGTTCCTTTACTTCTTCTACATTATTAGAAATCTCTCCTTGGGCCTGCAATGCATCCTCAGCTGAAAGAAGCCATGACAGTACTTCTTCTAAAGCTGTTTGGTAACTGTCCAGGTTTACTTCTGTCTCCATCAACGAACTTCCAAATGACTTAACTTCAGATGTTTCCAAATGCTGAACAATAAATAAATTTGTCATAATTCAAGTAGCATCTTTACAGACTGCTGTTTCCAGTACATTAAATGATAAATTGAATGAGATATTTCAAATGCTAGGAATGTCCACAGAATCATGAATAGTAGACAAACACAAAACAATAGCAAACAAGCATTTTAACATCCTCAAAAGTATACACACAAATTCTCAAATGGCAGTCAAAAATCCACTACAAATTAACATTTTATTAAAGCTCTTTTAGATTGGTTTTGGATTAAGAGGGCCATCCCTCCATGTTTATTGTAAATGCTATGTAATTATTATAAACTTTCATCCATAAACAATCTTCTGTCCATATTTTCAATTCTTTTTATATATATATCCTATTTGCATAGTTACATATTTTTAGAAGAAATTAAAGACAATATTTCTTCCCAAGAGGACCTAGGTAATTAGTTCTCAAATTTTACCAACCAGGAGAGTTATCAGTATGAAAATAAATGACGGGAGGAAGGTAACATTGATAAAGAAATACTTCATCTAGATAAATGAAATCCCTAACAGTATAATGAATTTTATGAATTAAGCTTTTAATTCAAGAGGCCATGCTTAAACAGCAAGACAATATCACAGGAGAAGTAAAATACGATGTATTCGCTACTGAATTTAACTGTCAGTATGCTGACATTCACAACAGTTGTCTTAAAATCCCTGCTGGGGCTTTACACCTGAGAACAATGAGTACAAAGTGTCCATAGATCCAAAGTGAAGAACCAGGTGAGCTATGAAGTAAGGTGTAACCACAAAACGGCTCCCAGCACCTTTAATCCACTCACTTGGTCAAAGGTGTGTAAGACAAAGCAAGAAAATAGGTTGGAGTGTAGGGAGACAGGACTCCTCTGGAAGGACTAGAATGCCTCTGGAATGAGTCTCTGCAACTCATACCAGGGAATGAAGCTGTGAAGAGAATCAAGAGGAGATGATGGGGTAGTTCCCAGGTTGAGTATCAACCTCTATCCCTGGGTGTGTGTTTTTTGAGATTCAGAAGCTATAGGACCGTTACTATAAAATAACAGGAGAGAGTCCTTTGGATAATCTGTGTCTGCTTCTTCAACCTTAGGGCAATTATCAGTGCTAAGAATTTCTGAAAATAAGAAAATCTGCATGCATTTTTCTTTAAGTCAAGTGCATTTGTGGTATACTGTCGGGTTTCAAAAGTCCCACAAAGGATCACACTGAAGCCTGAGGTAAGGGTTTCCTGCTGAGTTAAGGGACACAAACTACTGATAGAGTTAGAGTTAAAACTGAGCAGAGCTAAAGTACTAGAGAAATATGTGTATGAGAGTAGTCTGTATACTTCAAAGGTAACAAGCTAGCACGAGAGGTCCTAACAAAATAGTTTGGCAAAGAAACAAAAGGCAGTGAGGAAGACCGGAAGCTACAGCGGGAGTTTCATGATCTTGCCGAGAGAAAACCCACTCTTTGGATAGCTCTCCCCTGGCATGCCCACCTTAAACATCCAGTCCCTCTCAGTGCTGGGTCTCATCTCCCCTGAGCTGTCAGCCCCAACTTAATCCCACTCTGATAAAGGCTCTGTGAAATTTTAATCTTGTAAATCTCCCTAACAGTGAGATCCTGTAGATTACAAAGTAGAGTGACAGTCCTTGGTGGGATATTTTCACCAAACTCTTTACCTATTTCTAGAGAACTAGCAGAAGCATGTACTCCTCAATCCAAATCACCCAACTCCAGGATCTCAAACAGAGAAGCAGTGACAGTTATTCACATGGCACCGATTCAAGGGCAAGACCACTTCAAAAGAGCTTAGGGGGTAGAAAATGTTCCACGGTGTAACCCGCCCCTACATCATTAAATAATAGTATTGACAATGAGTAATGAAGTCAGCATTAAGAGGAGATAAGTCAGAGAGGTAATCTAGGAGATGGGTGTAGATGAGGCCAGCTTCATGGCTGTGTAACAAGAGCAGCTGCACAACACACAACAATTAAAAATGCCCCCATGCTTATCTGCTTCTTCACATCACCATCTTAAAATCTTTACTAACTTTACCTTTGGACTTGGGTTTTACAAGTGAGGTCCAATGGGGTAACAAAATAGGCACATGAGCAAAAGAGTTAAGTAAAATATGTGTGTCTGCTACCATCTGCATATAGCTTTAATGTTGCATGAACACAGAATACTTGTGGATATACAATTTGGCAGGACTCAAAGCAAGTGCTCACACTTGCAAGTGCTACGTCTGTGATTAAGTGAGGGCACTAATGCCATAGGAATTCATGATTTTTGTTTGAAACTGAACATGCTTCAAATGCAGAAAGAAGGCAACTCTAAGAAAATACAAAAACCCTTTCTTCATCATATTTCTTTTCTGTCTTAGCTATTTATGCGGAAACTGATGACATAGAAAGAAAAGATAAGACAGGACAACCCAGTTCCTTTGCCTTTCAATCCTTCCTTACTCATCAGGAAGCTAAAGGTAGAGAGCAGGAGTAGTTTCTGCATGCTGGTAAGAATGAAATATATGTGTACAAGCTATGAAATACAAATTGTCTAATACTGGTAATTCTGTATGAGTTAAAATGTTCTTATACTTTTATTTACAACTGCAATTGCACAATATAACAATGGGCCGTAAAACACATACTATTACTTTAAAATTTTTAATTTCCTTTATTCAGTATGATTTTAAATAGCAAGTAAAAAATACCCTGGGCAAGTTGAGAGGAACCACATAATAAAGGGAACAGTTTTACATTTTGATAATTTTAATAGCAACTTCTTTCCTGCTTTTTGAACAACAGGCTCTGTATTTCATTTTTCACCGGACCACATAAATTATGTAGCCAGCCATGTGTGGTAGTTGAGAAACAAGTGCAATCCGATCCTGGATACTTTTCCTTCTCTGCATTACAGATGAAAAGAAGTAGGAGCTTTATTATGTATAAAAGAAGGTGTTTGTAAAGCCCAGGGAGTTTTGGAGGCAAACGATCTGGTTTTGAATCCTAATTCTGATCTGAGGACATCTGGGGAAGGTGACTGAGCCTTAGTTTCCTCAGAGGTAAGTGGGAATAATAAGTGCCCAAATAATACATTCTAGGGATCTACCCAACGGACAGAAAAACATATATCCAAAAGAATATGCGTACCCCTATGTTTATTGCAGCACTATTTATAATCGGTAAGACCTAGAAACAACCCAAATGCCCCAAAATAGATGACTGGATCAAGAAGGTGTGGTACTTATACACAATGGACTACTACTCAGCAATTAAAAAAGATAAACTAGAGTCATTTATAGAAACATGGATGGTGCTAGAAGGAATGATGCTCAGCGAAATAAGTCAGAAGGCAAGAAAAAAATATCGGATGGTTTCACTATTAGGTGGAATATAAAGAAACAAACAAAAAACAGGCACAAGGAAAAGAACAACAAAAATTAAGAAAAGAAAAAAACAAACACAGGAACACAAAGACAAAGACAATTTAGAAGTGCCTTGAGGGGGCTGGGGGGAGGGACTTGGATGGGGGCAGAAGAGCACAGGGACAGAGGTGACAGCGCACTGGTGGAATGGTGATGGGAACTCCATGGGGACGACGGCTGATGTCAAATATGTCTAAAGAAAGTAATAAAAAATAAATAAATGAAGAAATAATGTGTTGAATTAGGGGAAAAAAGACTGTAGTAAGTATTAAATGACAATATATAAAGTACCTGGCACGGTGCCTGGCCTTGTATAAGAACCCAATAAAGTAATAGCTGTAATTCTGATTAGATTCTTATATATATATAAAGTTCGTTTTGATATAGAAACTGCCACAAGGTTACCTTTTTAAATGATTATCAATATTTCAAGAGCCAGACAATTATTATAGAAAAAATGACCCCAAAACTTTTAAGAGCAAATATCAACTAAATCAGACCTTCCTGAAAGTTGAACCTCAGCCTAAATTTTACTTTACAGTCATTTAAAAATCATTAGTAATCTTAAGTTCAAATATTCTCCAAATGATAAATTGTAAACAAAAGCTATTCAAGTAAGACATTATATTTCTCCATTGAACAATCTGGAAATGATTTATTGATCTTTACAGAGAATTGAATTTTTGGAGAGAATTTCAAAAGGCAAATCTTTATACTCAGGGACACGATTTCTAGGACTCATAAATTTTCAACCTAAATGTTTTGTCTGAGGATACTCATAACAAAAACCTTTGCCAAGAAAGCCTTATTCAATCTAAAGTCAAACATGAATGAGTTGTGTAAAAGTACCTAAGTAACTCAATTAATCATTTATATCCATATATGTATAATAACTGTCAAAACTGTCAACTAGGTTCTGAGTAATTCTTTCTGGAGATCATTGGTTTTTAAATTGTAAATCATGAACATGAGTGATTCAGGAAATCATTTTAGTGGGTCATGACCAGGAATAGTCTATTTAAAATTAAACAGAATGAAAATATAAATCTGCATCACTTATATTAAAGACTGGTATTGTTTCATGAATTCTGTTCCAGGTATCTACATACACATTATTTCTATGTTCAGGTATAAATGTACACATATTCTGGGTCATAATGAAAAGCAATCTTGTAGTTCATAAAACAAAATTTTAAATGAGTCCAGAATTTCAGTACAGGTAAGTGCATGGAAGAAATCTGCCTGAATTCTACACTTGCACATTTTCAACAGAACCTTGGGAAAAAAACGCATTTTTATAAATCCACCTTTAACACAGAATTTGGAAACAGAAAACGATAGAGAAAGAGATGTTTACGTTTTTGTTTTCAGCGTTCCCAAATATATACTCATAGTCACAGTATGTAATATTTCACCTAAGCTTGTGGCTAGTTCACATATATCATGGCATCAAAAGATATTTTCCAGGAAATTTAATCTTTGTTTTCTTAGAGGGAAAGATGTATGCATAAGAAACAGACACCAATCATTTCATAATGGAGATGTCAGGACCATCAACTGGAACTAGTATTTTTTTCCCTAAGTCTTGATCTACTTTTATTTTCTATCTTTATCACAGTAGTTTGCTTCTCTGCAGTACATTGGGCCAACAATGACTCACACGAGAAGCATAACAGCTGATGGACGAAAAATATCTGTTACTTTCAAAATAAAGAACATTAAAATTTACCGAACATTACCTACGTACTTCAGAGGCTTAATTACTGCCTTTTGTATGAAGAATTACTAGATACTGCCACCTATGCTCCTTGAAGATGTTGCTAACACAGAGGGGGAAGAGCGAAGAGAGGGAAAGTAAAGTAATGAGGGAAGACAAATGAGCATATCTGTTAGTCCTGCAATGTCCACGACAAATGTTTGGAAATTTATTTTTAGTGATAGAAATTGTAATAAGATATACAGAGGTAAGTTTGACACTACTTCATACACAAATATTTTTTAAAACCCAGTTTACTGTTTATATGATACTGGATGAGGTATCTGACCTCTCTGTATCTCAGTTTTCCCATTTGTAAAACAAGGAAAATAAAAAAATTACATATCCACAGGATTGTTGAAAAGATTATATGAGATGATGCATGTAAAATGCTAAGCACATTCTAGTTTCCAAGAAATGCTCTGCAATTCCTGTATTTGGGGACCAATGTTCACTGAAATGGCAAATGATTTTTATGAGGAAACACAGTTGAATGAGCTGTGTGTATTTTTAGAAGCATGATTTTGGCAATTCAAACTGAGATAAGTCATCAAATGGCTACATATAGGTAGTGAAACCAGCAATCCAGCAAACCCACAAAGCTCTTAGAAAAATAGCTGGGACATTTCCAGAGGGCATAATCTATCACTGAGCACTTTTTTATTTCTGTTGAAACTGATCTATTTTGGCAACATCCCCAATTCAACCTTAAAATGTGATAAGAGTTTTAACCTGGATGAAAAGTTGTCTTATTGTTCTTGAGAGTATAAATGCGTCAAGAACATTTGAACATTTTATCACTTAGTTCCTTAAATGCATCACACTTCTTTCTATAACCTCTAAGCCAGTAAATAGATGGTGAATTTTTTGGTCTATTCTATAATCGTTTTATCCTTCAGTGAAAGATTATTTAAGAGCTAGAGGATTACAAAGGCTTCACCAAATGGTTATTTTCCTAAGTAACAGAGGAACAGTTCAGAGGAAACAGGATTCGTATCTGGAAATAATCTTGCCACATTTCTACTGTGTTTACTCAGAGATACAACATGCAAACAAGGGTATTATTCAAAGTATGAAAAATAATTACAGAAGTGACTTAGGAGAAATTAATCCATCATGCCACACCATACATGACATTCACTCTAATGATACCATTAAGTAGGTAATTTTTAATACTGCTAGTACCCAAAATTTGGTTCAAAGTTAAGCACTGATGAGGATTTTAAAAAAATTATGGGCTGCTGCTATGGAAATATTAAAACACAATCACAACAACAACCACATCTATAATAGCAATAACAATAGTCATCATTATTTATGGACACTTAGTGGCAGTCAATTTGCTAAGCACCTGACATGCATCATGTCATTTTTCATCCAACAGGTCAGGATGTCAGAGAACAGTTTGATGAGGAAATGAAAGCAGAAACTTAAGTAACTTTTCAAAGGTCACAAAGGTAATTGGCTGTTCAAGGAATTAAAAGCAAGCTGTTTGGATGCCAAAATACAAATCTTTATCACAATCTGATAAATTTTGTTAACGAAAAAAAAAATGGTTTTGAATCTATAATATAGTGCCTTCCCAAAATGTCCCAATGTAACTTCTTAAAAACAAAATAAAAATTTCTATGAAATTATTTGTGATTTTGTGTGGTGATGGACTTAACTAGACTTCTTATGGTGATAATTTCATTTATATATATGTATATATATATATAGAGAGAGAGAGAGAGAGAGAAATATCAAATCATCATTCTATATACCTGAAAGTAATAGATCAGTTAAATATCAATACAACAACTAAAGTAGGTGATTAGGGGAAGTTATGTTAAAAGTTCATTTTAAAAAAAGTCACTGAACTAACACTCTAACCCAAATTTCCTTAGTCATCTAAGAAGGATTTCCATTTGCACAGCAACAAGTTGTTCTATGCCAAGTATGTAAGATGGATCCACTTGAGGGAAGTTAAAAAGAAAGGCTGATAAAATGATTGAAGCTATTTCCACTCAGACTACAAATTTAGGTTTTTTTTTCTTTCCTTGACAGCTATAAATTCAGGTTCAATGGTTTTGACACCACTAAGAAGTTGACCCTATTATGCTAGGGAGTCAGAAGTCAAATTAATATGCATGACACTAACACTGAAATCACACTGAAGAGAGGTATGACAGAAAGGCAGTTACATGAGATAGCCAGATGGTGGTGTAAACTCTCTTTTAAAAGATGGAGGAAGCTAAGCAATAAAGGTAACACCAATATTTTCTAAAGGAAGGCACGTGTCCAGTCTCCTATATGAACTCTACTTCTATAGAAGTTATACCTTCTATAACTCCTCTCAGTGTTTGACTTTTTTCACTTCTCATAGAAAGGCTCTGTTGTGGTCAGTGTGCCCTATTTGAGGAAAGAAAAAAAATCATATCATTTGTCACATGTGTATTTATTTTTTAAAAACCTCACCTAAAAACCTATAAAATGAAATATTCCAGATTCAGAAGTGTTAATCCTGATACCCAGGGAAAAAAACTGGCCACTACAAACACCGCTAGCTTTTTAATACCTCACTTCCTCCTCCACCTCATGTACAACAGTAGAAAGTTTAGGTGACTGGCTATCCAGAATAAAAGCTACAGTTCTCAGAGACATTGTGCCTACAAGTATGCACCAAAGGGATAGGTTGTATGTAAATACTTGAAGACCTAAGAGATAATTTAAATGGCTGACAAGTAAACAACAATAATTTTTAAAAACTGACAAAGAGAAAAGATCAAGGAGGAATAGATATATGCTCTCCTCTTTGTCCCTTCCCCCTTCTTCCTTCACACAGGTAGTAGCATGAAGGTGGTGGTGAGCTATCCATGATCACGGGGATGAAGAAAGCAATCAAGGGCATAACAAAGTTACCAGGGAGGGCAAAAGAACCTTGGTCCCCTGAATAAGCAAACAACTCACTCGCCCCCAAATCCCAGACCAACAACATCCGGAGAGTTAAGAAAAATAATTCTGAAAGAGAAATAAAATTCTTAGATAACTCATCATTAAGTTGTGTCCCCATTACTTCCACAAAGCCTATAACCTACTTAATACAGTAGCATGACCTAAACTGCTAGGAGCTGAGACCATTAAAAAGACAGATGCATTTGTAAGAGCTAATATCCACCTGTCTGAAAACATACCCTCTCTCTAAAACATACTCTCAAAGAAGGTTCTAGCTCATTTTTAAATTCATATACTTTTATTTTTCCAGCTTTATCAATGCATAATTGACATAAAACTTTATATAAGCTAAACACGTGTGACTTATTGATTTAAAACACTAATATATAGCAAAACGATCATCACTATAGTTTTAGCTAACACTTCTATCATGTCATTTAATTGCCATTTCTTTAAGTTCTTTTAAGAATCACTCAATTAGCAACACTCAGGTATATAATATAGTATATACCTTTACATATTACACCAGTCTTTCCAGTCTATAAAGGTAGCAATTTGCCCTCATGCATAACACAATAACTGACTTTAAATATATACTGAATTAAATTGTTTGGGGTAGTTAATTTTATCATTATATCTCCTTCCAATTTATGGTCTCATATGAAATATGCTGTAACCAAGAATCTTATGCTAAAACTAGTGTCATGGTGCAAAATAGTTATGATTTAAATTATGCACATCTTCCCAACACTCCCTTCGATAATTTGTCTGTGCATGTGTGTTTACTGTTGATTTACTTTTATTCTCCCAACTTGTGTAATACCATTCTTTTATATGATTAGAGATTCAATTACTTTCTAGGTTATGCTACACTTTAGTTCTTTTATTTCCTCTTTCCTTGACCTCTTCCTGAGAAATTTTGTCTTGACTATCATCCACAAAGTAATGTGTTCTCTATAAAACAAAATAAAAAAAAATACTACAACAAATTTTCCTAAACCAATAAAAGTTTAGGAAAATATTTTTATAAAGAAAAAATACTTATCATAAAAGATATTTCCTTTTAATAAAATGCAGCTCCTAACAGTTTTTGATAAATATCAATGAAGTATATAAAACAAGTGTTTCATAAATTTACTGGCTAATACATGAGGGGTGCCCAGTTTAGTGATTTCTGTGACTCACATACTTTATCTCATGTACTTGTTAGAACCTCTCTCGGAGTGCATTTTCCAGATGGGAACTTGAGGTCAGAACTACGAGGCTCAGAAGAAGAAACTGAACCACCCAGAAAACCTATATGCTTTCTTGTTACTCTGAAGGATTGAAGAAATATTATGAGATCCATATATTCTAGAGAAGAAAGAGGAATAGAATAATTCTGCAATGATTTTGGTATGTTTCAATAATTTTAAGAGTGATTATTTGGTTAGAATTCATACGAACTAGGAATTAAGTCATGAGTTCTTCAGATTTGACTAAAACAAGATAATAACAAAATGTCTACGAAGAACATATCAACATAACATAAGCCAAACTTATATATGCTAAGTCTTACTTATTTTAATCAGTCTTTTATAAATATCTAAAACAAATATGACTTAGTAGATGACACTATTAAAATAAAAATAGTTCATAAAATATTGCTTTTGGCGATTATTTTTTACTCCCCAAGATTCACATATGCATATATATTTAGGAGCTCACTATTATCTGAATTCAGATCTCCTCCCACTTAAATAATACCCCCCCCAAATATGATCTCAATTTTCAGAGTTCTATATAGAACCGACAAACACTCAACAGTGAGTTCTATAGGACAACTGATTAGTATTTCAATCGATCATTTAAAAATTCTTGTTTTCTCTCACAAATCATCATTTATTAGCTATTTATTCAACAAAGCTATTTATCTATAAGGCTTAGCCATTTATTCCAAACTTATAGTTAGCTCATTAGACTTCCCTCAGTCCTAGCTTCCTCATTTCATAGCTCAATTCTTCCTGCTGTATAATCCAAGAGCTCTTAAACATTAAACTCTTCTAGTACAGGGCCAGAGAGTATCTTTAGTATGGAAGGTCACTGCAAGCCAGTCACACCTTCTCAGATCTGCCATTGCAGACTGTAGCACAAAAGCAGTTCTATACATACAATGTACAAGTGACCCAGCACGGATGAGTTCCAATAAGACCTTACTCCCCCCTCAAAAAAAAAGAAAAGTGGCAAAAACAGACTCTGACCTTCAGGCCAGTCTCTGGACAACTGATTTCCTCCCCATATTTAATTCCATTCCTTTCAGGGACTCAAGAACTCCCCACTGCGTTCCTCTCTCCTCTCTCCAATCTCCCCTTAGAGGGTCACTTTCCCACTTAATCATATTCCCATCTTGCCTCCTCGCTGACCCCACTGGCATCTCCGTAAATCACAGTATCTTAAAGGCACAATGGTGTGCGGACCACCCTCAGGGGACAGCAAGTCTACCTCTTTGTGGAATAAGAGGAACCTGAGTTCAAATCCCTGCAGCTATGGAATTTATTAGCAGTGTGTGCTTGACAAAGTTATTAATTTCAGATACCAAGTAAACACCGGAAAATGTATATAATAGTAACTTAGAGAATGCTTGTAAGATTATCATTTATACAGAATTGTTACTAACATTCAGTATCAGCCCATTACATTCAACCCTAAAATCATTTCCACTGCCTCACTGTTCTTACTTAGCACACTGTGGAATACTGAAGATCTAACATCAACAAAGGGGGGTAGGGCTATATCTAGATTCCAGATTTAAAAAATGGTTCAAAACTTACGACACTTTTATTGAACCAGTATCCTCTCCGAAATTACAATAGTGACCCTCACCTCCTTCAGGTGTGTGGGTGGGCTGCTTAGGATTATCCCATCAACTTCCACGTATACCACTAAGCTCTGGGTTTTCTCTCTATTTTTTTGACGTGTGTGATTCCTTTCCCTCTTTCTAATAGGGTGGTGTAGTATGTATCATTCACTAAAACACTTACACTGGAATGAAAGGAAGCTCCACAAGAACAGAGTTTTATTTTGTTCACTGTATAGTGTCTGACACATTGGAGAATACAGTATTTGTGGAATAAATTAGTGAATCTCCAGCACATGCTATGGAACTATTCTCCATCTTTATATTAATAGTAGGATACTGATTTGTATAATCCTTGGAAATTTCTAGAAAGTTACCACTCAACCTATAAAAAAGTATGATTTTGGTATATATGTTACTGAAGTGAACAGAGAGGGAGAGGGCAGAGTGGGGAGCAAAGAGGGCAGGGTGCTCAATGGACTATGGGAGTCTTGAGGGTGGGTGTCATATACTAACACCTGAATGGGGCGAGCCCATACCTCTGCATCTACAAAGTGTTGTAAGCAATGTTACCGCAATAGAAAAATTAAAAAAATAAACAAAATATCATACTATGAGAAAGGTATAAAAAATATATACACATGAATAATAAATAGAATATCCTCATTAATGAAAAAGGTAAGATTTATATATTGGCCTTATTTCATATTACACTAGGAAGAAAAATGGAATTATTGCAATATGCACAAATTGAAATAATAAAAACCCTGATATGAAAGGCAAAAACCTTAGCGTGAAGATGAATTAAAACACATGTATAACAGCAGAAAAGGAAGGCCAAATATGTATTTATTCTGGGGAATCTGTAACTCAAGAAAAGGAAATTCATTTAAACTAGAAGAGAAACAGCCTTCATTATGTTTAGAATCTCCTGATTTAAGAAATCTGGAATGCAGCGCAATCTAACCTATAAAACACTCCAGATAATCAAATTGTGCCTAGGCCTGAAGGCACAAACATGACATTGGTTTCAAAGGACAGGATGGCCTTGTAGACTTAGTATGCAATGTTATTAACACAAGTTGCTCCTTATACCTAGCCAACACCGCTTATTTCTCCCACTGTCCCAGAAAAACCATAAACTGCCAATTATCATGGGAGTAGTTTATCAGAGTATGGATTATCTGGAGCTCTTATTTTTCTTCCATTTGGCCTTTTCACAGCTCATTAGCACCTCAACAAGAAAGTTAAAGCTAAGGAAGGGGAATGCTGCTGAAATACAAAATAATTAAATTTCCTCCTTGTCAGCCGCATATAAAACAAAGCATTTAGAAATGTTAGAAAAATTAGCCAAAGCAGGGTTCCCAAAGATATTTAATGTATAAAATGGCAATTTGCCTTGACTGACTTTCCCCCACAGTACTGTCTAAATATTGACTGAATTGATTGGAGGTTTTGGCATCCTGCAGGACTCAAAGTATCTTGTTTTTAGTATCTAATAAGCCACCTTTAGTGATTGCCAGTGAGCAATCATAACACTCGTTGCCAATATACTGATATTTTCAATGTGAAGACAAGAAACAGAAAATCAGCTTTTCAAAAGATTTATAACAATTAAATATCAATAGCTACTTAGGGAGAAAAGACTGACATGTGAATAGAATCAACTAGAAAGCGTTTTACTCAGTTTAAGGTTTGCCTATGCATTTGACTATCTACTAGGGAAAGAAAACCACGTGAGATGTAGCACAGTTAGAACTTATGGCTGAGTTTACCTTAGGTTATGATGGGATCTAACAGCTTTATGACAAATAAATTTTTGAATATAGCAGCATTTTTTTCATAGGAGAGCTATTATTTTTAACAACATAAATGTCAACAAAAAAAAAAATCCAAGCTAAAACAATAAGGGTATCTGATGCATTGTTTAGAAAATGCTATGCAGGCCTCCCTGATGGCGCAGTGGGTTAAGTAATGCACTATGAAGCAAACCGCAGTCACTGCAGCACGAGTTCGATCCCTGCCGCGCCAACTAGGGGACCCACATGGCGTAGCAGACCTCTCCTGCCTCTCCCGCTGCTTCCCTCTGTATCTGGTGAATCCTCTCACCTCCCTGGACTCTGGCCTGTACCCCAGCTCTTATATGCATAAATAAATAAAATCTTAAAAAAAAAAGAAAATGCTATGAAGGGCAGGTTTCCCCAAGTCACTTTGGCATGTGGATTATTTCAAGCTAAAGTCAATTAAAGCCCTGTAAGTCCATAAGAGACCCTTGCCACTTCCTTAACTACCTAGCAGAAGGAGAAGTGGGCTATCAACCAAACTGAATTTTTATCAGAAACAACCTTTCTATCAGAGACACACAGAGACAAAGACACAGACAGACACATATGCATGCACAGCAGAGGACAGTCAGTAAAAGAGCATCTGGACTCTGCCATGAGTCATCCTCTTATCACGACCCCTTCTCCCAACCTCTCTTCTTGAAGTCCTAAGTCCCAGACCTATTCCTCAATTCAGGATGTATACCCCTTTTTTCCCCCCACTGGCCTTAGAATCCACATCCATGTGATTTGTCCATATGTGTATAATGAAATTTGTTCTTTTCTCCTAATAATCTGTTTGATGTGAATGTGATTGGTCAAGCGGCCCAAGGAGAATACAGAGCTGGTAGAGGAAATTTCCTCTCTGCACCTACTGTTATATAAAATAGTAAATGACAGAGAGGAAATAAATCCGTAGCGTATGTTACACATATATAAGGGTTATCATCGTGGTGTCTATAATGATATATTTAAATCTTTAAAATACTTAGAAAATTTTAAAATAATTTTCTATTCATCACACATTCAACTTCTTAAAACTTAGTGTCTTATTTAATTGAGACTTCTTTATCAATTTCACTACTTAAGGACCAGTTAACTATGGGTTGAACAAAATATAAAATTGTTGACTATGATAATATAGACCTTCTCAATAAAACTGAACCTTTGCAGAAGCCAACACAAATCATTTCAAACACAGCATGAGCAATGTATACCACTGCATAACCAAATGCACAGAGGTGTTTATGAGACAACGGGTTGGATTTTAAGTAACAAACAAAGTACCGAAAAGGGTACCCCAAGTCTAAGGACAAGAGATTCATACATCTGAAATTTACATAATGGTATAATGAAATGTTAGTTCAATTCAAAAATAAAATTAAAAATAAAATCAACAAATTTAAAATTCAATGTGTTTTCCATTTACAAAAATTATCAGATCAAGCTAAGATATGTTATGATGCTTCTGAGAAAAAGGTTTTTCCCCCAAAAGTTTATTCAAAATGAATACAGACATGTATTTTCATAAATGGAATAAAATGAGCTTAATTGTAATAAAATGTTTCAATCACAATCTAGAAACCATAAATGCATATACATACACACATATATGCACATTCCTGTTTTGGGAAGTAATGAGAAACTCAGAAAATTAAGTCTCTTTTACTATCCATTCATCTATTATCCATCCATACTTAAACATGGAAATCTCAATGCTACATTCATTAACATTTGTTTTTTAATAGGTATGTAAGTTATTTATAATCAAGTGGTAAACCTTTCTTTGGCTTATCTAGGGGCAACTAAACTAATAATACTGAAAACTTCACATGGATAATGTTGGCATGAAGTTGTTGTAATTGCAGCTTGTCCAGATGTGTCTATCTATCTATCTATCTATCTATCTATCTATCTATCTATCTATCTATCTGTCTGTCTGTCTGTCTGTCTGTCTGTCTGTCTGTCTGTCTGTCTGTCTATGAATCATTAGCACAATAGATCCTATGTTGCCAATACATCAACAAATATTTAGTGAGCAATACAAAGGCTGAACTCACGGACTCAGAAATCTGTTTCATCGACAGTCCTTTCCATTAGAGTAAGTGGCAACTCCATCCTTTCAGCTGCCCCAGCAAAATACCACTTTCATTGTAACCATTATTTCCAGTCTAGATTACTAAAATAGTATTTCAAATTGCTCTGCCACTTTGGCTTTTGCCTTACCTAATAATCCTTTTTGTTTTCCAGATGGTCTTCAAAAAATGTAAGATCACTTTACACCACTGCTGAAAATCCTCCAGTGGTTTGCTTTAACAGTAAAATGCAGTTTGGCTGTCTTCTAAGCCCATACACAATCACCTTCTTTTCTTCCACCCTTCTTACCACCTTTCATTCCCCTGAGGCTATACTGGGTTCCATCCACAATTCACTGAAAAAACTGTCCTCTCTTTATTGGATTTCCATGGCTTTTTTGTTGCTGTTGTAAATTAAGTCTCTCTCTCTTTCTCTCTCTCTCTCTCTCTCTCTCTCTCTCTCTCTCTCTCTCTCTCTCACACACACACACACACACACATCACACACATATGTATATNTGTCTCTCTCTCTTTCTCTCTCTCTCTCTCTCTCTCTCTCTCTCTCTCTCTCTCTCTCTCTCACACACACACACACACACACATCACACACATATGTTTATTTCTGGGCTCTCTCTTCTGTTCCCTGATTTATGCTTTATGCCAATACCATACTGTTCTGATCACTGTGGCTTTCTAATATAGGATATATCTTAATTTTCCCTAAGTATAAAATAAAATATAAAAACTATGTAGAAATATACATAACTGATATTATGGGGTGTGAGAAAAAAGAAGACTAGAAACGAGTAGATGTTTGTGTATCTAAGCTGGAAGTTTAGCAGAAAGTTCTGAGCTGGAAGAAACATTTGGGAGCCATCAACCTACAGATGGTATTTGGTATCATGATACTAGATGAGACCATCAGGGAATTACTGCGGACTAAGAACTAAGCACTGGTTACTGTCATGTTTTATTTCTGAACTACATTTAATCATTAAACACCCATAATGCATACACTCAGATGTTCATAAGCATATCAACTTTGTAAACTATGCATTCAAGGATATTTTCCTTTTCCTCCACTATACAAATGTTAATACCAGCTATCAAAATTCAGAACCTTTATTGGCATTTTTCTAGATAGGAAAGTTGTTCAATTATTTGACTGGGAATTCATGTTTTTGAGAGGGCTTGTTTCCAGATTCAACTTAAAAACATCCCAATGTCCCTCTGCATTATTCACAAAGAGTTGTAGAAGGTGCTAAAATCTTGGCATCAAGGGAGAAAGCCCTTCTGATCAGCAAGCTTTTGCATAAATAATAGAACTCCAGCAGTGAATGTTTTCAAAGCACTGCCTGATCCTTATTTTATTGTTTTATAAAATAAAATCATGTTAACATGTTACAGCTATGTCACAATCTGTGTTCTATGCCCTATTGCCATCTTGTATTCTGACAAAACTTGAATTCTATAATAAAGTGAGGAAATATACCAAGACAGGCATTGAAAAGGATTAAGTAGAAATCAATACCAGTAATGATCACTTACTAAAAATGGAATTGAATTAGGTTAGTATTGGTGGAATAAATGTATTACTGAAGACTTATTATACCTGTTCTTACAGATTTCGTGTACTTGTTTGTCACAAAATCATCCTCTGTAGATTCACGCCACATATTTCACATAGTGCACAGTAAACTGTATACTACAAATTGCTGCCACATAATATACCACTACAGTGTATCAAAACTCTTGCTTAAATCTCTCTCAATATCAAATACCTCTCTTCAGTGTAATCTCACTTCAATCTACTATTCCACTACCTTTATCACTGAACAATAGATTTACTCCACTTTTTAGCTTTCAAGTAGCTAATTCTATTCAATCTTTCTTGTTTCCCATTCCTCTGCTGAAACAGTCTTCTCGAAGTCACAAATTTACTTCTAAAATACTGGATCCAGATGCCTCTCCTCCATCTACCTCCTGTTTAATTACATTTTCAGGTTAAAATTATTTAAGTTTTTAAGCATTTAGTTTCAGCATTTGACACTGATGACCTAAGCCACAATCTTCAAAGTATTTATTTAAAAAAATCTTCTATGTTACAACACTCTTATGAGGAAGTTCAATAATCACGCCTAATTGTTCCCCCACTCTGGATTTTTCTATTTTGCCTGTTTCTATCATCTCAAATAGTCTACCCTTCAGCTTCTTTAAAAATCTTTATTGTACTTTTTCTCTCTATGAAACCACATGTACGTTTATGGATTGCTCTGCTATTTCCTTCCATTCCAGTCCATACACAGTATGTCTGTGTCCCTGGTATAAATGAATGATACATTGAGAAGAAACCCTGGTTTCCAAATACAGCTAGAGAGTTCCATCTGGAGGTATCATTGTCTCTTACAAATCAACAAGAAGATGTGGTGCATATGCATGATGGAATACTATTCAGCAATCAAAAATGATAAACTACAGTCATTCATAGAAATGGATGGAGCTGGAAGGGATTATGCTCAGTGAAATAAGTCAGAAGGCAAAAGAAAAAATACCAGATGGTTTCCCCCCTAGGAGGAATATAAGGGACCCAAATAAGGATCGAGGAAAAGAATAACAACAACAATAATAATAAAAAACACAACAAAAACAAAAAAACAAGGACAAATCAGGCACTTGGTGGGGAGGGGGAGGGAGTGGGTTGAGGGCAGAAAGAGCACAAGGGACTGAGGTGAGATGGTTTACTGGTAAAATGGTGAGAAATCCATGGGGACTATAAATGATGTCAAATATATATATAAAGAAGAAGAAAAATAAAGACCATTTGACACACAAAAAAATAATACTATTAGAGGGGTTCTAGAAATTGGTAAAGTAGTCCAATACATGGACACAGTAATTTTGACTGGGTATCTGTAGATGACCTTATAGAGAAAGTAGAACTTAAGTGGTATTTTTAGAGAAAGTAGTTGAATACAATCATGTAAAAATACAATTTGAAAGCTATTTTTTTTTCAAGAACAATAATATTGCTGAAACTGAGGTCCCCCCAAAATAAATGTCCAAGATTCAGAAGACATGTCATAGTAGACAGATATGCAAACGCTAGTTAAATTCAATATAAAGTACCCGGTGGGAAAACATGAAAAATCTACCAAATCAAAATAGTCAAACCATCATAACTAGAAATATCAGTTAAGAAATTTTATTAGGTTATCTACTTAATTATATATATATATTATATACATATGTGCGTGTGTCCAGAACTGGATTAAATCTAGTCTTCATGATTCCAAATCGTTGCATTTACTGCCTCTAAAATAAAAAGCTATTAATGATTGTGGGAAAAAAACACACAAAGAAATCAGCATAAGCATCCTTCTAATGCTAAAAGGCCTCTAGATTTAGTTCTTTCAATTCCTGGATTGAAACATAGAGCTCCATATTCAAAACCTGTCAATGGTCTTCTCTTGCCTTGTAAGTAAAAAGGCATACCCTTTAGCATGATTAGCATACTCTATTTGTCTTCAACTTTCCTTCCCTGTTCCTTACATGTCTCCTACTCAACCTCCCAACTCCCCCACTAAATACGTAGCTTACATACTACTTACAAAATCAAGTGATGATTCATGCTTCCACATCCTTTTCAGGTGGCTCCACCAAGTGGAGCCATCATTCTATGGGAAGATCCATCTATAAAAACCATACTATTCAGTCACACCTCCTGCACACTGTTAAGATTAATGAAGCTGTGGTTTGTGCTCCCAGAGGATTTGTATGAACACCTATAATACTTCTTAATTCTACTGTGCCTTTAAGCAGGTGCAAAACTGTGTGTCTCCTCTTCTAGTCTCTAAGGACCCTGAGGACAAGTCAAATAAAACCTAGCAGTTAACACAAATTAGATCATCAATAAATACTTGATGGATAGGGCTATTAGTGTTTGACCTTCACATACTACACCATTATGTAAATTTTTAAAGTACCATTGTAAATTAAAAATAAATTTTAACAGAAAGGCAAAAAGGTATAATTTAAAACTCATGGGCTTAAGAATCCAAGATGCTTGGATTTCATTTTATTTTACCACTTACTAGTTAGTGACTTTCGGAAAATTACTTAAGCTATAAAGTGAAAAAAAGACTGACTGCGGTAAACATTACAGATACTGTCTTCAAAGTAACTGCCACTCTCCTACCATGTAGTTAGTGTACACTGAATGGTAATAACCATTTTGAAAACTTTGGTCTACTTTGAATTTCAAGAAAGTAAGCAAGACAAAAATTACTGAAATGTTATAAAAATTATATGAAACAAAGGTTTATTTTCTACTAAGGACTCACAATGGTACCTTGTCAAATATTTCTGTTTCAAATGACTTGAAAATAAAAGTTGCAAAACTAAGTCCATCTGCTTTTGCAAGAGTGAACACTGTATTCATTGCAACAGATTCTATCAAGGCCAAAAGCATTATAATGTTTAGACAAATGTATCTTTGTTAGCAGGGGATATGTGTGGGTAAGTGGGAGAAAAATGTATATATAGCAAATTCCACAGAATTCATTTGGGGATTTTTTTTTTTTTGGAAATTGCCAAAACAAAGAATTGCATAGATGTTCCAGTGTGGATCATGATGGGTATTTGGAAACAATTTAAGAACTATGATGGAGGACTGCGGGTGCTTTTGTGGTGGGTGTGATGTGGTGACAGACATCTGAGGAGCTGTGATTCAATGCCTCAAAATCACATACATTGATGTAAACCAATGTTAGCTCAATAAGAATATTTTTTTTTTAAGAAACCTGTGCTACAAGCGGTTGAGTATTAAGTGGTTACTACCCAAATACTAATACTACTCATTGGTAAATCATCCCAAGACATTTACATCCCTCTCTCACTGGTTCTTTCTGAGATTTGGCCAACTATGTGCCTGTAGAATGCGCTGAATAATGTATAGCCATTATTTAATGAATTACACCTGGTTTGTAAACAT
The DNA here is from genome assembly GCA_019455555.1 of Galemys pyrenaicus. NCBI lineage: Eukaryota > Metazoa > Chordata > Mammalia > Eulipotyphla > Talpidae > Galemys > Galemys pyrenaicus. Next base: position 10,939,105 of record JAGFMF010012069.1, on the reverse strand, counting down.
GTCTCAATTACCAAGCTGTTTTCAATAAACTTAATTTCTTATTCCAATTAACCATAAATTCAACTTTTAAACTGATATTTCTACACATTGATGCATACATATAGACCAACAGTTTACTAAGTTCACATTTTATCTCTATATGATACCCTATTTACTATGATGGGAAATATATGATCACTTTAAAAAAAGAAAGGAAACCATGTTGAGTTTACAAAGCTATTACTGTTATCAAATACAAATTGCTAAGAAATTTCAGGAGATATATATTCTACTCTGTGATACAAATACAGCCATAATTTATGGGCAAGTACAGATATTATCTGGTAATTACTTATTTTCTACTAAAACATGTGAGTCAGTAAAACTTATTTAGAAGAATTGGAAATCACACAGTAGCTTGACCTAGATGGCCCTTTATTCTTGCACCTTACAAAATAATCTATCCACATAAATAGCTTCATTTCACTCAGCTTATTAAACTCTCTTGTTTATTTTTATAAATTCTATGGTGTAAATTGATGGCCAGCCATCTGTAAGAAGAAAATGTAAAAATGGCAAATTTAACAACAATCTAAACAATGTAAATGTATGCAGTATAATTCTTAAATGTTTATGTTCTTATATAAGCTGTATAATATGTAACTAACTCAAGTAAGCTCAAGCATCATTATTTTCTTCGTCATTCTAAATAAACCTCAGTGTCTTCCTATGATAAAATGAAAAATGACAGAAGAAAAATGCAATAATATAGGAAATAAGCACATTCTGAAAGTCAATTTGTCATTGTTTTATGACATCTATTTATCTTCATATACAGAAGGGTACCTAGCATAGCACTTTGCTTTTAACAGGTATTCAATAAATGACTGCTAAAATTGAATATATTTAGCTCTGAAACAGAATCTAAAGTAATGCTCTAGAAATATTTCACACACTAGTAACAATCTAACTAAATATGACTTTGATAGGTGTGGGGGAGCCTCTTTGAAAAGAATCCATTTATAAATTATATTAGATAAAAATGTCATGTATATAAAAATATTTTGCAATGGAAAAGTAAAACATATTTCTATGACCAATAATACATATGTATATGTATGTACATCTTTTCACATGGACTCACTCCTCTATAAGCACAATTAATACATATCACTAGAATAATATCATGCATGAAATCTCACTCCATTAACGTTTTCTCTTACACATAAAAGTTACATGACTAAACAAAGGGAAAACATTGAAACCAGCTAAGTACTACCATAAAATAATTTCCAAAATGTATTCAGTTTATCTCATCTAAGTAGCAGTCCTGTGGTTTGACTGGAATAATCCCAATCCTAACGCAGGGGTGAACCGTAACTGCTGAAGAAAACCTGCCTTGCTATATTAAGTGGCTCAGGGATATATATATATATATATATATATATATATATAAACTCAGATGGATATGTTTTTATTTTTTTCTGCTG
>JAGFMF010012069.1:10892335-10937586 GCA_019455555.1 Galemys pyrenaicus | reverse complement strand
CCAGTCTTTGGTATGACTGTTGAGAATATAAGTAATTATTTTCACTTGAATACAGAAAAGACAAGAACCACTGGAGAGAGCCATCTTGATATTAGGACAAAGCCATTCTGGAAAAGAAGTGGAATGGGCCAGATCCAAGAGAATGACAAAGAAATAGAACTACAGTGTGATGACAGAGTATGTGGATTAAACTCTTAGCAGAACCCCACCACTATTTTGGAATGTCCTGTTTTATAAGCCAATCATTCCAAAAGTATGATCACAAAAAATATTTAATAGAAGAAAAGATACTACATGTGATTATTCTAAGATATATTATGTATGTTTATCTATGTATGTTTAGCTAATATATTCTATGATATATTATGAATGTCTTCTGAAGGGGGGAAGGGGTTCAATTAAAAATTGTATTAACAAAATACTGTGACTATGTATAACAAATGCATTTTATTTAATATAGCTCTGAAATATTAAAGATGGTACCATCTAAATCACTGTTGCAATAGGCTGCAGATTTAATTCCAAAATTACTAGGTGAAAGTAACTTCACCAAGAAAATCTGTATGATTATACATAGTGTAAAATACGGGAACAATGTAAATAGGTAAACATATACAAACTCAATTATTTGAATAATTTTCAGTACAAATTAGAAAAGAAAATGCACAAGGTTCCCTTACAATACTTTAAGCAAACATTTTCTCCTAATATAACTGCTAAAGCACCAAATTAGACTTAAAAAAAATGTTCCAGTTTCAGGTAAATGTATGATAGGGAGAAATGAAGTAACATATGTTTAGCATGAATTACCATCTTTGAAAGATCCTTCTCCTCTAAAATTCTAGATATCTTCCCCACAGCTCACTAACTCTTCAGCAGATCACATGTTTATCATACACATGACACACATGTAGCATATACATGGTACATGCATATACATATTCAACAAAGACCTTACTCAGGAATTATCAAAAAACATTTCACCTAATATGCCTTTTGTGTAGTCTGATGTATAAAAGGAGGTTGGAGGTGAATTTGAACTGATAAGATGACTAATATCTGAAGTGATATTGTTAGTCTTAACTTTGTTTATCACACTGACCTGTTAAAAAGCAGTCATTTTTCACAGACACGTTTTAACACATAAACCTTGTGCATCAGTTCTCTGTAACTGTGACAAACAGCATTCTAATTAACTTTTTCTGGATGGTTTTGTTATTAACAACAAAATGGCCATCTCCAGTGGTTGTCTTCTTTATGTTCAAGTGGAAAGAATTACTTTTATTCTCAATATTGATATGAAGGCCCAGACTTCTGAGTGGAACAATCAAGAATTAATTCATATGAATTTTGGCATCAGGGAAGTGGAGTGCTGAGAGTAACAGATCCTGAAACATGGAAGAATGACTTATGCTAGCGACGAAAACCCAAGGCCAAAAGGACAGGGTGGTAGCTGTCATATGGCCCAAAAGCGACTGATTAAACAACAACCTATTTCATCTACAGACACATATCTTATACCTCCTAACACTATTAAGGGACTTGATGGGAACAAAGATGTTGGCGACAACTGACCTTATTTCACTATGAAGGGAAGAAGCTCATGCTAAAGGTCACCTGCCTGACTCACAGAAAAAAGAAAACATGACTTTGTTTGAAGAGACCTTTGCTGCCTGTGACTTGTAATGCAAACGGCTTAAGAGGCTGCTAATTTGGAAGCAATCAGAACTGGAAACCCCAAATTTTATCTTTATTCCAATTCTAACAAATAGTGGCAGGAGGAACAAAATTTAAAACTTAAGTACTGAAACTAAAAACAGCTATAGGGCTGCCCTAAAGCACTGTTCTGATCAAGTAGATGATCGCCCCTCTCCTGAAGCTGCAACTCAAATGTAATCCACAAAGAGTAAATTGGCTAAGCCATCTCTCCCGACCTTGGCTGCAAATCGCCTCTGTCAACTGGATGTGCAAAGCACAGACTCACTAATGAAGATGAAAGACTCATATCTGAGGAGTAGAACTGGACTGGAGGGTTGCGGTTACTAGGTCTGGGAAGGGAAATTCTAAGGGGGAAAGAACATTAAAGTAAAAAAAACTGTAAAGAAATGCCAAGTCTGAACCCCCAAAAAACCTTGCTATTAATCCAATATGGGGTAAACACACCAAGACTGTGAAGCAGTGCTGTAAGTTTTAAAGTGGAAACATTGCTGGAAGGGGCATTTTCCCCAATGTCAATCTCAGATATAGTGGCAAAGACAATTATACAACGCTTTTAACGAGCAGTGCCTCTCTGACAGGGTAAGATATATGTTTGTTTCCATTCTTTCCTTCTACGTGTTTATTTTTTAAAGCAGGACATCCTGCTTTCTTTTAACTTTTAATTTAGAGACAATGAACCTCAATTGTCCCCCTCACTTCATTTAATCCTATGCTTTGGATCCCAAAGCACTGCATCCTAGTGTGAATGAAAAGGACTGCAGATCACCCAAATAGTCTGACCATGGAACTATATGTCATCCCTGGAAAATGTTTTAGACATTCTCTTTACTAAGATGTTAACTGCGTATTTCTGAAAGTGAACATATGTGTTAAGGAGAATGAGTCGCTATATTGGCGATTCAAAGAGAGGGCAGTAATAGATATTACAACTGCCCAATTTCCTTTCTATACTCGTCCCATATACAGAAGTTTGGGATTGGGATAGGCTAGCTCTTGCTCAGTTCTAGATATGAGACTGGTTTTTGTGGAAGTCAATTTGGGTAATTCTATCCCCTTTCTGCAGTGATATGCTCAGGGCAGGTACATGATTTAAGAGGCTCCAATCAAAGAAGCTCACACTTTCTGTTTGCTATTTGAAGAAAGATATATTAACACCTGGCTATGAACAAGGAAACAAGTGCTTCCAGGAGCTGTTGATTGATATCAGCCTGTGTCAATCTGACAAATCGTGAAGGATAGTTTTGAGAGACTAAGAGAAATAAAAACCCATCCCTGACTCCATAATAAAACTCTGCGCTAAACCTTTTAGCAGACCTTAAAATTATTATTTACTGATTCAAAAAAAAAATACTTACGGTTTAGGGTTGAAACGAACAGCATCCTAAATAACACAGGATATAATACACTTTAATATTCATCAACATAATCAATCTTAAATAATCAACAATCATTTTAATATGTACTCATAATATCCTCAGTGCCAAATGTTCTGATTTCAAATTCAATGCTCAACTGCTCAGTTTACCAAATCTAGTTAATTGCTGTTACTCAAAAAGCATTATCATTAGCCACTGATGCTATTATCAATAAATGAAGACAATTTGAATTGGTTCACTTATTCATCAAATGGAAATTTTTTACAAAGGATCTGCTATTTTATTACAATCAGGGTGCTAAATGGAAAGTTAATGCACCTTTTTTTCACAAATTGGCAATAAAATGGAATCTATAAAATAATACCCTCTGTCCCCCTCATCACTTTTATTCCACCCGTCTAACTAGCTAAGCAAATGGTAATATTATGACTCTCCTGCAAAGAAAAAAATATTACTAAATTCAATAATTGAGATTTCACAGCAATTATTCTTCATTGTTACCAGTTGTGAAACCCTCAAATTTTATTTTTAAAGTTGCTTTATTTTATCTCTTTATTTTTAGATTACCTGAAATGTAGCTTCTATCCTTAATTATATATCATTCACTTTTATTAAATAACAAAGAATGTGCATATGTATATTTGTGAAAACATAATGTTTGTACATTAACTATAATTACTTTCTGTATCAGTTTAACAAAAAGGTGAAAAGACGCAGGAGTCAGAATGTGCATTCAAATTCTAGTTCAACTACTTCTCACCTGCACAGATTTCTCACACAGACAGATTTCTTAACCAGGCTGTGTGTCAATTTCATCATGTTTAAAATGGACAAAACTTCTTCACAGAGTTGTTACGACAATTAAGGTAATACATAAAGAGGGTTTATAGCAATATGTCGGGTGCAAAGTCACTGTTTAATCAGTGTGATAATATTTAATGTTGTTACTCATCATGATAGATGATAGATATCGAAGAACATTAAGATCAATACTTGGGAAGAATGTTAAACTAATACAACAATTAGAAGCCTAGGAACTGAAAAACCAGAGGAGTGCCGTATCTATTGCTTTTTAACTGTGTTTTGGTCAAATCATTAAAGACATTCTTAGGTTATAAAATTAAAATCTATGCCCCATTATCACAAGTCCATTACAGGATAAAATGACACAAAACATATAAAATTGATACAAACATGTTATATACAGCATGTAAGGGATTATTTTTATACATAAGATTATATATGCTTCAGGGTGATTAACAGAATTCTTTCATCATCCTCCATAGGAAGGGCTCAATTCATGTGGTGCTTGTTCCTCTCCTTCCATGAACATACAATTTTTAGCTGAAATAAATCCTTTTTCCTGCTTCTCAATCTACTAGATGTTAGATACTGATAATATACCAAGAAGCAGTTATTTGATGTACTATAGGAAGGAGAAAATTGCCTGGCCTTCTAGGTTTTCAGAATCTCACCCTATTTATTTTTCTCATTTGGTCTTTCTTTATATTTTGGGGACAAAGAACACCTTTTGAGCATATGATGAAAACTGTGGTCATTTACCCCAAGAATATGTTGCATGTAAAATCAAAATCATTTTGAAAATTATATGAATGGGGTAATGAATGCTATTATGCACATTTCATGAACTGCTAGGATCTTACAAACTGGAGTAATAATTGTATAGCCTCTATCTTTAGTACTCTGCACTGATCTATCATTCTGTGCCCAGTAAAATTTCTATAACCTTCAATAGTCAATAATGTTAGCAAACTCCTTAAAAAAAAACCTTCAAACAACACAATCACATACATATTGAACTATAACATCCTCTGGTTATTTATATATATTCATATATATATTTATAAAAATATATATAATTTTTTATTACATCATCGTTCATTTTTGTGCAGTATTTGATTTCTCCTCTCAGGTGTAGTCCCTATAATTTTTCCACCACCACTGTACCAGTGAACCATCACCATAGTCCCTTGTGCTCTTCCCTCCCCTGTTCTGATCCCTCTCCCTGTATTTTCATATGTAATTTTATTATAGACTATACTGTTTACTATTTTGTTATTTATATATTATCCCCCATTAAAATTTAACTTCTCATTTTCAACTGTATTAGTAAATTGTAATTTACTAAGATTATGTCACTATTTTCTTTTTTTCATTTACTGAAAAGTGAAAATGAACTAGAACATTGTTTTGTTATTAAAATTTTGTAATAGTTGCATGTGTATTTTATTGTATTATTTGTTATTGAGGTAACTCTGGTTTACAACACTGAAGTATAGGTTAACCTCTTCAGAAAGATGGTACCATACCCACCAACAAGATGCCCATAGCTCACCCTCCACCATATCTTAAAAATATGTAAATTCACTGAAGAAAACAAAAGAAAACCCAAAGAAAATCTTCCAATAAAATATTGTAAATCAGTTTTCATTAATATGAAATAAGCTGGTTATTAATTGTGGGGCTGATAATACTAAGTGGCCTGTTTGGCCGCCATTTTTGTTAGCTATGGTTCTGCATTCCTATACAGGATCAGAACTACCTGGTCAGTCAGTTAGAGGAGCACAACCTTATAAGGTACCTTTCAAATCAATCAAGAGCAGAAAGCTTGATCACTCTGGGAAGGGTTATCTATCACAAGGTATCACCAGGAGCTCCCAGCATGTCAGTGACTGATGTATATAAGGTACCCCAGAAGCTGATGAGTAGAAAGCCCTGTTGGAAAGACTGAAACTATGACAGGGGAACTAGGGCTTGATTTAAATCTCAATACTGAGTCATCAAGCAGCGGAGATGTGCCTGGGGGCAGACGCACAACCTCTGATACTACAGATGACAGTACATTTTCTAGTTTCACCCCTCCCTTTTCTTTTTGTCCTCCTTCCCCTCACAACTGATGCTGTATGGTTTCTATCAATAAAAAGGTCAGAATCTTGTTCATCAACAGCATCCTGCATCCTACAGCTTGCTGCACAACTCCTGTTTACCCATGTGGTGGTGTCAGTGCAACAATTAATGTTTTTATTATAAATACATGCATAGATATATACCACGCAGAGTCTTTATATTTTTCAAAACAAGTCTTAACGTTGGCCCACCTACAACTATGCCTACATGGTAATAAAATATGCCATTAATTTTTAATAACTTGACTCATATTATTTGGACATATAATAATTTATTTTAAAAAACAGATTATTGGCCTCCCCTGGTGGCGCAGTGGGTTAAGCAACGCACTACGAAGCAAATCGCAGCCACTGCAGCACGAGTTCGATCCCTGCTGCCGGCCAGGGTGGGGACCCACATGGTGCGGCAGACCTCTCCTGCTGTGCCCGCTGCTCCCCTCAGCAGTGTACTTCTGTTGATCTGCCTGTTCTGCTCCCCGCTCTCTGTGGTGAATCCTCTCGTCACCCCCCCACACCTCTGGCCTGTACCCCAGTGCTTGTATGCATAAATAAATAAATCTTAAAAAAAATAAAAAACAGATTATTAAAAGTTGCAAATATCTAGATTCATAACACAAAGAAATATTTTTTTAAAAAGACCTTGGTCATTGATACACAAACAACCTTTCTTGTCCTATATCTCATCTGAACACAATTCAGTAATCTAATAATTAGAACTGAAATGAAAGAATTACATAAACTCTAAAGATTTTCTCTACTTCTTCCCAGTTCTTAAATTTTGGACTACTCCATGAAAACTAATGAATTCCAACCACTACAAAGACTCACATTTACAAAAAGTTACCATAAAAATCCTTCACGCATAATCATAAAAAATAACATTTATCATGTTTATTCTGTGATCATATTTATACCTATTAGGTCAGTGAATTCTTAGTTCTTTTTATGAAGTAAAACCTATTGAGCCACTTTTTAAATGAGCAAAATTGCAGTAATTATCCTAATTCATACAATCAGTAAGGAACAGAACCAGATTTAAAAGGCCAAAGTCAGTCAGATTGATTAGCATGGGGGTGGGGGGGGGCAAATACAGAGATATTTTAATCATGAAATCCAAGGTCAGCTGCTTAAGTCAATGTAACATGCTCCATGCAGAGGAGATTTGCATTCCTCTATCTAACAAGAACAAACATGTAATTTCTCTCTCTCCCCACCACCACCCCCTTCTTATGTTCATGTACAACCACAGTTACAGCAGCATCTTTCCCTAATCTATGACAAGAAAATAATCTGAGTTTTCTCACTTCCTGGCATCGGAGACATAGAGAAAATGTCTCCAGTCAACATGAAATCATCCACCTGGTCACCACTGTAAATAATTCTAATGCGTAAATAGTGAAATTATATTGGCCCATTTGCCCCACTGTCAACCTTGGAAATAAAACATTTTTTAAAAAATTAAAAGTTTGGCTATGTTAATCACATCATTATAAATTTCAAAAAGAAAATAAATGTTCTCAAACAAAAAGGAAGGACCATGCGATCATTTCTAAAATTAAATTACCACAAAAAAACCTAACACTAAAAATTGAGATAAATCTCAAAGTCACTTGAAGAAAGAGAATGGTATGAAAATTTAAAAAGGTTCACGTCCTACAAGCAAGACAGTGACAAATAATCTGAGTGATCAATATTATTAGGATTTTAGAAGAGGTTAACCAATGTTTAGTCCAATGTTAGAGTGGAGTCTTTTACATTTCTATAGTTGTATGTGCAGCTGGGCTTATTACACAGATTATCTTCAGACAAATTCATTCTTAAAAAGTAATGTTTCCACAATATGAGATTCAGAAAAACAGTATATAGGTGGGGAAAGAAGAAAGATGTTGGTTGAAAGGTTATAAATTTCCAGCTAAAAGATGAATAAGTTCTGGAGATATCACCACAAAAAAGAAATGGTAATTATGTGATATGACAGAGACATCAGCAAATGCTAAGGTGGGAATCATAATGCAGTATATAAATTATCAAATCCATATATCCTATACCTTAAATTACACATAGTCCTATACCTTAAATTACACAGTTACATATCAATTTTATCTCATTTTTTCAAAGGGGAAAACCCACAGTAACTGAAAATCATCTTAACTATGATTTTTCTTCCTTATTATATGAATAAAACTGGCCAACAAATTGATGTCCAAATGTTCTTAAAGTCTAGGGGAAAAAATTCTTAGGAAAAAAATTCTTAGTAATGCAAACACAGGTAACGAACAGACGACATCTTAATGTTAGCCAGTGAAATAAAGTGGAAAGTCAATGATTTCTACAGACAGGGTGATAAAAAAGGAGAACTGCTTTTCATGAAAACGGAAATACTATTTTGTTGATTTTTTTCTGGTGAAGGAATGATAGGCCCAGGAAGATAATAATAAGAAAATAAAGGTCTTAATAGTCAAAGTAAAATAAAGTGATTTAAAAGTCATGGAGAAATAATTACATATCAATCAGTTCACCTTCACTTCTCATGGGGTGTTGGACATAAAATCATCTCAGAAACGTTTGTGAAAATTCATGTTAATTTCCCTGTGCCCAGAAATAAACATATACATATGTCAATTAATTTACAGCAAAAGAACCATGAATATACAATAAGGAATGGACAGTTTCTTCAATGAATGGGGCCTGGGAACTGAACAGTCATATGCAAAAGAATGCAACTGAATATACTTCATAAACAAAAATTAACTCAAAATGAATTAAAAGATTTGACTTTTTAAGACTTGTAACCATGAAACTTTTAAAATAAAAGAGGCGAGTAAGCTCCTTGACATTAGTCATGGTGCTGATTTTATGGATTTGATGCCAAAAGCAAAGGCAACAAAAGTAGAAATAAACAAGTATGACTACATCAAACTTAAAAGCTGCTCCACAGCAAATGAAGTCATTAATAATACCATCAACTACCTATGGTGATAGATGTTCATTAGATTTATTGTGGTAATCATTTAGCGATATATACAAATATCAAGTCATTATGCTGTATACCTAAAACTAATGTTACGTGTCAATTATACCTAAACAAAATGAAAGGGCAACCTATTAAATGGAAGAAAATATTTCAACATCAAATGCATGTTAAAAGGGTAATAACCAAACTATATCAAGAACTCATTCAACTCAACAACAAAACAAGCAATCCAACTAAAAAATAAGCAGAAGATCAGAAGAGACATTTTTCCGAAGGAAACATACACAAGGTCATAAGGTGTCATCATTATTAACCATCAAAGGAATGCAAATCAAAATCACAATGAAATATCACCTAACACCTGCTACATGGCTGTTACCAAAAAAGCAAGCGATAACATGTTTTGGTGAGGATGTGGAGAAAAGAGAACCTTTTCAAATTATTGGTGAGAATGTAAATTGGTGTAGACATGATAGAAAAGTGTATCGAAGTTCCACAAAAAAAAAAAATTAAAAACAGAACAAACATAAGATCCAGCAACCCCACTTTTGGATATTTATCTGAAAAAATGAAACACTAAAAAAGATTTTACACCTCCATGTTGATTGCAGCACCATTTCCAATAGCCATATATGCAATCAACCTAAGTGTCCACTAATGATAATAAAGAAAACGTGAGAAATGTATAGAGACACACACATACAAACATATGTATGGCATGGTATTCAACCATAAAAAGAAGGCAATCTTGTCAGCATCATTCTAAGTGACTTAGGTCTGACAAAGATAAATGCCCTATGAGCACACTTACATATGGTATCTAAAAAACACCCACAAAACTGAGTTCACAGATACAGAGAATAGATTTGTGTTTGTCAGAGGTGGCCATGGCATGGGGGTTGGTGGTTGGGGGGGGGGAGATGGGTGAAGGAGGTCAAAAGTTACACATTTACAATAATAAAATAAGTCAGGGAAATGTAATGTACAGCATGGTGACTATGATCAATAACAGTGTATTACATATTTGAAAGTCATGAAAAGAGTACATCTTAAAAATTCTTCTTAAAAGAAAAACATTGTTATGATGTTAGTGAGATATACTGTGAGGATCACTCTTCAATCCATACAAAGATCAAATAACTATACTGTACATGTGAAACTGATATAATGTCACGCATCAATTATACCTCAATAAAAATCATTTAACTTCAAGTTTACCTATCATTCTTTTATTAGAAAAAACTTTTGGCCATTCTAAAACATAAAATCTATCTCTACTCTTACATCAGAAAATGTCTTCCTCGATGTTGATTGCATGTTTACTTGTATCAAATGAAGAAAAATCAGACTGTTCTACAAACAAAACAAAAACAAAACCAGTGCTTGGACTCCAAAGTTACCAGAGGTTGATGGGGATGGGAGCAAATAGGGGAGGCGGCCCAATGGATTGTGGTGGGGACTGCTGCTACTCTGGCGAATGAGGTGGTATGGTAAAATACATGTGAAGAGATGTGAACCCATACTCCTAAAACATACTGTGTTGTAAACCAGCATCACCTCAATTTAAAAATATTGCTGTTCTGTAAGAGAATGCTATACTTTGAAAATTCCAGGGAGTATATATACCCAAAGTGTCTACCCATTTTAAAACTTAAAAGACTGTTCATTTCTTAACAATTCTATTTTCCCAATATATTATATAACATTTTAAAATGTCACTAAGAAATTCTAATAGGATCAAACTTGAGACTTCAAATGTTACTTTTGTCAAAGTCTGACCTTTTTCTCCACTAGAAATAAAATTGTCCTCACAAATGGTCCTTCAGTCAGTGAGCAGAATGTTTCACTAAAGCAATGGCTCTTTGTCTATAAATGGCTTAATCTACTTTTAAGCACTATTAAAATTCTTTTTATGTAAAGTGGAGAAAGCACTATGTAATTCCTATACTTTAACTAAAAAGAGTACTTCCTTCACTTAAACTTGGGATTTTTTAATACAGAACATCTGTCAACGGGGTCATATATTTCATATTACAGTACTTCAAAAATTTGCTAAAACTCCACACATATCATTAACATGACATTTTCAGCTTTTTTGGTTTTTCATCTTGCATCCTAACATTGTGCTCTCTCAGAGAGAGAGAGGGAGGGAGAAGGAGGGAGTGAGGGAGAGAGAGAGAGGGAGGGAGAGAGAGAGAGAGAGAGAGAGGGAGGGAGAGAGAGAGAGGGAGGGAGGGAGAAGGGAGTTGTTAAGAATAGAAAATCTTGGGGTTATTTAAAAACCCTTATTATAATTGAGGACTAATTGAGGGGGGCATGGTTTGTGTGTCTATGTCTACTTGCTTGCAGTTTCTCTGAACTTACTTAGTTGCTAGTTACATTTTACATCACATTTCACCAATTCCTTTTCCACATCTTTCCAACTTTATCCTATTAGTGATCATTCTCCTCTCTATCTATTCTTGTTATCCTAGTGAGCAGCCTTCGAGTAAGTAGTTTCTCGTACATAATAATTACTCAGTCACTGTTCATTGAATGAAGGAGCAAATATAACTAGATAGCTAAGATGGCACTATTTAGACCTATTGCCTCAACTTTCCAGGGACCAGTGAAGAGTAATGGTTCGTTTTCAGAAAAATCAAGCATATAAGAATACAATTACTAAACTGTAAAATTTCCCCCAAAAAATTACTACATAGAAGCAAAAATGAAAAGTCTCAAATAGCCAAACCAACTAATAAATCTTAAGTTATTAACCTTAGGAAATTAAAAAAAATTGATTAATAGCAAAAAAAGAGCATATAAATCTTTTTCATCTGAGGAAAACACTCAAACAAGAAAAAGTTTAACAAAATATTGTGTAGCATATCCCAAAACAATTTGATTGAGAATATAGTCAGTTCCTTCCAAGTCATCCATTATGTGGTTTCATATGAATACGGTAGCAAGAGGCACAGCTACTCTTTCCAGTGAATCGGGGAGGAACGCAGGATACTGAGTAGACAAGAATTTAATTACACATACACCAGACATTTTCTTTGACATATTTCTAACTCCTTAAATTTTGGAATATTCCATTAAACCTAAAGTAATCCACAAATAACGATGTATGAGGGTGGGGAAGAGTAAATTATTTATACACACACGCGCATATATACACACATATAATATTCACAGTGTGCCATGATTTAGAGTCCCAGTTAGGGGGCGGGAGTAGGAAGGTGGGTACATAGGGAAAGGGGTATTTGAAAGAGCCCAAATATCTAACTTTAAGTAACAAAAACTCGGTATATAAGTATCTGGTATTACTGGTAGTATATATGTGTGCTGTATATGTATTAATATGCACATACATATAATAGTTATACTTCACATGCTATTTGAAACCTTTTCTTTTACCAAAACATTCATCAAGTTTACACATATATTCTGATAACGATTATATCTGTATAGCATGAATTTTAAAGGTTTCCTGAGAGTTTATTAAAAATATTTACTGATATTTACATCAATCCCATATTAATTGATATTTAGGCATTTCTATAATAAAGACCATACCTAATGATCCCACAGGTAACATCTTATTCAATATTGAAAAACTGAAAAATTTTTTTCTAAGGTCTGGATCAAGACTGCCCATTCTTGCAACTTATAGTCTATAGTTGAAGACCTAGCCAGAGCAATTAAGAAAGACAATGAAATAAAAGGAATCCAAATTTGAAAGAAAAAATTGAAAATCAGTTATTTGTAGATTAAATGATATTATAAACATACACATATGCATATCCATGAAAATTCTACCAAAAATCTAATAGAACTAATAAGAACATATATAGTAAAGCTGCACAATACAAAATCAATACACAAGAATATGTTGCATTTCTGTAAACTAATAATGATCAGAAATAAATTAAGAAAAACAATTTCATTTAAAATTGAATTTAAAAGGACAAAAAATACAAGAATAAATTTAAACAAGGTGAAATACCTGTATACTAAAGCTATAGGCTTTAGAAATGGCCTATACCCCAGTTCTTGTATGCATAAATAAATAAATCTTTAAAAAAAGAAAAAATGAAAGGAAACACAAATAAATGGAAAGATGTTCCATGTTCATAGACTAGAATATTAAAATGTACATACTATCCAAAGCAGGCTATAAATTCAGTGCAATAAAGTAAATCCAATATAAAGAAACCAAATCAAAATTCCAATATAAAGAAACAATTCTAAAATTCATATATAGCAATAAAGTTTCACTCTTCTAAAAACGTATTAATTATTACTTACATCATTGCACCTGTCAAATTTTTGCCCTTACATGACTTTCAAGAGCTCCAATTTCAGGTCTTGAATTTTACATAATTAAAATCTGGATATTCATTTAAAAATTATGTTCTAGAAAGGCAACACACATTTACTCTCTAATAAGTCCTTTCACAACACATCAAGTTTCCTTCTTCTTTGTGTTCTGGAGAACTATGGATATTATAACCTTTCCAATCTGTCTAATAGTAGGACAAGATGACTTGTTTTAAATTGTGTATCTTTCATTACCGGGTAGCTGGCATGTCTTTTGTATACTTAACCAATACACTGACTTTTTCCATATGTCATTTTCTGGCCCATGTTCTTTGCACTTTCCCTTAGGGGTATTCTGCTTTTTCTTATTGATTTACTAGAGTTATTAATATCTGAAAGTCATTATAAATACAACAAATAATTTCCCAATTCATCATTTGACTTTTAACTTTCTTTATAATCTTTCACATATACTTTCTAACTAATACAACAGGAATTCCTCGGGGCCTCCCTGGTGGCGCAGTGGGTTAAGCAAGGCACTATGAAGCAAACCGCAGCCACTGCAGCAGGAGTTCGATCCCTGCTGCCGGCCTGGGAGGGGACCCACATGGCCTGGCAGACCTCTCCTGCCCCGCCCACTGCTGCCCTCAGCAGTGTACTTCTGTTGATCTGCCTGTTCTGCAATCCTCTCATCTCCCTGGACTCTGGCCTGTACCCCAATTCCTGTCTGCATAAATAAATAAATCTTTAAAAACAAAGAATTCCTTACTAAATCCCTTCACCCATTCAAAAAATTATTATTAATTATAGAATGTGAAGCAATCCAAAGAGAAATATTTTGTAAGAACTTAATTGATACTTCCTTTCTCATTCATTCCTGGCTTCTTGGATCAAGTGTGCAATGAGCAATTAGGAAATTAATGGTAATACAACAGTGATTCTGGCAAACTTGCTCCTGAATTATTTCAGGCACTAAATTTTAAAAATAAAAATGTCTTTAATTGTGTGGCTCACATGAAATTTAAACGAGGAAATAGAAGAGTCCATGGGTACGTCTCATTTCTAATTTCATTAATGACCCAAAATTCTTCTTGAAAAGACTTTTGAGATAGCATAAAGCCAATTTTCATGTTTCAGAAAGAGACCTACATATCTCAGGAAGCAGATAATTGCCACTGGATTTAGCAATCTGACCCACAATACAGAAATTTCTAATTAAAGTCCTCTTTTTATAATGCTAATCTTCCAGCCAAAAATTTCCTTGGGACATGTTATAATGAAGATAAAATGTACTAAGATTTTAAGTTAACCAGAGATCCCAGAGAAATCTAATAAACATTTTCATGAATGTTGACTGCAAGTAAATTTTATTATATAATATTCCTATTATATATAGCTCTCATCATAAGCATCATTATATCACAAATAACTAAACTAATAGAAATACATATTTAAAATGCTATTCTTCCAAATTTGGATTTGATATAGGTACAAGAGAACATGATTTTCTATAACTGAATCAGCAGGCAGATGATATGGAAATAAGAAGTCACATAATAATACTGTCAACTCATCATTATTCCTTTCAAAGATAATCTCTTTCCCCCAGGGTTTAATTTATAACATTTTCATAGTCAAAAAATTAATGCCTGCATTCTTGTGATAAGTTTACCATGGCCTAAAATACTTTCTATGAGTACTAATTATATGTTGGTTTCACAATTACTCTAAATTAATTACTGCTAAATAATATAGCTATTCAAAAGAATTTATCTTTTTCTTAAATCTATACAAGCTTAAGAGAGCAAGGTTTTCATTAAAATTAAACATTTTCATTAGATTTAAGACCCAACTACATTAGATTTATTACATACAGCAGGTCCTTAAATAGATCACTTTCTTCTAACACTGATGAGAAAAGGACAAATTCCAGGAGACACTGAGTAAAATTATACTGAGAATCTGGTTTCATTATCCATTGGTGATTGCAGACTCCAAGAAGCTATAGAAAATGGTAAGTGAGAATTTAGTGTATTTACCATGCAGCTGTCTATGTTGCTCTGCAAACTGGTAAGAAGTTCGTGCTGATTTACTAAGCATTATTCTATTTTACACTAATGTCACCCCTAGGCGAAACCACGAACTATGTGATTATATATTCTGATAGAAATTTGTAGCGGGAATAATTACACACAGAAATTTGCTAAGTATGTTTGAAAAAAATATCCATATAAAATGTTTTTAATCAAAGTTATCATACATTTTAGTTCTGGTGACTTTGAGTATGATTTCATTTAAAAGTGGAGTCCATAAGCTTAATTAAGGAATATTACAATACTGTCTAAAAACAAAATAAATTGCAATGAGCAATGAAACTGATAAAAGGAAATCAAATTACTTAATGAATGTAAAAACTATATAAAAACTACAGAAACAGTGAAAATATGGTAAATTTGCTTAAAACATTTACAATCATAGGACAGAATTTAGTAAATTTCAGCACACCAGACCCTACATCCAATAATTTCACTTTATGACCTTAGTTAAATGTGTCTAGAATTCCATTTCCTCATCTATTAAATGAAGAGACTAGTGACTGTTCCATCTACGTGATACTTTTCACATTAAATATCAGGTACAATTTCACTTAGGTTTGAAATTTCACTGAGATTGCAAAAATGCTACTGGTCAGGCATTGCAGAATGATTCTGTGATGCTGATGACCACAGACATTTGTCAACTCATTTATCAAGAGTCTGAAATTTTCAGATCTGTACAAGGTTGCCCAAAACAAGTAGAATCAGCAACGAGCAGAGCACTCATCATAAAACACCTGTTCGGTACCATAGTAACATTTTTTCCCTCAACTGATCTCTACTCCAGGAAATAGTCTTGTAAATCGTGGGAAATTATGTGTGTAAGATAGACCAAACCAGATCTCTCATCCTACATATATTTCTTCTTCTTACAAAGAAATAATGCATTTCTTCCTGCAGAGTTCAGTTTGTTAGCTCTCTTGAGTGAGAGTGGACTTGGGACTATGGAGCAAGTTATACTATGTGACTTCCAAGACTAACCCACAAGATATGGAACAACTTCTACTTGATATTCTGGATCAATTGTTCTTGGAATCAGTATTGTTTTTAATTAACACTGATTCACAATGCTGTTTGTGCTTTAGAGCTCTATGATCTCCCTCTTCAGGTGTTGTTATTACACCATATCCACCTCCAAAGCACTGACAGTCCATTATCACTGTCCATTGTGCCCCTCCCCAATTTGTTTTCTTTCCTTCACATTCTTCTCCCCCTCTGTAGACTCAGCTCTTCAGTGAGATTTTTTGGATTTGTTACTAGTTTGGCTTTATCTGATCCTCTGTTTGGTTTTTCTATATTCCACATATAAGTGACACCATCCAGCACTTCTCTTTCTCCTTTCTGACTTATTTTACTATAATGCCCCCCAGCTCCATCCATGTTGTCACAACAACAAGTTTATTCTTTTCAATAACCAAGTAATAGCCCACTGTGTACAGATACCATATCTTTCTAATACAAACATCTGATTTGTGGCATTAGTTTCCATAGCTTAGTCATTGTAAATGGTGCTGCAATGAACAGCAAAGTATGTTTTTCCTTTGAATTAGTGATTTTGTATTCCTTTTTAAAGAAGATTTATCTATTTATACAGGAGCTGGGGTACAGGCCAGAGTTGCGGGAGGTGAGAGGATTCACCACAGACAGAGCGGATGGCAGAGCAGGCAGATCGACTGAAGTACACTGCTGAGGGCAGCAGTGGGCGGGCAGGAGAGGTCTGCTGGGCCATGTAGGGCCCCTCCCTGGCCTGCACCAAGGATTAAACTCCTGCCGCAGTGGCTGCGGTTTGCTTTATAGTGCATTGCTTAATCCACTGCGCCAACAGAGAGGCCCTGATTTTGTATTCTTCAGAGAGATACCTAGGAGTGGAATTGCTGGGCCACATGGCAGATTCATTTTTAATCTTTTGAGAAATCTCCATACTGTTTTCTATAGGAACAGGGCCAGTCTACATTCCCAACAAGAGAGTAAGAGGGTTTCTTTTTATCCACATCCCCACTAATGTTTGTTTCTGTTCTTTTTGATATGGGCCTTTCTCATAGATGTGAGGTGGTATTTCCTTGTGGGTTTCATCTGCATTTCATGATCCTAATTGATGGACCTTTTTTTTCATGTGCCTATTGGATATTTGTATGTCCCTCTGGAGAAGCTCCTACTAGCTAGCTCTTCTGCTCACCTTTTCACAAATTGTATTCTTTTTGTTGAGTTGTATGAGTTCTTTGTAGATGTTGGATATCATCCCTTTGCCAGGTATATGGCATGTATATATTTTCTCCCACCCAATAGGATGTCTTTTGCTTTTAGTAACAGTTTCTTTCACTGTCCAGAATCTTTTTAGTTTGATATAATCCCAATCGTTTTATTCTCTTGTTTTCCTTGCTGTTGGAGATTAATTCACAAAGACACCTCTGAAGCCCATATCATGGAGTGTTTTTGTTCATGTGTTTTGTGGTTCCAGATCTTATACTCAAATCTTTCATGTATTTTTTTAGTTGATTTTTGCTTATGGTCTGAGATAGTGGTCTAGTTTCATTCTTTTGCACATAATTGTCAAGTTTCCACAGAAACATTAATTTAAGATAAGGTTTTTCTTTCTCCAGTTTACAGTCTTGATGAAATTCCAACATAAACCACCAGGCATGTGAGTGAAGAAGACTTCAACATGACTTCAGCCTCACCCACTGTCTTATTCCAATTCCTTGAGAAGGCCTTGTGTTCAAATAACCCCAATAATCATGAGAAACAATGACAAGAATGAGTGCTACTGTATGTCACTAAATTTTGAGGCAATCTGCTACATGGCAGTAACTGGAGAAAAAACAAGCACTACTGTATTACACAGGTGACTAAGAGACAAGCATTTATATCATACAGGAAGAGGAATCAGAATTCAAGATGAATCCTATCTTTAGCAACCCAGTTTTATGGCATCCTACCTCCTCACAGATTTTCTTTGGAAAAAAATATTACAGTAAACATTTTCCATGAATGTTCTTTAAGAGGCCAAAAATGAGCTGGGTAAAACATATTACATCCAGTTTGCATTAGGAGTTCTAACACATATTAATGGTTATAGCATATTAATGGTTATAATTAAGCCACCTGACATTTCTTAAAATTGTTCCACAGAGTGGCTAGGGCCCATGCAGTAATTATGTCAACCCACCAAGTTCCATAACATGTAATGAAATTGAATAAAGGGGAATTTTTTGATACCCCTATTTTACGTAAATAGACTCCATTTTTATATCATCCACAGCTTTACCTCTGGAATTATCTTTGGTATCAAGAGACAGATAGGAAAAGTCAGTTTCCAGCATGGGTAACTATCATCTTTTCCATCTTTTTCAGAAACTCCACTATCTTTTCCAAAAGTGAAAACAGGATTTCAGTTTCCAGATTTGGATTTAGGGTTATTTTTTTATGTTTATAACTTAATTACTACAATGCAGGGAAGCTGACCTTATCATTATGAACATTTCTTCCCCTTAAAATACTTATTCAGAGCCTGTTTTGTGAATAAGGTTTTTTTTTTTACATACACTGTGCATTAATTATTTTAGCTACCATGTATTGTTGAAATCATGTTCATTTTACAAATGAGAAAACCAAGTATAGAAAATGGTATGACTGGGTTGGGGGGAAGAGAGATTAAAACAGTAGGGATTGGATTTGTACTAGATTAGTTTCCTCTCATCCTTCTGTTCTCAGCTTAAGAGAAGGTTTAACTGTACTGTAAGCTATGGAATCCTCCTTCAACTGGAACATTGCATTGCAGCATTTTTTGAAAATGTCAACATTTTTTTGCTTCATCCACAAATTTTCTAACAATTCAGAGTCATTTTAAAATTAATTTTAAGGCATCTAGTTCTCTTTTCCAATCTATACAGATTAAGCTTCGTGAAAGCAAGGAGTCCTCCCATCACTTTCACTAAGAGTCTTAGCAGGGAGAAGAGTTCTAGTATCTAGTCTGTGCTCAATACATACCGATTAACAAAATGAGGAAAAGTTACAATTCTAATTTTAGGATGGCTGAGTAAAAAATGACTCTTATTATAAGAATATTATGTACCTGACATTGAGAATTCTAAAAGACTTCAGAGAGTATTAATTAGCTAGTGGGTTTCTTGTACTGCTTTCTATTTTATAGATCAAACTTGAAGGGGAAGCATGAGTCTGCTCAAAGTAATATTTATTTCCTATATGCTTTCTAAAGATCCCACTAGTTTCAAAATACTGCTTGGAAATCTTCAGTGTACCCATCTTTAGAGTTGAGCTCAAACGTAACAATTCTGTTTCTAGGTCACTTGTTCAGTCACATCAGAAAGTATAAAGGCTTCCATGAAGCAGATCAATGGTGCTTTTAATCTAAGGTGTGCTCCCCTACTGACTGACTTTGCACTCTGTGTTTGCAATTCTTCAGTGCAATCTGCTTTGGTCCCACAGACAAGTTGTGCTGGGAGGGGATGATGGCAGAGACAGTGAAAACGCTCCTTTCCCCTACCTCCTCCCTAGCAGGGACACTGTGTCTAAAACCACTTAGAGAGGCTTTTTATCAGCTTTAGAAGGAAGCATTGCTATATTCCATTTTGCATGGTTTCAAGATGATTTCTTAGTAACATGTGAACTAAAAAACACATTCTTTCCTTAGTCCTTTACCTATGATATTAGCTCAGGAGGTTGCCACACTTTATACAAGTTTTGATTCAAAAATGTGTTTAACCTGGAGTCACTGCTTCAGGCAGAATAGGCCCCAGGACTAGGCCTTTGGGCCACGCTCCTTCCCAGGGCTCAAAGCCATCAAAACCAGGCCAGGAGCCACGACTCCTGGTTGGGGTTGACTCCATTCGCTTCCCTACATATCCCCAGCTCTCTCTAATCCACAGGAAACAGGCCTGGAGGCACCACTCCTGGGAAATGCAAGGTCCTCACACATCAGTCCCCTGCCCGAGCACACTTCTAGCCCTCCTTACTACTGGAACCAGGCCTGGAAGTGCTGTGGGGAGGACCCTAGCACCCCTCTAGCTCTCACAGAGCCCCAGCAGCAGGGCCCACCTTCAGGCAAACACACATAACAGTGGGAAAGGAGGACCATCCACAACAAAAGCCCCAACTACAACAGAGCAAAACCAAAGCAAACAATGGGAGGACTGATATGCAGAGTGATGTTAGCTTGAAATCCAGGCTAAGAGGACTAAAATGTTACCAGTAGTAATTCATAGGAATAATTACTAGAGTTTTAAAACTATAAATCTGATAAAATAATTATTAAAGAGTGAATTACTGGAACTTGAGAGTGGAGTTAAGCAGCCAGGCTGGCTATAAAACTATAGAGAGGTGAGTTATTTTGCTTTTTTTTTTTTTTTGAAGATATTATTTTTTTTGGAAGCCTTTTTTTTGGGGGGGAGCTATTTTTTTTTGAAGTCATTTTACTTAACTTGGTGTTAGTTTTTAATCCACTATTGCTTAGAAGATTTGGTAGGATATTTACGAATTTGTATTTTTTTCTTGGGATTATTACTATTTTATTTTTTTTTACAAAATAAAACTTGTTAATAGCTTTTGTTACATGTATTTAAAGTTGGGACTTATTATAAAAGTCTTTTGAGCGTGCGGGTGAGAACCCAGTGAGGGGAAACCCATTTTATATTAGGGTTGCCTTGTAATAGTTTGGCGCCCAATGTGTAGTCCTAAATAAATTACACAGATGGGTGTATGGACTCCAACCCCCACTCCAGACCACCAGTGTTCCAGAACCACAAATCCTATAAAATAACTATCAAAGAGTGAATCACTGTAACCTGAGAGTGGAGTTAAGTAGCCAGGCTGGATATAAAACCAGAGAGGTGAGCCATCTCTCTTCCTTTGAAGCCATCTCACTTAACTTGGAGCCAGCTCTCAACATGCCATTGTTTAGAAGATCTGGTAGGATATTTACGAATTTGTAGCCCTCTCTTTCCCTTGGGATTATTACTATTTTATTCCCCTTCTTTCACAAAATAAAACATGTTAATAGATTTTGTCACATGTACCTAAAATTGGGACTTATTATAAAAGTCTTCTGAGCGTGCGGGTGAGGACCCAGTGAGGGGAAACCCATTTTATATTAGGGTTGCCCTGTAACATAATGGTTAGGTAAGAACCAATTAGATATGCCGGAGTTCAGGAAGATGGAGTCAAACATGGCTAGATGGAGTTAAGCTTGGGTGAAAATAAATGTGAGAGAAAACCTGTGGACCCAAGGGCAAATAAGAGGTCAGCTTTAACTACAATGAACTGGAGGCTATGGTAAAAGAGTTATGTGTAGAAATTACTGATCAGTACATAGATGAAACTGTAGAATTAAGTATGGCCTGATTATTTTTCTTCTGCATTGTTTCCACTGGGCCATTTGGGATAAAGCTAAAGTTGTGAGTATGAGCTGTACATAAACAGACACAAATGTTGAGGCTGTGAACACGTTACACATAGTATGTATTTCCTTTTTATTTCTTCTGGTGTGAATATCTGCATGCCATTTCTAGCTAGAGCGTATGAATTATTTTATATGTTTAATAACACTGTGCTTTCTAAATATGTCATCCAAAATACATGCAGAGAAGCCTCCCTGGTGGCACAAGAAGTGCACTATGAGGCATCTGCAACCACTTCAGCACAAGTTTGCTCCCTAGCCAGGGACAGGAGCCACATGGCATGGTAAACCTCTCCTGCCTCACCCACTGCTCCCCTCAGCAGTGTTTCAGTCAATCTGCCTTTTCTGATCCCCAATCTGTCTCTGGCAAATACTCTCATCTCCCATACCTCTGCTCTGTACCCCAATTCTTTTTTTTGTTTTGCTTTTCAAATGTTTTATTTACTTATATTGATGCATACAAAGCTGGGTACAGGCCACAGTAGCAGGAGGTGAGAGGATTCACCAGAGACAGAGTGGGGAAAAGAACAGGCATATCCACTGAAAGACACTGTTGAGGGCAGAAGCAGGCGAGGCAGGAGAGGTCTGCTGTACCACGTGGGTCCCCTCCCTGACCGGGGATCGAACTCATGCTGCTGTGATGCAGATGCTTCACAGTGTGGCACTCAACCTGCTGTGCCACCAGGGAGGCCCTGTACCCCAATTCTTATATGCATAAATAAGTAAATCTTAAGAAAACTTAAAAAAAAAACAAAAATCTTTAAAGATAACTTGTTTTTCTTTAACTTTAGTTCTGAAAAGGCCTCTAGTAGCGTTTTTCTGTTTTTCCCCTTTCTTATTACAAGAGCCAATTTTATTGCCTGATAAACTTATTATTTTTTGTGATATCTCATAGGTTTTTATAATACGGGGAATGCTTCTATACATATGGTTCTACATTTTTTATGTTTTCTAACTATTATAAATATTCAATTTCACAAATGCATAAATTATTTATCTGTCCTGCTGGCAGTTAGGTACACTGGCAGGTTGACAGTTACTGTTCTTCAGACATAGAAGAGGAGAGCGCTCTTTTTCTTTCCAATGGTTTTCAATATTTACAAATATGAAAAGATGAAGGAAAATGGTGATGAGAAAGAAGTAGACTCTCTTGGCTGATCTGGCTGGAAGTTTCACAGAGTAGGACATCAAAGCGGTACAGAAGTCATGACACCTGGTTTGAGTCCCAATCCTGCCAGTTACTCTGGCCCTGCTTAAACAGCCCTTTATTCCATTTAAATTCTTCCTAATTTAAAATGATTCTAGTAAAAATCGGGCCTCCCTGGTGGCACAATGGGTTAACACACTATGAAGCAAAACCACAGTCACTGCAGCACGAGTTCGATCCCTGCCGCAGGCCAGGGAGGGGACCCACCTGGCATAGCAGACCTCTACTGCCTCGCCCGCTGCTGCCCTCAGCAGTGTGTTTCGGTCAGTCTGCCTGTTCTGCTCCCCACTCTGTCTGGTGAATCCTCTTACCTCCCGCAACTCTGGCCTGTGCCCCAGCTCTTGTATGAATAAATAAATCTTTAAAAAAATAAAATGAGTCTAATAAAAACCATCCCACCAATTTACTGCACTGGCCAAGAGAGATAAGTATTCAGAAGGCTTTTTAAAACAGCAAATGCTAGACTGAGTGGAGGCTCGTTCTTTGTTCTGTCAAGATTTCCAGGGTGGTGTTATCCTTACAGCATTACAGGAACATAAGCAATATATGGGTAACTTTCCAAAGCCTGATTACTTTGTGAGCTTCTAGAGAGAAGAGCATATTATCTGGGGCTCCAAATGGTTATTGAATCAATGTGGGGCACAATATTTGTGCCCCAAGCTATGCAAGGAACACAAAGATATTGTTTTTGGAGAAAGAATTAAGTATGGCCGATTTATGTGGTTTCTTTCTGCATTGTTTCCAGCATGAGACTGGATAGCTTCATGTATCTCTGAAAGGAAAATGAGGCTCATGTATCATCAACAGAGAAAGAAAGGAACCACCTAATAGTTGGGGGCAGCTGAGATAAACCCACATGATATTAATCTATTGTTAGCTGGAAGGCTATGGATGCCTTCACTAGATTTATATGCCATGGTAGAGTAGCAGGCAGAAGCTGTCCCCAACCACCCCCAATGATGTCCATGTCCTAGTTCTAGAACCTGTGAGTGATACTGAATGACAGGCCTCCCGAATTGTTTACACAGACCTTCCCACAAGCCTACACTATGGCTTGTGGATTACTTTGAATTGCAGTTGATCAAGGCACTACAGGGTCTTGGGGTAACTTTAAGCTCTTGCTTAACTACCTAGAAGAATGAAAACTGGAGATATTACTCAGAATTAAGATTTTCATCAGAAATAACCCTTCTAGCAGAGAACCCTATCTATATGGCAGGGCAGATATCAAATTACAGACCATCTGGTCTTCCTTACATAAGTCGCACTCTTTTCTCTCCTTGAAGTCCCAGGCCCTTCTCCCGTTCCTTAGCTCAAGATCTGTAACTTCATTTTGGCCCATGGTCTTTAGAATCTATACCCACGTAGATCTGCCATGTTAATTAAATATCTTAGGGTAGAAATCAAACACAATCCAAGATTAACAATGATAGAAGAAAGTTAATTAACAAAGAAAAACCCTCTAGACGGTGGAAAAGACAGAGAAATAGATTCTCCCCTTAAGCCTCCAAAAGGAAGCCAGTTCTCCTGACACCTTCATTTTAGCCCTGTGAGACATATACTGAACTTCTGAGCTACAAATCTGTAACATAATAAATTTGTGGGTTTTTATTTATTTTTATTTATTTATACACCTCTGGCCTATACACTGCCTTTTTAAAAAAAATCTTATTTATTATGCATATAGAGCTGGGGTATAGTACAAAGTTGCAGGAGGTGAGAGGATTCACTAGAGACAGAGTAGGAAGCAAAACAGGCAGATAGACTGAAGTACACTGCTGAAGGGAGCAGCAGGTGAGGCAGGAGAGGTCTGCTGTGCCTTGTGAGTCCCCTCCCTGGACCTCCTTGGGATTGAACTGGAGCTGAAGTGGCTGCGGAAGCCCCATAGTGCAATGCTCAGCCCCTTGCGCCACCAGGGAGCCCCAATTTGTGTTATTTTAAGTCACTAAATTTGTGGTTGTTTGCTACAGTAGGAAGAGAAAACAAATTTATACATTAATTATCAGTTAAGAGGATGAGGTCATGAAAGAAAAATATGCTTCTATTCACATTGACTGAGTGGAAGTATTTTGATGTGTTACATGTAGATAAGTCCCTCATTTTAATTTCTCTTGAATCCACTCCAGTCAACAACAAACAAAAAGCGCACATTCCCCTGAAATTTTTCTTTTCAAAGTGAATAGCTAGAGGGAGCATATAGTTTATTGTCCAAAAACAGCACAACTCTGAGAGTAAATCGAGTTATTATTAGATTTGTTAAATCCACTGTGAGAAATGCTATATATTGGGATTCCCCAAGGACCCGAGGCCAATGACATTTTACTGGTTAACTATCAAGCTCAATGTTTAGTGTAATTTCTGATTGCACTAATCAGAAATATTTCACACAATTAAAATACTCTCCTTTCCCTGAAATACTTTCTTCTTCTGGTTTCCAGAATACCACATCTTTATTTCCCCCTTCTCGTTCTGGCCTTCCTTTCACCCTCTTTGCTGACTCAGTATCCAAAAAGTTAGGATCTCTTATCTATCTAATTCTACTTCCTTTCTAAGTGATCTCACCCAGGTAAATGGCTTTAAATACTATCTATGTTGATGACTTCCAAATTGTTTATCTTCAGTTCTGATCCTACAGTTCCTGGGCTATGGATAGTAAAGTCTCAAAAGCATCTCAAGAGTAAGACATTCAAAACTAAGCTCCTCAACTTACTCCTCAATCAGTGCTTCCCACAGTTTACCCTACTTGGTGGCAACTCCATTCTTTCAACTGCTTCAGGCAAAAACCTTGTAGGAACCCTTAGTTCCTCTAATTCTTCCATAATGCACACTCACTGTGTGTGTGGAGAACAACCTTGATGCAATGGTAGCCTAAAAAGTATTGTCATTTCAGAAATAATGAAGCAGAAAGATCATTGGTCAAATTAATTGTTCTAAGTTCATCACTTCAGCCATTTAAAATCATATAGCAAGAGGTCAGGTGAAACAGATGGGTGGGGATGGGGAAAGGTCAAACAGAAGGACGGCACTAGTTACACCTTATGTTATACAACCTTCATGTTTTGCTATATTAGTGTCTCCTGCAGATGGGGTGAATGGAATCACAGTAGTAGAAAGCCAGTGTTAGTTACTATGAAGAAGAGAACTGAGGCTTATAGTTAGATAAATAAGAATCTGAACCCAGTCTCTGACAATTACTGGTTAAGCCTCAAAATTTGGATTCAATTGGCCAATTTGAAAAGGAGACTAAAGTCATTCTAGCCTAAGGGGATTATAAAAGCTAAGATAGGAAATGTCTTGGCACTTATGGAGAACAAATGATTTAATTTGGTTGGAGGAAAGAAAACATGAAAAAGAGTAAACTAAGAGTGAAAATACAAATTGTGGGGCCTCCCTGGTGGCATAAGAGATTAAGTCACAGCACTATGAAGCTATCCACAGTCACTTTAGCACAAGTTCGATCCACGGCCAGGGAGCTGACCCACATAGTACAGCAGACCTCTCCTGTTTCACCTGCTGCTCCCCTCAGCAGTATATTTCAGTCAGCCTGATAGTTCCATTCTCCACTCTGTCTCTGGTGAATCCTTTCACCCCCAGCACCTCTGGCCTGCACCCCAGTTATTATATGTATAAATAAGTAATAAAATTTGTCAAAAAAGAAAATACAAATTGCTGCTATGCAGCTTCTTGATAAGATTTAGGAGAGTACACTCATTACCTCATAAAAGAAATTAAAGACATTTTTGTGAGTGAAATTATTAGAGTTGTTAATAAGGGAATTTAACCTGATTTAGAGGGAGTTAAGCTAAATGTAGTGATAAGATTGCAAATCAGTTTCTTTCACATGGAAGACATAAATCAGAGAGCATGTATAGATACTGAGGGGATATAACCTAATGGAGGAATGCTGTGAGGAAGTAACTGACTTTATATGCTTCACTATTTAATATATCATCAATACAGAAAGTATCTGTGAAATACATAAGTCTCAATGACTGCTGAGTAATATTCTCATTTACATAATGAAAAACAGACAAGAAGTAGGTTTTTCAGCAATTAAACAAAGTCCACTTCAGGACATATCAGGTTTCAGACATCAACATACAACAAAGTCTGGAAACATACCAAAGAACTAAAAATGGAAATGTGACTAAAACTCACAAAATATTGGAAGTGGTGACAACATAGCTAAAATAGTAGTCTACTTACAGCTTGAAGCTAGGAGATTAAATCATACTGATAAAAGAAATTGTGTACAAATTAAAGGGTCCAGGAGGCTTCCATGAGACTATGCTAAGGGAATTGGAAGAGAAGGAGCCAGATAATGGCAGATACACAGAACAGTCAGATACAGGGAAGAACCCGCTGAGTCTAGAGGCTATGTGAAAAGTATTTCGAAGATGGTATTTCTATGTGAAAAGTGTTTCACAGAAGTCTTGAGAGATGGAAAGAAGACATTTGATTTTGTTGACAAACTATATTTTTGAATAAATTATGAAGAAAGCATAGACTACAGAAGGTGGCCAGTGAGAGAGTCACATAATAGTGTATCGATAAGAGAAAGAGGATAGTGTTTTTGGGAAGAGGTGTTTTGCACATAGATGCGTGTAACTTTAGGCATTTGGGACAGAGGCTCCAGGAGAGAGAGGGAAATTGAGGGTAAAACATATACTGGGTATTTTTCATATAATATTAGGAATAGGAGGCATGATCAAAGTCATAAAAACAGGAATTAAGTATTACTATAAAAAGAATGTCCTCCATTCAAGGATGAATAGCAGCTAAGTGATACAAAGAGGGAAATTTATCAGTTCACAACATATATATTTCTTCTTGGAAAATTATGACAGGAACTCATTTATAGGCAGTAATACTAAGGGAGGTCAGACTGTTCCATCAACATATTCACAAAATGCAGCATATAAGTCAGATTTTCCAAATTTGGGAAAGATTATGACATCTGGTATTCCTACGACACTTGACCTTTGAAGACAATTACTTTTATGTTTTCCAAATGGGACAGTCACCTGCATAGTTACCTCCCCATAAGGAAATGTGAATGAATCCCTGAAATGTAATCCAATCTAGCCTGTCTAGAGTTCTTTTTAAGTCACATTTTATCATTTACCATTAATTTACACTCCTGTATAGTTTGGAGAGCACAGTCCTGCACCTCGATATGTGACGTGCTTCACTTAGTCCCACCGAGCTCTGTGCCAATGCTCTTATCACATTTACCTCTCTATCCCTTCCTGCCTCTCTCCACAACCTCCAAGGGGCAACAAAGGCTCAGCTCCATTGAGAAATTCTCTAGAAAGAAAAATTCTCAGTAAATAGTAAATTCTTACCAAATGCAGTGAGTTAAACCTAAGTACAAATAACAGCATCTTCTGATATGCTTACTTTAGTGTTCTAAGTGTTTAGAAACAGCCAAAAAATCCTATTCCCTATCAAGTGTGATTCATGCTTTCCCTTTTCAATAGCAATGACTGTGGTTTATTTCAATGGTTTATGCTAACTGTAACAGGAAAGAAAATTTGTTGACTTTTGTGACATATTTTATAATATTTAGGCAAAAGTAGAGTGAACAGTCTTTCAAAATTAAGTCCATTTACAGTTACTTAATTAACAAGTCATACCTGAGCTATGCCTTAATGAGGTGGTAATGAGGGGAAAATGTGCTGCCAGAATAGACATTGGAGAAAACCTTCTGGAAAAGGTAGCTCAATATAGTGATAATGAAGAGGAAAGAGACATATCTTTCTCTTGCTTCCATTCCTTTATTTTAGGACATACAAACCTATTATTTAAGTCATGGAGGTTTCAAAAGAAGGGTGGCAATAAGACGAGACTTGAAACTTAAATATGTTATGATGTACGGTAACCAAAATGAAGAAAAGAACCGAGACAGTCAGCAGGCTAAGAGGAGAAGGGAGAGGAAAAGGGGGGTGGGTAACACCTATGATGGGGATGAGCAGCACCTCCCAACTCTAAGTGTTCTTATAAGGATTTTTTATAAGTGTTCTTATAAGGATTTTACTAAGCTCAGATAATGAGCACACGTGGCATGCAGTAAGCCACTCAGTAACGTGCGGCAGAATATTATTATTTATTGATAATGAGGAAACTGATTACATTTCTTGTTCAGGATTATACCGCTAACCTTTACAAAAATGCAGATAGGAATTTAATTGAAGATGAGGCTGAATCACTCAAACTTTCTCACCCAGTCTCCTTCATTCAGCTTTGCAAGCAAACTAGCCAAGGAGAGAGGGCATAACCAAGCTCTGCAATAGGTTTCACTGGGAGAATCATTCAGTGCTAAGGATTTTCAGTTGTATACATCAACTTAATACGCTAAATAAATCACTAATTAAATATAACCACTACCTTAAAATATCAATGAGTCTAAGGAGCGCCTACCTTTTCAACAATAGGATGAGATCTATAATTTCTAAATTCCATTCACATTATAGTTCAGATAAATCACTGCCTCAAGAACACTTCAAATTGTTCAACTAAGCATAATAAAGTTTTCTTTAAAAGGAAATTTGAACAATTCTAGCACATTTCATTTACAAGTACAAGACTATAACCCCTTTAATTTTAAATTTTTTTCTGCAATACTGTAATTGTAGAAAACTTCCCTTTCTTATGTGGAATGTATTAAATGTTGCATAGAATCTGACCTGGTTTTCATGTGACTTCTTAAATAAATAGTACAAACTCTGTTACATACATATTTAAATTAGAAAAATTAAGAGATCATATTAAGAATTTTAGATACATTTTTCTTACCTAGTACATAAACACATTTTATATAATGGCATTATAAGTCATATACTGAAAAGGTATTTGTAAAAATTCAACATTCATTTATGATAAAAACCTTCAAAAAAAACTCAGAATACATAGAACATACCTCAAAATAGTTCAAGCCACATATGAAAAACCCACAGCTAATACCACTGTCAATGGTGAAAAACTAACATCTTTTTCATTCAGAGCTGGTATAAAAGAACATGTCCACTTTCACCACTACTGTTCAACACAGTACTGGAAGCCCTAGCTAGAGAATTAGTCAAAAGAAGGATCTCAAAAGAATCCAAATTAAGGGACAAGAATTAACTACCATTTGCAGATTGAATGATTACATACATGCATAGAAAATACTAACAATGCCACTAAAAATAATTGAAAAACTACATCAGTTCAGCACAGTGGTATGTTAAAAAAATCAATATACAAAAATCAGCTGCCATTTTATATACAATGAAACAGAGAACTAAATCAATAAAACAATCCCATTTATAATTTTATCAAAAAGACTTAAAAACCTAATAGTAAACCGAACAAAGGAGGAGCAGGACCTATATAATGAAAACACTAAGACATTGTAAAAAAATTTTAAAAATAAAATAGATGACACAAAGAAGAAATATTCCCTGCTCATGGAAGAATTAATTTTGTCGAAATAACCATATTACCCAAAGCAATATACAGATTTAATGCAATCCCTATGAAAATTTCAAAGGTATTCTTCAAAGAAACAGAACATTATTAAAACTTAAATTGAACCACAAAAGACCCCAAATAGTCAAAGTAATCCTGAAAAACAAGAGGAAGAATGATGTTATCATACTCCCAGACTTCAAGCTATTATACAAAACTATAATAATCAAAACAGTATGGTACTGGAACAAAAACTAACACACAGACCGATGGAATAGAACTGAAAGATCAAAAATAAACACAAAACCACACAGGCAGTTAATTGGTAACAAAGGAAGTAAAAGCATATATTGAAGAAAGGAAAGTCCTCGTCAAGAAATGGTGCTGGGAAACTAGACAACCACATACAAAAGAATCAAACTAGACCACTATCTCAGACAATAAACAAAAATTAACTCAAAAACAGATAAAAGACTTTTAGCTAAGACCTGAAACTATAAAAGACAGAGGAGAAAACACAAGCAGAATATTCCAGGACACAGGCTTCAGAGTGACTCTGTAGATTCATCTCCAATAACAGGAAAAACAAAAGAGAATATAAACAATTAGAACTACACTGAACTAAAAGTCTTCTGCACAGCAAAAGAGATTATCACTAAAACAAAAAAACATCCTACCGAATGGGAGAAAATATGTGCACATCATACATCTGACAGGAGGCTGATATCCAAGATCAACGAAGAACACATATTACTCAACAAAAGGAAAACAAATAACCCAACCAAAAATTGGGGAGAAAAGCTAAACAGGCACTTCTCCAAAAAAGACATACAGATGGCCATCAAGCACAAGAAAAATTAATAATCATCGCTTATCATCAAAGGAATGCAAATCAAAACCACAATGAGACGCCATCTCATACCAGTGCAAATGGCCATATCAAAAAGTCAAGAAACAAGTACTGGCAAAAGTATAAAAACGGACACTCTTACACAGTTGGTAGGAATGTAGACTGGTCCTGCCCCTATGGAAAATAGCATGGAGTTTTTTCAAAAGATTAAAAAAATGAACCCTCCATATGATCCATAAATCCAATGCTAGGTAACTACCTGGAGAATGCAAAGAAATGCTAATTCAAAGAGGTATGTTCACTACTATGTTTGCTGCTATACTATTTACAATAGCCAAGGTATTATGGAAACAATTTATGTGTTCAAAGTCAGATGAGTGGATTAGAAAGATGTGTTATTATGCACTGTGGAATATTACTCATCCAAATATATATGTAGAACTAAGGCTACCAGAGATAGCAGAGAGAGGGCAAAATGGGGAGCGGGTACTGTGGGCTATGGTGAATGACTTTGGGTGTCTTTGTGGTGGGTGTGGTCTTACAATAACACTTGAATGGGGAGATCCTATACCTCTAAATTATGTTACTGTAAATCAATGTTAACTCAATAAAAGTTTTAGAAGGAAACATAAAGTATTAACAACTTAAAAAATTATAAAGCAGCTATGTAGAGTATATATTTTGCTTATACACTAGCTATAAAGAAAAACATCCCCAAAGTGTGTAACTAGTATATTTCATGTATTTATCCTATATTTTTATTTTTTAATTAATTAATGAATGCACTTTTTTACAGTGTTTGCTTTCTTTTCTCAGGTGTAGTTCCCACAGAATTTATTGGATCAAGAAGATGTGGTGTCAAGGACAGACTGGGGACACCTGGTGGGGAGGGGAGGGGGAGGGTTGAGGGAAGATGGGAACACGAGGGACTGAGGTGATGGTGCACTGGTGAGATGGTGATGGGGAATACATGGGGATTTCAATTAATGGCAAGTATAGTAAATTTTAAAATATTTTAATAAAAAAAAAGAAAATCAACCTTCTAAAAAAAAAAGAAGATGTGGTGTACACACACACACACACACACACACACACACAACAATGGAATACTATGCAGCAATCAAAAAGGATAAACAATGCCATTCGCAGCTACAAGGATGGAGACAGAAAGGATAATGCTCAATGAAATAAGTCAGAAAGAAAAAGAAAAATATCCTATTCTTTTAAAAGCTAAAATATGTAAACTTTTATTGAGCTTCATATTTTTCTATAACCACTGGTAGCCTTTGTAAAAGAAAAGCTAACGAGTAGCCCCCGTCCCTTATCCACAGGAGACATGTTCCAAGATGCTCAAGGATGAAACCATGGAAAGTATCAAACCCTATAGACCTATATATACACTGTGTTTCCTCCTACATATAACTAGGTATCATAAAGTTCCATTTATAAATTAGGGAGAGGAAGAGATTAACAATAATCAATAACAACATAGGACAATAATACAGCATAATAAAAGTAATATGAATATAATGTGTCTGTCTACTATCCCTGCCCCAATATCTTCATTGTCTTCACTTTTGAATGCAAAATATGGATAAAGGGGGACCATCACAATTCTATAATGAAAGTACAAATCACTATTCAGAGAATCCCCTGTTCATGAAGAATCAACATATGTTAAATTTAGAGAAGTCCCAATAACAAAAGAGCATCATGTGAGAGTATCAAATACTAATGGGAACTACGAAAATTCTCGAGTGACCAAAAAAGGCATTGCAAAATTAAAACAAAGGAAAGTCATGTTAGATTATCTGGACTGAAGGAATTCTTTGGTTTGGAACAGAGAGTAAATGTGAACACACCTGTGAATGAAATGGGCCCCGAGCGGCGTCAGAGGTGGTGACATAAGCAGCCTGTGTGTAGGCATAGCTCTTGAACCGAGGCTTAGGAGAGGAAGGAGTTCGTTCGTAGCCCTGTGCTAGACTGACTGTGATCTGCAGACAGAGAAGGATTAGGGGAAGGGACAGAGAGGAGGAGGAGATGACATTAGTAACCCTGAAAGGATGGCTTTCCAATGCACTAGGAAAACGAACAGTAAACGGAAACAGTGATAAGAAAAGTTTGATCCTGAGTACAGAGAAGTGATATTAGAAATGGGTAGACTTCAAGAACTGAGGTGTTCAGTGTTGTTTTGGAAAGCAAGTAATCAGGAAAAGCATAAGGCTGAGATTTAACTCTAAGGATTCCACACTGACACAAATCCAACACTAATATGGGACAGTGCTCTTCAATCTGGCAGAAACAGGCATCCAAAAGCAATTTTCTCTGAATCCAAAGTAAACAAAACCAGAATTCATCAGGTCAATACCCTGGAAAGGACTGACGCTTTCATAAGCTAAATATAGAACCAGCTCAGTAGAGTGAGAAAATTAGGCCTATGAGCTTTCCATGCCTTCAGCAGAAATTTTGCAAAAGGCTGTTTCATCACTGTTTATGTTGAAGAAAGAATAAGAAAACATCCCAAATACTCGCTGCTGGACGGAGGGAAAGCCATGTAATGGAAGAATCCCACTAGGTTCTGTACAATAATATAATAAAAATCTTTATTACATATTTTGCTCACTTACCTTGTATTTAAATAGACCATTCTTCTCTTATCAAAAATGTTACCAAGGATAATAAAATTTGTTAATGCAATAGTGGGTTGCCGCCAAATTAAGAAATATTATTATTTTTTAAAGATTTATTTATGTATGCATACAAGAGCTGGGGTACAGCTCAGAGTCGCGGGAGGTGAGAGGATTCACCAGACAGAGTAGGGAGCAGAGCAGGCAGACTGAGTGAAACACACTGCAGAGGGCAGCAGCAGCGGGCACAGCAGAAGAGGTCTGCTGCACCATGTGGGTCCCCTCCCTGGCCGGCAGCAGGGATCGAACTTGTGCTGCAGTGGCTGAGGTTTGCTTCACAGTGTGTTGCTCAACCCAATGCGCCACCAGGGAGGCCCAAATTAAGAAATATTATTAAACAGAGCACTTAACTTTTGCTCTTGCTCTGATACTTTCCTCACTGTTCTGGTTAAAGGAAAGTTTAATATAAATATATTTCATAACATTTTTTCATGATGGAGATGTAATATATTTGGTGTTCCACATTCCTCTAATAAGGTACATATTAATAGCAGAGTATTTTAATAAGGCACTGTAAAAATGATAATCCATGGCATCAGATAAAATGTAGGTTTACGGAGTCCGTCTTCCTCTCTCTCCATATGTATGTGTGGGTGTATATACATACATGTACATACATAAACACACACATAAGTAAACATATTCCACTACAGTCATACAACACATGTGTATACATGTTGATATGTGATGTTACATCCATAGATATGAGATGTGTACAGATAGCTAAAAATGTATATAAAATAGAAAATAACTTTGATATATTTGCTCTTTTTAGACATTTTACCTGTTGAGAATAGTGCATTTGATGATGTAATTGAAAATGTTCTTCCTTCGTAACTCTCGATGGCCTTGGCAACATTTCCACTTCCTGGATGGCTTCGATGCTGACTTGTTGAGGCAACACTTGGAACAGCGAAGTGATATACATTAAGATGGACTTCTTATCTGGATAAGCGGTGGCAACATCTGTAAGCACATTAACACCAAACATCAATTTGTGGTTCTATATTTGCATCTGTGAGAAGGGACTGAACAAATCAATGCTACAGGAAGAAGACAGATTAATGAGCACTCGGTTGTCCAGGAATGTCCTCCAGAGACTAATTAGAACATGATAATCAGGCCTAAAACATCCTTCCAATTTGGCAGGCCAATGAGATGAGCGCTAAAGTTAATTTCTTTTCCTTGTTCACGTAAAACTTCATTCCGTAATACTTTTTTCCTAAGTCAAATTGCTAAAATAGCCCATTTAAGAGAATGGTTTTCATTGGACAAGAAACAAAAATAAAAGATTACATCTTCCTTTTCATGGATGGTTATATTAGCATGCCAATTAAAATGGCTCACGGTAATTAAACAATTACACAAAAGAGCTTAATGTGTTGACTTCCAGTAAGAAAAGCCTACACCTCCTAAACAAATTTTTGCTGGTTATTAAGTATGTAAAGAGCAAAATATGTCTCTGTGTTAAACTGAACCATGTATTTCCACAATAAAAATAACAATATACCATATGTATAATGATTGGTGATATTCCTTAAGTATATTAAAAATGTGTTTACATTATGTTGCATCTGTTAAAGTCAGATGTCGCTTTCCTTTTCAGACTGTAGAGCTAAATTTAAGAGTCCTTCGCATAAATTTGATCTAACATTATGTCCTTTGCCATATCCAGGGAATGAAAGAAACCCAGGATTTAAAGCCAGTAATAATTTGTAATAACACGCATAGTAAGTGGCAGCTCCTTCAAAAGGTCCTTTTGCTACTTGGCATTACAATTTACCCACTGCACTCATTCCAGGGAATCAAGGCATAAAAACAACATGTGAAGTGTAGGATTAATCCCAGAAGTGTTAAAACATACATCCTGGCAAGAGACCAAGGCAACTTTGGACCCATGTGCAAGGTATTTTTTCTTGCCATAAATTTATCTCAACTTAGCTAGTCTTAAAAGAGCTGTTTTAAGTTATAGATGTATATTCCAGACAGGTGTTCTGATTATGAACAAAAAAGGTGAGCATCAAATCTCAAGTCTGCTAGCATAAAAGGAGCTCGAACAGGTCACTGAGTCCATCCCTTCACAAGTGCAGGAACATGATTAATCAGAGCAACTATTTTTAAAGTATTTTTAAAAAGAGGTACAGAGGAGGGGAAAGGTAAGGAATGTTCCTTGGTCTGCTTCTATTCACAGTATAATGCAGTATTCCATTTTTAATGTGCATATGAATCACCTGGGAGCTTTTTAAAATCAGAATCAAGTTGGATTCAGTAGGTCAGGGTGGAGTTGATGGTCTGCATTTCCCATAAGTTTCCTCCCAATTGGTGCTGCAGCTGCTGGCTTGAAGACCACATTTGAGTAAATAAGTAGAAACAAAGTTACAAAGAAACAGACTGCTATGTCATCTACTGTTTTATTGTCTTAGTCTTTTTCCCCCCCAAATACACTAATTGGACACTTAAATGCACAAGGCTAAGAGTTACAAAGCCATGTGATGCATATTCTCTGCTCCCTAACTAGTCATTAACCAACAAATGGCAACAGTAACACTTTGCAAGTATGTTTTAAGGAAGAATGAATAGACACTTTGTGCATAAACACCCCTTTCAAAAACAATCTCTGACTTAACTTTGACATTCTGTATCTAAAAATCTCCCTTTCACTTGATAATTCTTTTTCAAGTGTCCCTTGTATGGAAGATACTATCCTTTTTACCATGTCTTAAAGCTCTAGTTCTTCTTTCTCACCAAGTCACTAGTCAGTTTTATCTATGATGAGCATAACTTAGAATTTGTTTTTGAGTGTACTGAATAAAACAGTGCTGTAAGAAAGGCTTTTAATTAAAAAAGGGTGACTGATGCCTATTTATTGTTCTATTATGCATTGACTTGTGCATATATGCTTGGCCTTAAGTATATATATTGATAAAAAGAAATACAGGTTAGAATAGATCAAGCACTATTTTTACAGCCCCAAACGAATGCTAAAAATTATAATACACTTTATCTACATGAAACATCTTGAGAACAAAAGCAAAAACTCTTAAGTATTAACCACGCAGTAAATATGCACTATTTAACCAAATGACTGCCTTTTGCCCCTATATATGACCAGTCCACTTCTGAAGTTGTGTGGAATCCAGCTGTGCCAGTAGGTACAATTCAGCAGTTCCTTCTCAAAAGAAAGGGATTTAGATATTCAAAAATATGTTTCATTTCCTTACAATGAATGCACTAAATGCCTATGATTTTTAAAATGTTTCACCAGATTATCTGAGAGTCACAAGACTGAAAATTACAGAATTCTGTTCACAATTTGGAATAATAAACATGAAAGTACAAAATGACTGCACCACTGAACAGAATTTTTTTCTATATAGAACTGAATGGGGTGTAGCCGAGTGGTATGGGAGAGGTGAGACGATTCACCAGATACAGATTTACTGGAATACTCTGCTGAGGGGAGCAGTGCACAAGACAGGAGAGGTCTGCTGCACCAGGGTTACCTCTCTGGTCTGGGACTGAACTCAGGCAGTTGTGGT
Source organism: Galemys pyrenaicus (assembly GCA_019455555.1). Taxonomy (NCBI): domain Eukaryota; kingdom Metazoa; phylum Chordata; class Mammalia; order Eulipotyphla; family Talpidae; genus Galemys; species Galemys pyrenaicus. Next base: position 10,900,048 of record JAGFMF010012069.1, on the reverse strand, counting down.
GACAGCACTGAGATGTAACCCTTTGGCCACCAGGTTGGTCCTGAACAGAATTTAGAATGTGTTCCTCTAATTGGTATAACCAATGTTTTATTTTGGCATGTTCTCAAAAAGGAAGAAATTATATTATTGGGGAGAAAAAAAATTCCTTAGGCATAGGAGACTAAAATGAGAATGTGCAGGATGTCATTCACTGGAAAAGGAGAAAGGAATTGCAGGGAGTAGAAAAATATAAGCAAAGAAGCAGAAGTAGGGACAGATTAGTCCTAGAATAAAGCTTCTGGGTGACTTAACAACAGAGAGGAAAATAGTAAGTAACAAGATGAAAGGGTGAACTATATGTGGATCAAGGAGAGATTATCAGCAGCGAACTAGAAAATTTGGCTTTAGCTTGACAGGATGGAGAGTCACTAATTGTTTTAAAAAATATTTATTTATATTTATGCATACAAGAGCTGGGGCACAGGCCAGAGTTGCGGGAGGTGAGAGGATTCACCAGAGACAGAGTAGGGAGCAGATTTTCTGAAACACACTGCCGAGGGGAGCTGCGGGCGAGGCAGGAGAGGTCTGCTCTGCCATGTGGGTCCCCTCCCTGGCCGGGAATGGAACTCATGCTGCTGTGCAGTGGATGCTTCACAGTGCGGTGCTCAATCCACAGTGCCACAAGGGAGGCCCCAGAGTAACTACTTTTAAGCAAGAGTGTGATGCCGCTAAACTTTCTGAATAGTAAAACTGTTCAGTGCAGAATAGATTGAAGGAAGAAAATATGAAGGAAGGGAGGACTTAGGGCCACATTCTAGATAGGAAGTGTTAGAAAACTAAAATAGAGACTGTGTAATGAAAATGAGGGGATAAAAGACATAAATTCTAAAACATTCCAAAATGAAAACATTACATTTTCAAATAATTTAATCCAGTCTTTAGGAAAGCCCATCTACCAAATTCTGAGGGTACAAAGATTAATAAAATGGAAGAGGAGGACAGAAAGAAGTTGTTTGTTCTGTAGTCATGTAACAAGTAGTAGCCATCAATTCTAATTTCAAGCTCATCTAACTAACAGTTACTTGCTTACATGCTCTTAGTCATGCTTCCCCAAGCCCACTAGTGGCAACCTCTCCCCCACACCCCCAAACTCTGCATCAGAGTGGACCCACTCCAATAAACAAAATGGTGAATGCAAATCAATGAACAATAATCTCCCCAAATGAGCATGCATCTAAAGATGACATCAACCCACTCCCACATCTGAACGTCCACACATCTTCTGACCTGTGGCTTTCCTTCAGGCCCCAAAATGCTCTACTTTGAGAGATGGTGACTGACCAACACAGTTTTCTCTTATTTAAGTAAACAATGATTTGTACTTGTGGTTTCATTTTAAATATTTAGTGATTTAATAATTTGATGAAATTCACTTGTAAATTTAAATTCATTAATAGAAATTTTTCAGAAATAGTATGATGCCATCAAAGAATAAGCAATTCTGAATCTAAAGAGCTGGATTTTTAAATATGCAATACCTAAATAGTTTCATCTGTAAAGAAATATCCTTATCATCTACTTCTGTTTCCTTATCTATGAAATAAAAACTAGAGTTCCAAACTCATCATGGTGTTATGAAGATCAAGTGCAACAATGTTCAGAAAGACTAAACATTGTTAAACCCCAATACTGCTACACTGCAACTGTTGTTTTGCTACTAATACAAAAACAGACCTAGTTGAAGGAGACCATTAGTGGTATTTAGGAGAAGTTGGTTGGAGGGAAAGGCCATTCATCATTTATTACAGATATACAAAGCAATTCTAAGATGTCATAGAATATTCTTAGCCTATATTACAACTGGTGGATGAGGCATCCCCAAAATAATCACAAAATCAAAAGAAATTTAATGATGTGGGAGTAATCCTCACTGACAATATTTACTCCAGTGCCAATACCTAGGATCCTGTAATACCTCAATATTTGTTAGGATATTGAATAAAGAGTAGTCAAAGAAATTGATGAGACTCATGTATGACAGCAACCAACCAAAAAAAACAATGTCACAGATAATAAGTACCACACAATGTGAGAAATATGAGAATGACAAGATGTGGTTTGTATTTGTTTAGTTACAAGACAGTAAAGAATATAAAATGAGAGAAGTGACTTAACACACAAAATAAAAAAAAATTATCAACAAAGATCTTATTATTATATTAAAGTAATCTTTGCAATAAACAGCACTATATAAAGGGCTAATTGCCACAAAAGTACATTAATAATTTCTAACCCAATCTTTTAAACCATCTCAAAATGAAAATACTGAGAACTCATAACACTGCTAAAGTATTTAGCAGTAATACCAATTCTCATGATTGCTTCTATACTAATCAAAACTTTGATATTGAGAACATAATGGAACAAATAAATCAGTTCATGAAATTCCATTATTTTTCAAATGAAGAGACTGAAATTTACAGTAGTTTGGTGGCAAGTTCAAACACTAGTTAGATCACAATTGGAATCTTGTCATTGCATCATAGTTTTCTGTACTTTACCTTCACTCTTTAAGAGAATGCTATCTTACCTCAAGGTCACTATCTAAATAATGATGGTGTGAACCATATGGCTCCATTACGGAAGATAATCTATATTTCCCACAGTAGTGATTTCTATGTCTAATGAGTGAGGTATAACGAAAGTAAATGCACATAAGATACAACTTCAGTAGTAATCAAAGAAATGTAAATCAAATAAAGATGTGGGTTTTTAATTCTATTCCATTTCCAATGAAACTATCAAACAGTGGCAAAAGGTAACATGTTGCAGAGGCTTCAGTGATTTGGCCAAAGTCCAACTTCCCATGAAGATTATCACATTGGTTCCAACTGTCTGAGAAATATTTTAGCAATGTCTACCAAAACCTATAAAAATCATATTTAATTGATACAGTAATTTTCCCTTCAGGAATCTACCACTTAAAAATAGTCAGAAATTTTACATGAAGATTTATGTAAACTTCCTTCAAAATTTAGGCACTATTTACAATACAAAAAAGAAATATGTATCACACAAAAGTGGGGGAAAAAATCAGATCACTGTGACTTCATAATTGGAAATGACTGAATATATAACTGGATATATCATAAAACCATTCATAATGTTATTTTTGAAGAAATTTTGAAAGACTAGGAGGACATGTTTCAAGAGAGGTAGTGAAGCTGGTACGCTATAAGATTAAAAGCATTTTCTTTTTCTTCTCAGCCATCCTATCTTGTTTCCACATTCTTCATTCAGTGTACACCAATTCTGTAATTTGACAACATATTTTTTTAAAGATTTATTTATTAATGCACACAAGAGCTGGGGCACAGGCCAGAATCGTCGGAGGTGAGAGGATTCACCAGACAGAGCGGGGAGCAGAACAGGCAGACTGACTGAAACACACTGCCGAGGGCAGCAGCGGGCGAGGCAGGAGAGGTTTGCTGCGCCATGTGGGTCCCCTCCCTGGCCAGAAGCAGGGATCGAACTCGTGCTGCAGTGGTTGCAGTTTGCCTCATAGTGCGCTGCTTAACCCGCTGCTCCACCAGGGAGGCCCCTTGACAGAATACTTTATATAATAATGAAAATATTTGAAAGAGCAAAAAGAAGTCACCAAAACAAAGTTGTGCAAAGTTTCCTTTCAGCATGGCCTTCTCCCCACCAAAAAAGAAATAATAAGTCCATGGGAAATGAGATCGTTAGGAAACTGGTACCCTCACTAAAACTGTTCTTATTTGGGCAATCAACCTCCGGAAAGCCTGATTAGCTGCCAGGCACAACCTTGAAACACCTCTGGGAAGTCTAAACAAGCAGCTCCACTGTATAAAACCTCAGGTGAGTTTTCTGCCAGGAGAAAGACAGGAATTGAAATACTGCATTTTAATGCACAGCATGCATAATCAAAAAGAAGAAGGATTTCAAACCAATAGATGTACAAATGTACACTCCAGGTTTGGTCCGACTTTAAGAGTTTCATAAAGGAAAAAGGCTGTCATTTAGAAACAATCAGAATAAACCTGGATCAGTTCCCACAGAATCTATATTAGGAAGAAAGGAATAAAGATAGATAAATTCACTGTAACAAAAGGCAAAAGGGTGAACCAGGAAGAAGAAGAAACTTGGGGTCACAAATTAGATGTGGTCAAATAGCTCCAAAATGAAAATATGAACACATATATTATATGTCGATCCAATCAAAAACATGTGTTTGCTAATGGAATCAAATACACAAGGTGAAACTCTAAGAAGATATTACTGGAAGTAAAGTGGTTTATCTCCTCAGGTTTAGAAATGAACAGATTCATGTTATTATGTCATCTAATCTCTAAGATCAAGAGTTTGTAAGCGGTAGCCAATAACATGTCAGTGAAGTAATTCATTAAAAGGTAAGAGTGTTAGTCTCAATTTTAATATTTTGAATCCAGTACTACATTCTTTATATATGCATTTTCCAGTCATATGTTACCATATACAATGGATATATAACATTCTAATAAGTAGCTTACACAAGTCCTCTCAAGTTAAATTCTTCAACTTTGTACAGTTTGCCTTCACTAAATTAAGCACTCCTTAATTTATTCCATAATTTTAGCTTTTCATTCATTGATGCAAGTCATTTTTATCATCTAATAACAATGCTTCTCAATAAAAGACTATAAAAACAGAGGAATTAAAACAACATGTATTAATGAAAATGATTCTGTTTTATAATAAAATTAATGGTAAAAATCAGTGGGTTTTATGTAATGATGAGAAAACACTAAATTTTATCTTTCATACTTGCAATCATTCCTTTCAGTATGTTTATAGCATAGCTAGCAGAAAACTATCATCATTACCTTGGTACAAGTAGAAAACAGTTCTCAAATAGTCAAAGAACTAGAACAAATTAATATAGAATCCACAAGTAGCCAAAGCAATCCTGATCAAAAAAAAAGAGGGGAAACAGAGGTATCACACTCCCAGACTTCAAATTATCCTACAGAGTTAACCAAAACAGTATGGTATTGGAATGCAAATAGAAAAAAACAGACCAATGGAACAGAACTGAGAGCCCTAAAGTAAACCTACAACTATATAGACAATGAATCACCATCAAGGAACCAAGGGTATACAAGAGAAAGGAAAGTCTCTTCAACAAATGATGTTAGACAGTCAATGCAGAAGAATGAAACTAGACCAACTATCTCATATCATATACAAAAATTACTTCAAAATGGACGTTAGACTCAAATGAAAGATCTGAAGCCATAAGATGCATAGAAGAAAACATAGGCAAAACACTCCACAACACAGTATAAAGGGATGCCTTTGGGGACCTGACACCATAGCAAGGGAAACAAAAGCATAAATAAACAAATGGACCTATCAAACTAAAAAATCTTCTGCATAGCAAAAGACACCATCATTAAAATGGGAATAAAAAAAACCACTTTACAAAATGGGAGAAATATTTGTACATCATATGTCTGATAAGGGGCTAATATCCAAGATCTACAAAGAACTCATACAATTAAAAAAATTGAAAAACACTGTGTAGGAGAGCTAAATAGACACTTCTCCAAACAAGACATACAGGTGGCCAAACGGGCACATGAAAAAATGTTCATCACCACTTATCATCAGGAAAATTTAAATCAAAACCACAAGGGGATATCACCTCACACTGAGAGAATGACCATATCAGTTAGTCCAGAAACAACTGTGAGCCATGGTGTGGAGAAAAGGGGACTCTCCTACACTACCGAGGGGAACACAGACTGGTCCAGTCCCAATATAAAATAATATGGAGGTTTCTGACATTATTAAAAAAATTGATCTACTTTAGTTTTTTAAAGATTTATTTATTCATACAAGAGCTGGGGTACAAGCCAGAGGAGCAGGTGGTGAGAGGATTCACCCAAGACAGAGTGGGGAGCAGAACAGGCAGATGGACTGAAATACACTGCTGAGGGGAGCAGTGGGCAAGGCAGTAGAGGTCTGCTATGCCAGGGGGGTCCCCTCCCTGGCCAGCGGCAGGGATCGAACTCATGCTACAGTTGCTGAGTTTTGCTTCATAGTACATTTCTTAACCCACTGTGCCACCAGGAGAGGGCCTGATTTACTTTATGATCCATCAATTCTACTACTGAGTATCATCCCAAAGAACATAAAAACACTAATTCAAAGGGAAATATGCACTTCTAAGTTCATTGCAGCAGTATTTTACAATAGCTAATTAGGAAACAATCTGATGCCCAATAACAGATGAGAGGATCAAGAAGGTATGACACATGGGCCTCCCTGGTGGCTCAATGGGTTAAGCAACGCACTATGAAACAAAATGCAGCCACTGCAGCACCAGTTCGATCCCTGCGGCCAGCCGGGGAGGGGACCCACATGGCACAGGCAGACCTCTCCTGCCTCGCCCGCTGCTGCCCTTGGCAGTGTATTTCAGTCCATCTGCCTGTTCTGCAACCCGCTCTGTCTGGTGAATCCTCTCACCTCCCGCGACTCTGGCGTGTACCCCAGCTCTTGTGTGCAGAAATAAATAAATCTTAAAAAAAAAGAAGGTATGACACATATACCTGATGGAATACTACTTAGTTACAAAAAGATGAATTCTCACCATTTGAGACAACATTAAGGGCACTGGAGGGAATATGCTAAGCAGTAAGTCAAAAAGAGAACGACAAATATAAGATAATTTCATTCAAATGTAGAATATCAAGAAATAAAACAAAAGGACAAGACCAAACCAAGAAACCCTAGAAATCTGACTGCAAAATTGAGACTATCAGAGGAGGAGGAGGGAGGTAGAGAACAGATGACAGTAGAAGACCATGGGTGCTTTGGTGGTGGGTGTGGTTTGGTAACACATGTGAAGAGGTGTGAACCCACCTGAGTCACGTATCATGTTGTAACCCATTGTTACCTCAAAAAAAGAAAATAGTGAATCTTCTATCTTAAAATTTTCAATTCCAAAATGCAACAACTTTCTAAAGTTCCTTCCAGCTACTCTTTTGACTTTTCCCCATTAAATTCTTCTTTTTTTCACAATACCCTTGGCCACTTTATACTTAAGAACAACTTTTTAGTACATGTCCTCTATAATAAAGATACTAGAAGCTAGTTTGACCTAACAACTAGAAGCTAATCATTCATTGTGGGGAAACTACTGATAAAAGCAAAACAAACAAACAAAAAAGAAAAAAACAACTACTTTTCTACAGTTCCTTACATGTCTGCTATGGGAAGAACTACTGGAGTTTCCATTTAAGAAGGAAGTTTTTTGGTTCAGTGACATTTAACTCTGCTTCTTTGTCACCTGCTGTTTTGTGCTTTGCTTTTGGTCCAATCAAATTGACTTGGTTTTTCTGACTGCTAGAAAAATCACAGTAAGTTTCATAACCCCACACAGTACCCTCTTATTAACACAGTGTTCTCTTTCTACCCCCTCATACTCTACAGTATGAGAAATGTTAGTTGATAAGCAATGAAGGCCGATAGGATGCTCACTTCATTTGATACACGTGGCATTTGGTACAGCATTTTTGGCTATGATTTTGGAACTGAAAATATACCAGAGGGTATGAAGGCCGTTTTTTTTTATTATTAAAATATTTTAAAATTTACATATACTTGCCATTAATTGTAATCCCCATGTATTCCCCATCACCATCTCACCAGTGCACCATGACCTCAGTCCCT